>WIPJ01002260.1:0-32762 GCA_018155075.1 Cassiopea andromeda | reverse complement strand
TTTGAAGTAGGCTCGTATAATACTTTCACAGCATAGGTGCTTTACTTAAGTATATAAAAAATTAATTTCCATTTCAAAGAAATAATGTGAAAGTAAGGCTCAAATTAATGTAAATACATGATTGCCAAACCAGGACTCTAGCATTCTCAATCATTTTTATCTTGCAAGCGCATACTATGGGTGCTGGGGAATGGTGCTAGACGTTCAAATCAGTGTCCTGCAAATCTAATATACTATCGCAAATCCTCAACAGACAAGGCACCAGGAATGGAAGTAAAAACAGCAGAGAACCTTGTATTCAGAGCTATTAGTGATATAAGAATAGCAGACGGCCAGACAAGGAAAGCATCGTTCTACATCTCACAACAAGCAAGGGCATTGGTCTAATCACACAATTAATCCTGAACACTGTAGACAAATTGATTGAAAACCAGAGCAACTTCATTAAAAAACACAAAGGAAATGATTCGTTTTTCTTATCCAAAGATACACCTGATTGTAGACAGGGCCAGGATACCGGTGAAATCGAAGAACTTACCTCTACCAAATTGAAACCCAAAGATCACAATGTCGCACAGATTGGCCATGATGTGTACTCCACTCCCGTAAAAAAAATAGATGACAGCACCATAATTGGGCTGGCTGGTTCGCTTGGATAAATCGCTAATGCTATCACCAATCTAAATAACACTCTTGAAAATGAAAGGCGCGATCCAATGATTTGTTATTGGAACATTTCTCCCTTGCAAATCAAAATCGTGATTTAAAGGCGAACAATGAAAAAGTGTTATTACCAGAACAAACAGATTCAATAAGAACAATAGCAGTAAGAACTGATTTGATAAAAGCAGCTGAATATTACAACAATCGTGAAAGTGAGATGGCACTATCAAAAGAACAACTAACATCGAATAATGAATTAAATACTGAGGCAAAGACCAATATAGCGAAGGGGAAGGACTTGAAAGTCAACAAAATATTGCGGAGTAAGAACTATAGACAAAGAAACAAGACGAAACAACAGTCAAGCAAGCCAAGAGATGCTGCAGCTCGAGGAGCAAAAGAACGACTTGCTGAAAGAAACAAAAGAGGGACAGCTCAGAAGCTAAATGTATTGGTAGTAGGAGACTCACAACTGAGACACGTAAAAGGGGAAAAATTAGAGAACGATCATAGAACTGTTGAGGTCAGGTTAAACCAGGAATGAAAATTGACGAAGTAAAGAACAAGGTAGGCGGCAGCGACAACGCTGACCTCATCATAGTACATGCAGGAACGAACAATGTGAATAACAAATCACCCTCAGATCTAGCGGAAGTCATAGTGAATTCTATGGAATCAGTTCAGAAAAAGAATCCATCAGCACGTGTGGCATACTCTTCTATCTTTAAGAGAAAAGATGACCAAACTCTGAATGCGAAAGCAAGAAAAGTCAATGAACTCCTTAGTGAAGAGTTAAGTATTAGAAGCATAGACTTCATAAATAACGATAACATCATATACAGTAATTTATGGAAGGATGGTTTACACTTGAATGACGGTGGTGTGCGAAAGTTTTCTGGTAATTTGAGCAAGTTTATTAAATATTGCTACGAGTGTATCAACCATATGAAGAAAATAATCAACAGGAGTAGCCTACAAACAAGGTAGAGAAATGGTCTAAATTGCTTTCCTGAATACAGTTTCCTTTCGAAATCACAAATCCGAACTTGGAATTATCCTGCATGATAACAATATTGATATTATTGGCCTTAGTGAGTGGCCAAAGTAAACGACTCTAAAGTCTCAATTCATGGGTATAGGATATATCGGAATGATAGGGATAGCAACGGGGGAGGGTTAGCAGTATATGTAAGGGAAAATCTCCCTGAACCCATTATCAAGATAAAAAGTGACATACTAGAGCTAATCTCTCTTGAAGTCTCCCATAATATCAATGCAAAATTTTTACAACTTGTATGTTGGTATCGACCTCCAACTGCATATGTTGATGAGTTTGCATTTGAAAATCTAAGGGAAATTTTAAAGGGCCTAGATAGAGAAGAGAAGGAAATCATTTTCATCGGAGACACAAACTGTGACTCAAAATGCAGCAAGATCGCAAATACCAAACAGCTCAAGTCGATCTACTCTGAATACCAACTCGTGCAGTTGATCAAAACTTATACGCGAGTTGCTGTTACGACGACAGAATCAGGAGAGCAAAGAACAAGTAATACGTTAATTGACCATTTCTCTTCCTCACATTCCAAATATATTACAGAGGCGGGTGTAATTAAAACTGTAATGGTTGACCACTATCTGGTGGATGGAATTCGGAAAATTAATGCCTGGCGAAGTTTCAAAAGTAAAAAGCAAAAAGTACTTGAATCACGCAATATTAGAAAATACAATAAAGCACATTTCCGAAATGACATACAGCAGGTAGAATGGGAAACTATCCTTAGGCCGTATTGTGATAATAACACTGTTATGGCGACCATATTTCAGGAGATATTCGAATCAATCTTGGATATCCATGCACCATTAAGACGTAAAAGGGTTCGAAGTGATTTCGCTCCATGGCTTACCCCCTCTCTGAAGAGATCAATTCTTGAAAGAGATAAACTGAAGGTGCAAGCGGAAAACCTCTCCCTAAATATGGTCGGCTTGCAAAAGGAAGCGTAATCAAGTAACAAAAAGGATACGTATATCTATTAGGGATTATTACAATGGCTTAATCGAAGAACATATAAGAGAGCCTAAGAAAATGTGGCGAACTATAAATATCTAACACGTGAGCGGGATGTAGTGGAGGCAATGAATCGCCACTTTGCTTTAGTTGGTCCTAAGCTAGAAGAGAAGATCACTTCGAAGCCAGATGATGATTGTCTCTGCTACATTACACCTGAGTCAAACGTAATGACATACAAAATTATAAATGAAACTTATATGCATAATGCTATTAAAAATTTGAGCAATGGAAAAGCGGCGAATCGAGATAAGATCCCAAACACTATCAATAAAGATGTAGGTGATATTATTACAAAACCACTGACAATGATTTTTAATTCGTCGCTAACGAATGGCGTTTTTCCAGATATTTGGAAAATTGCTAGAATTACCCTAATTTTCAAATCAGGTGCAAAAAATGATGTCAATAGCTATAGGCCAATTTCAGTCATCTCGGTTTTCTCAAGGATCTTGGAGAGAATAGTTCATGACCAACTTTATGAGTTCCTAAGGGCAAATAAAGTAATCACTAGCAATCAATCTGCATTCCAAAAACTATACTCAACGGTAACATCTCTGATCTGTAGCAAAGACTATTGGTATGAAAACATAGACCACAAACACTTAATTTAACAATTTTTTTTAGATCTGAAAAAACATTCGATACGGTAGATCATAGAATCATGGTCGAAAAACTGATGTCGTATGTCATCAGAGGGATCCCTGGGAACTGTTTTAAATCTTACTTACATAACAGACAAAAATACTATTCCCTAAATGGCGAGAAATCTAAAAACATAGAAGTTATATGTGGTATACCCCAATGTTCCTGCCTAGGCCCCCTCCTATTCATATTATATTTAAATGATTTTGAAAGATGCTTAAAATACTCGAAAGCGAACATCTATGCTGATGATACCAATATAACAATAGCATCGAATGATAAAGAGAAACTAGTAGCTGATGCACAAGCTGAGCTGCATACCATTACCGAATGGATGAGAGTGAACAAGCTTAGTCCCAACCCCTCAAAAACTGAATATATGAACATAGGTCATCCGATGAAAGCCAAGGGTGCAAATGCTCCGACTGGATTAGAGTTAGGTAGCAAGGAAATTAAGCGAGTTTCTAATACTAAATCACTAGGAGTAATGGTGGATGAATATCTCAATTGGGATGAGCAACTTAAAAGTGTTAAGAGTAAGATTTGTGGAGGACTTGCTTCACTAAAGAAGTTGAAAAACCTTCTCCCTCAGTCCAAGCTATGTGCGTTTACTATGCTATTGTGGAAAATCATCTTCGCTAGGCAGATGTTATCTGGGGAAGTCTTCCAGCGAGAAAAATCGAAACTCTCCAAAGATTGTGTAACTTGTGTTTCTACAAGGGCTTAGGCAGTCCCATGTGTTGCGGATTCGGTTCTCTTACTCATGCTTTACTTGAGGAACACTTGTAGGTCAGAACACAAGTGAACTCTTTATTACTGTAAACGATGACTACCAACAACAACTAACAACTAACTACTAAAACAGAAACTACAGATACATAAAACAGAAAAGATTGACAGTTGTCAATTAGTCAAAGCAGTCAATGTTTTAATTAAGTGTCACTTCGTGGTGCCTCTCTAATTGTCTCCTACTGTTTGGCATCAGGGGTTCCCATCATGAACCCTACAATTGCAGAATAGAGCCCAGCTGATAATTAAAACTGCTACAGTAAAAGATAACTGGTTCTGTGATTGGCTGAAAGTCAGTAATCTAATCTCGTTTGATCGACTAGTTATGACGTATAAGATTATAAACAAGTTAAGCCCTGAAAGTCTTTGGGATAAATTTGAGTTAAGATCAGTCAACTCAAAATATGAAACAAGGAATTTCCATGATCTTCAAATCCCAAGACTAAATACGGAACGTGCAAAAAATGGCTTTAAATACTTGGCTTTAAAATTATGAAATGATATGCCTGTTGATATACGAGAGGCCTCAACTCTCAAATGCTTCGAAAAGAAATTGAAAGCACATCTATTGGCTGATCAAAAATAATAACTGAAAACACGACCCCCGGGAAGAGCAGCAATATTAGTATTATGCCTGTTAATTTTTTCTTTCTTAATATAGTATTGAAATTGCATATATGAATATGTAATATTTTAGTTGCTGAAGGACTATGTTTGTTCGTGTATAAATAATTGATTACATTACATTAAATTACATTACATTATATACATTACATTACTATTTAAAGCGACAGGATTTCATTCCAAGCTGATGGAAATAGCTTGATTGAGCACTTTGAACTCTCCTATAGCAACGCCTTGATCTCTCTCCATCTGCTGTTCTATAATGTTTATTTAAAATGTACTCTTAAGTGCCAAATAATGGGAGGGGGTGCTAACAAACAAGAGGGGTCGGAACAAATTCCAAAATTTAATAAACGAGGGGGAACAAAATGAACGGGGGTGGGTCGGAATTTCAGTAACTACTTTGCATGATTATACAAGGACGGAAAGAACAAAAACAGGTTGTCAGAAAGCATAAAACTAAAGTATGTACAAAAGCACGATATTTTGCGCGTAAATAGTACCAAAAAAGAAAGGAAATGAAATGACGAGCTCGTATAAAACGTCGATTTCCTTAACGGTAATAAACAGGGGCTCCTAATAAGGCCCGGGGGTTGGAAAAAATCGAAAAATTAATAAGCGGGGGCGTTTATTTGGCACCTCAGAGTACTGATTTTGTTAATCCTATTCTCTAGACACAAACTGTTTCTCAACTAGTGAAATCTCTTGCTCAGCACTTCATGATAAGTAAAATGGATTCTAGTTGAGTGTTGCAAACGTTGTCGATCATTTACCAACATCTACATTCACACCTGAGCTTAGATGACAAGCTATTGCAAGGACCACGGTACAGATTTTACGTCAAACCGATGACTACATGCTCTTTAAAATCTAGAGTAGCTGGGTATAATTTCCAAGTCCATTTTGCGCAGTAGGCAATACACAATACAGACTTCAAGACTGGAGGCAAAAATATGAAACTGCTGACAATTAGAGAAAATCGTAGTTATAATCTCCAATCAAAAGACAAACATAATATAATTCATTGATTCAAGGCTGCTACATTGCTGCTTCAAAGAAAGCGCTAGACATACATAAATTAACAGCTACATATGCCTATGATTTAACAAATGAAAAAAAATCTGATATATTAATCTTGGTAAACCTATGCAAATTTATCTCACTTACCTGCATATTAATGAACTCATGGAATATCTCCCTTGCATCCAAACAGCTTTAAAAACGTTTTATTTTCGCTCTCGCTATCCTGGCCTGTACACTGGTAGGAACTTTAACAAGAAAGAGCCTGAATCTCGATTTCTGAGAAAAGTCTTGCAGAAAATTGACTGCATCTTTGCTTAAACTCTTCAGGGTGTCTTGCTAGTCATTTATAGCAAAACGTACGATAATTGTTTTGATATCCATACAGCTAGCGTTCTCTATCAATTGCAAAGCTAGCATTGCAGATTTTGGCCTAAATTCAAAGTGGCAGTTTGTCTTGCTTAACATCTGTATTCCAATTGAAAATATCTAACAATAAGACATTTCACGGTTGTTGATTCCGCACCTTCTTTGCTTGCTTTTTTGTATGTACCAACAAAGCACTTATTGTGATCAATGCTGAAATCTTGAAATCCGATCCCAATGTGCTGTTTTTTCTGTTGCTTGGTGCAACATGCAAGCTATAATTTGGATGCCCCTCTACTATCTTGAAATCTCTAGTACGAATGTAGCTTTGAGACTCACCAAGGAACAGAAGGTGCAAGCACTCTTGCAGCTCATAGCTTCTTTATTTCAGTTGCAATCAATGTTCTCTCCAATCTGTCGCTATGATTAATATATTGCTATTCTCGTGACAAATCAATAAAATATTTCCATCTTCAAGGTTTCATCAGTTGGAACCCTTCAGCATAGCTTCACGGGCTTCCTTCTATTTGGCTGTACCACGTACATTAACTAGCTAAAATTTACTAAGACCATGGATACAATGGACTTTGGATTTTAACTTTTCTCAGCAACCCACGACAACTAAGAGCTCTTACAATAACTGCGCAAAGTTCTGAGTTGAAATCAACTAGAATAAATTCAATTTAGTAGAATTTTAGGTTTTTATAGGATCTGAAGTAGCAAAGATGAATTTCCAAATTACATTTGTGCTTCAAGGTACTTGATTGAGGCGAAGTTGCCAAAGTAATTCGTTTCTGCGTTGTATTGCATCTAGTATTTCTAGTCCCAAGAAGGTTATATGATAAAATAAGTCTTCTCCCTTTGCTTCTAATGAGCTAAAACAATAAGAATCATTTACATGAAATATGAGCTCTACAAAAATCGATAGCAGAAAAGAAGTACAAATATCATTATGAAATAAACTTTTCAGTTTAAATCTCAAATTTGAATTAGGCTGGTATAGTACTTTCACAGCATAGGTGTTTTACATAAGTATATAAGAAATAAATTTCCATGTCAAAGAAATAATGTCAAATTAAGGCTCAAATTAATGTAAATACATGATTGCTAAACCAGGACTCTAACATTCTCAATCATTTTTATCGTTCAAGCACATACTATTTAAAGCGACAGGAGTTCCTTCCAAGTTGATAGAAATAGCTTGATTGAGCACTTGTTCCCTCCTATAGCAACACCTTTGATCTCTCTTTCCATCTGCGGTTCTATAATTTTTATTTAGAACGCACTCTTAAGTGCCAAATAATGGGAGGGGGTGCTAACAAACAAGAGGGGTCGGAACAAATTCCAAAATTTAATAAACGAGGGGGAACAAAATAAATGGGGGTGGGTCGGAATTTCATTAACAACTTTGCATGATTATACAAGGACGGAAAGAACAAAAACAGGTTGTCAGAAAGCATAAAACTAAAATATGTACAAAAGCACGAAATTTTGCCAAGAAAATTGCGCGTAAATAGTACCAAAAAAGAAAGGAAATGAAATGACGAGCTCGTATAAAAAGTCGATTTCCTTAAAAGTAAAAATCAGGGGCTCCTAATAAGGCCCGGAGGCCTATTTGGCACCTGAGAGTACAGATTTTGTTAATCCTATTCTCTAGACACAAGCTATTTCTCAACTAGTGAAATCTCTTGCTCAGCACTCCATGATAAGTAAAATGTATTTTAGTTGAGTGTTGCAGACGTTGTCGACCATTTACCAACATTTACATTCACATCGGAGCTCAGATGTCAAGCCATTGCAAAGACCATGGTACAGATTATACGTCAAACCAATGAATACATGTTCTTTAAAATCTAGAGTAGCTGGGTATTATTTCCAAATCCATTTTGCGCTGTAGGCAATACACAATACAGACTTCAAGACAGGAGGCAAAAATTTGAAACTGATGACAATTAGAGAAAATCGTAGCTATATTCTCCAATCTCAAGATAAACAATATATTGCTGCTACAAAGAAAGCGCTAGACATACATTATTAACGGCTACATATGTCTATGATTTTACAAAGAAAAAATCAACAGCAAACCCGTGCTTATATACCAATGACTAAAGTTATTTAAAGTAAACCATTGCCCAACAAATATGTAAATCTACTAATGAGGGATAAACCCTAAAATCTACAAATAATAAACCCTTCAAATGACATGAAATATAAAAAAATGTAATTTGATCACGAAGCTTTTGCTTTGTTACCTCTCCTCGAGTGCATATGACAAAGGGTCTAACATCAAACCTCTGTTTAATCAACTCAGAAACAATACATGGTATTTTAATCTATTTGGATACAGGAGAACGTCTCAAAGGATTGACTAAGTTTCTAAACTTCAATCGGAGAGATTTCAGGATGCATAAACTACATCATAGTTTTGGAATGAACCAAAGTAGTAAGATAACATTGGATTAACTTCAGGGGCTCTCTTTCACAATAAAATCCTTTTATAACATGGCGTCAAAAAACAACTCAAGCACATTAAATATCAACTATGGAGAAAATTGACAAAGACTTCGTGATACTTAAGATCCAGCTACAAATATAATGAAAACATTGATTACGTCAATGAAAGTGATGCATAAAAATAGACACCAAAGTGATGCATAAAAAATATAAAGGTTAATATTCAAACATTTTTGAATTTCTTCCTCGCATCAGCAACTATCTTCCAGAAACTGAATATGTGCTTTAGGCATAATGAGGAGGGTAATGCGTCAATCCCCTTGATGACTTTTGTTGACTTTTTGTTGTCCAAAAAGACTTCAAGACATTCTTTTAGTCTATAACAAAGTACAAAGACTTAGAAAGGTACTTCATAGGCTAACAACATGAAAGGAAATACAAAAAAACGGGTGCTTATATGAGATGTAGTAATTTTGATGTAGTAATTTTTTACAAAAAATGTTTGCAATTGTTTATCCTGCTCCTACCTCCGTTTGAGTAGTAAGGACGGTCTTAGGCTACGTTTACACAGGGCCGGCCGAATATCAGAGCGGCCAAATATTAGGTCGGTTAAGCAGCCGACCAAAAAAGAGGCGCTTAGGCATTGCGTTTACACGGGGCCGGTCAGTCAAGTTCATGACATGCGCAGAGTACGAATTGTGCCAAATCTATTGTAAAAAAAGGTAGCATCCTTCTCACTTCCTCTCATTCAATCAGGTGAGTTTGCAAACGTGAGAAACTGGCGTGCAAAAGAAAAAGAAAGAGAAATGAATTTTGTTTGGGCTGACAACGGCGTATGATGGAAGTTATCTGATGTATAGTAACAATCCTACTAAATTTGCTATTACATTCAAAACCGAAATCAGAGTTTAAATTAATCGACACTACAATTCAAAAAGTGTTGGTACGCTTTGATAAAAGAATGATGGCATCGGCTTAGTTTTTGTGGCAACGGAAAATTGTTGTGATGTGCAGAGTCTTATTTTCAACTAGTGCATTTCTAAGCATTGTTGAAAATGCCAATGAGTTTAAGAAAAACTTTTACTTTCACATTTTGCTTTCAAAAATATAAAATTTTGCAAATTAATCGCTGATACAAGCATAAGTATGGACTCACATCAGAGACGTTAAAACTGGCAAAGTCGCATGACGTTCAAAAATTCTCGTAAACTTCTCTGGCCTACCAACCCATAGCAGATGTTTTACAGTTCTTGATTTGAAGATTGCACACAGAAAAGCTGCACTCATTCAATAGCCCCCAATTGTTGCAATTGTGTTATAGCTTTTGTCTTATTTTTGTAAAAAACAATTTCCAGACGCTTCTCGTATGATATTTTATGACGCTTAAAAACTCCCATTTCGTTGCAAATTCAGTTTCTAGTATTTAATTTATTTATTCAGTTTAGTTATAGAATGCACTAACTGTATGAGGTATAGCAGAGCGGAATATTCTTCACAAAGGATTGGAGAGGAAAGGAGTGCACAGATCATGTTTCCAAGCACATGGGGCTGCATTGAGAAATATTGTTACTGTTTCCAAAGCATGTTCACTGCCCTGGGGGAGCAAGTTCTTGGTGCTTTTGGCAACGAGCCAAATCAACTGGTGATGTACCTGATCCACACAAGGATCATGATACTTTGCCTCCAGATGTTGGTTCAAGACTGGTTCCTATCTTTCAAAGATTGTCAGATGAGAAGCTAAACTCAAAGATGTACAAGAAAGAGGACCCAAAACACTAATGAGTCTTTGCACCAACTCATATGGAAAATATGCCCCAAATCTATTTATGTGGGAAAAAGAACTTTGAATACTGCAGTTGCTCTTGCTGCCTGTCAGTTTTCAGTGAGATCAACTTTCAAGGTTCTTCTTGCAAGTTGTTGGGTATGGAAGCTGGGGAGAATTTAACAAGATTTTTGAAAGATAAAGATGATGAAAGAATCAGAATAGCAGAAAAGCATCATCAGAAGCTGCAAAGAAGCACAAGAAAAGTTGAATTATGAGCAAATTAAAGGTGACCAGAAGACAAAATTGATGAAGGTCAAACATATGGTGCAGGAATTTTTTAACATAATATACCGACCCTGTTAGAACTAAGAACCCTAATATTTATAACTGTTGAATACTTTTGAAGCTCTAAGACATTTATAAAAGTCCTACCTCAGATATCATCTCTATAATCTCAAACTAAAGCATTGGAATTTTTAAAAGGCATTTTACAACATTGTATTGATTGAGAAAGTGTGTTCATTGGTACATCCAAATTCTTCCCATCTGTTGTACTTAGTTACATGCTTATATATGAAAATATTCCTGAATTTGTGTAGGCTGCAACTATAGTGTTTGCATTTCGATAAGCTAAATACCCCCTAATCAATACAATAGCAGCCTATGAAAAAGAAAATTGCATAGTTGCAGTCTCCACTTATTTAGCTACAATTTGATAGGTCACAGTGTTATTATAGATTTCAGGGAATAAAAATTTGCTTTCTCTATGAAGCCTCTATTGTCTAGATGTTTCTATGGCAACTAATTTAAATAATTAAGTTCTAATAGTACAATTTAGATGAGGAGACAAAGTTCCTTATTAATTTTATATTTCTACCCCATACCTTCTTGAATTTACATACTCCAGATAAGGTTGACTTTTAAAGGCATTTTTCTCAAAAGCATATTTTCTGATATGTCCTCCCCTTAGTGAATGCAAAATATTTTTATTATAACTTCAATTCTTTGTATCCATATATCAAATTGTTTGCTAAAAGCTGCAGAGTGCAACTATGATACTTAAATTTTGCTTCCTTACACCTAGTTTGAGTAATTGCACTCAATAGTTAAAACAGATGTGACGAACATTGCAAGTTCTTGCAATAACAGGTTTTTCTCTGTCTACTTGCATCATACATAAAAAGTAAGGCCATTGTTGCACTCCTTGGCACTTAAGCTTCAACATGATATATAAAGAGGTATATTTTCCTTTAGCACAAAATAATTTTGCATGCACTAAGAAACACACATTTTCCTCTATTGTCTCTCAGTTTCCATAGCAACTAATTGAGCTATTTATAATCTGACTCAAAATTTGAATTTTTATGGTCACATTCTCCATTACTGCAAATTTTCAGATTTCTACTCCTTATAGTTTTTGATACAAAGTTTTGACTGGTCGAGCCCCTTAACAATCTATCATTTACTAAAGGCCTCTTAATTGTACATTGACACCCTTTTTGTGGTACCGTGCAAATATTCGGCCGACCAAAGCCGTTCACGCGGGGTCGTTCGCGAACTTGACCTGCCAAGTTCCAAAGAAGGTCGCTTTCCTAGCGGCCGAATATTTGCACACCTAAGTGACATAATTTGAGGTCGGTTAACCTACGCTAAGTGGCCAAATATTTGGCCGACAAAATATTCGGTCGGCCACGTGTAAACGCTGCCTTAATCGTTTTTTGCTGTTAAGAGTAGGAAGGAGCTAATGTTTGAGTTGAAGATAGACAGTAAGCTTCCACTAAACCAAATACTTTTCATTTTTGTTTGTGTTCTTCAACGTTTCAAAGAACCTAGGTCTGACACTTAGTTCAGTGGCACCTCCACGAAAACCAATCCATGACATTTCAACACAGAGCAAACGCAAGACTTTCGCATTTCGAAGACAGATATTTCTGAATGCTCAAGCATCTGATCTAATAATAAAGTATAACTTCAAAAACAATCAATGACTACTGTAATGATAACCTAATTCCATGCATTATTGATAATATGATATGACTTGAAAAACAAACGAGGTGCATGTAAACACTGTAAAATAATTATCCGAAATGGCTGCCTATATTGTGCAACAAGTAATAATACATAACAACCATCAACATGGAATTAGTTTGAAATGTCAATGAAAGAACTGCATAAATAAACTCACTCAAAGTCAATGGAGTTTTCTTCACGACGGGGAACTTCAAGTATTATATACTCAGTCAATTCAGCTAATAGGTGCTCCAAATCCATAGAACGTAATAGCTGTTCATCAAAGTTCTCGATTTCAACACGAAATATATCTTTAAGATTGAAAGGATCCTTTGAAGAAAACAAAAATCTTACTTTCACTGTCTATCTCTACAATTTTTTGTAATCTATACAAGCAAAGGGAAATCTAGGATACAATATGGTTTGATTGCTAAATATATTGCTAAATATCAACTTCTAGTAATAACTATGGGCTAATCACAATTGAATTATATAGAATATTCTTTTTCTTTAGCAGGTGCCATGATGTAAGGGAGAAGTAGGAAGGGGACTTCTAATTTAAATACCCAACCAAGCTCAGAAAGACAGCTACATTGAGATATGACAAAACGTGATCAATGGTGCTCTTACTATAGCTCCAAATAATGAAGTAAGCAAATAGAAAGAACATCCCTGTTACTTTTCCAAAGATGGATTTGAAAACTCACCGAGGCCTTGATTCATTTAAATCTCGATTAACATGAAATCACTCACCTCTCGATTCACATGTAATCTATAAGCTCTCTCAACTTTCAACATGGTCCAAATAGATCGAATGTGCGCTAATCGGCATACACTTTGCATCTATGACGAAAGGCTGATCTTCACAGAAAGGCAATATGTTATAATTTCAGGCACATTGCAAGCAGCTACATCACCTCAAAAGGATATATGGGCTGATCATCATGGTGGAAACAGCATCCATACGAGGCATTCCTCTTGAAATATCAGACGTTCAGAGATTCCCAATAGGCGCTACTGTGACCAAGTGCTTGGCACCAATGAACCCAAACCCCAAAATTTGGCCTTCCAGACCTCAATGGCATGACAAATTGTAAAACTGAATTGAATGCTAATGACTTTGGCAAATTGTAAAACTTAATTGAATGCTAATGACTTTGGCAATACCATGCAAGTATAAGTCAGGAAAAGCATAAACCTTGCAGAAATAAAACCAAGTAAGAAACAGCTACGCTCAATCAAACCAAATGAAAAGTTGAAGTCATAAAATCAAAAATACTGCTAAAATCGTGATGAATTATAGTTTTCAATGTGTCGAGAAGAAGCATTCCAAAAATAGCCCATTCTATACCAAACATTTTCGTGGAAAGTGACATAAATTTGCTTTCATAATTCACACATTGCATTTTGTAAGGCTAACAAGAAACATTACAGAAGTACTACAAGTGCAAAAAATAGTCTGTTGGTACTATATAACTTTACTACAGATGGAAAAAGCGGCAACATTCTTTAGACATACTTAAAAGCTTTTTTCCGTCCGACACTCATCAAGGTATGAAAACGTCGGATAGTTTTCATACTCTGATGAGTGTCGGACGAAAAAAAGGTTTTAAGTATGTCAAAAAAATGTTGCCACCTTTTCGTGCTGTAGTAAAGTGCAAAAAAGTAAAACAACAATGATATTGCTTTTAGATGAATGTACAATGCAAAAAATTTACAATTAGGGCTTGACAAATACTCTAAAACTACTGATAAATACTTCTTCTTTCTTTAAAAACAATGAAGATATTTCTGCTTAGTTTTAATCAAATATCAAAAATGAAAACATCCACTATCTAGCAACTAAATTAATGATATAAAAAACTAAACTACCTTCAAATAATAAAACATTCCTATGAAAGCTCCATAAAACCATCTTTCAATTAAAAAATTTGATGTATTTGCTAAAAAACATACCTTTCCGCTAACCAAAAATGTACTAGGATCCATGCGAATATCCTCTAGGTACTTTCTGTAGAAATAATTTGGCTCAGCCCCAGTTGAGGATAGCAAGCCGATTGCAATTTCCACAGCTCGTAAAGCATCGCATACTTGGGCCAAATCATGAAATTCGGCGGTCATCTGAAGTTGATCAGCATATGGTATCTCGCGCTGTTAGAATTAATGAAATATGACTTTCAGCATTAAGATTCTCAGTATTAAAAGTGCTAAGTGCAACGTTACGTGGACGAGTTTGCGCAATCACAACTCAATATTTTAAATATCATAACTGACCGTGGTCACAACGAAACTTCAGCAAAATAACACTGTTGCTAGTACAGGGTGTCTGTCGTGTCAGGGAAATCAGGGACTTTTCAGGGAAATCCATTCTATCATAAAAATGCCAGGGAATTGTCAGGGAAATTTGGTGCTTTTTCCAATGTCAGGAAAATTTCAGGGAAATCTAACCCTTTTCAGTGACATCCAAGAATGGCGCAACATACTTCAATCATTATTTTTCACCCTTGTGTCATTATCTATTCTGCGAAACATATATGGTTGAAAAGTCAAAGGACTACCAGATCAATGAGGAATTTAACGGTTCTCTTGCCAAAAGGGCATCTTCCGACATTATATAGGGCATGAACTCCAAACAATTTTCACTTGCTCCACTCGCGTGGTCACAACCTCCTTTCTTCTGCATGAATAATCTCATTAACTTATGGCTTGCAACATCTACACATTTCTCACACATTTAGGGGCAAACTAGCTTCTACCCAGAGCGAAGGTACTTCCATGTTTTGTTCTATTGCATGAACGCTGCTGGCCACCTCTGTTAGCATTAGCCAGGCAGCCACTGTCCGTACCATTCGGTAAATTTCAAAATTTCAACTACCTGCACCCTCCCCATAATCATCTCTAAAATCCGTCCCTGGTGGTGACATTGAGGTACTCAGTTCCGATAACGTTTCTTCTATTGGATGATACTTACACAATGGTCTCCCTGACATAACGTCTAGGAAAAAAGGGATATTTTTCAAGCAAATATCAGGGAATTTTCAGATAAAATCCACCTTCCAGATATGGCAGACAGCCTGTAGTATAGAGTACTACTGTAAGTAGAGAATATAGAAATGCAACATTGGTATCTTCGTCAAATAATTTTATGGCATAACACAGTCTCACCTGTTCAATTCGTCTTTTTAACTCTTCAAACTTTTCGAGATTATTAATATCGTCAGCATATTTAACCATCAAAACCTGTTGGCATTTAACAAAACCAGCTTACTAATAAACAACATTTTAATCTTTTTTTTGATGCTTCGTTGCTATAATTTTGCTAAATAAGCACAAAATTTCAATTGAAGGCTTACTGTAGCTCAAACTGTAAATACTACCTTGCACTATGTAAAAATTTCACTTCAGAGTAACTCACCCCAACATCAAGCATTGGCTTTCCTGCAATAAACGTTGTCACTATCTGTCTCTCCAGAGCAAGAAAGTTATAATCAATAGTGGTACCCTTTCCAATCTCTAAGGAATATGAGCAATGAGCGTAGAGCATTGGTATCAGGTCCATGTCATGATCAAATGCAACAAGATGGTGCAAAGTCGCGTCCTGAGTGGGTACACTTTTGCTCCTGCAAAAGAACTACAGATAATCAGGTACATAGATCTATATATTGTGACAGGAAAATACGCATGCTACGCCAGTCAAGAGCCTACACTAAGTCATCATAGTCAAGTAATTTCTGCATGGTGCACTTTAGAAGACTCTTAATTACCTAATTATCAAACTCGCTTAAATTAGCTCACTTGAAAAAGTCGTGTAATGCAGTGTACACATGCATTTGTAAGCGAACTGGCTGAGAAAGTGCAATCTAGTGCAAACAATCGCTGCCTTGTTATTGAAAAATTAAATTGTGCTCTATTGTGACTACAAATGAAGCAGCACAGACAACTTGAGTTAACTCTTATCTTCAAGAGCTCTCATAGCAACTGATAATGCAACAGAAGTAAACAGTGTTTCACTTGTGAAGTAAAAACATTCAACAAACCGCTTCAAATAGAAAAATAATGCAGATAATGCAAATGTTATGTATCAGAAATGTCTGAGTGAGATTTGAATCAGATAAAAGATGCCTCAGATTTGAATGCTATAAAAGTTGGCACAAATGAAACAATGGTAAGCATTGTACAGATACTGCATGGTAAGAAATACTCATTATGTGTTTGCCTACGAAGGTAAGCAATTTTCATACTTTGTTTGGTCACCCTGGATCTTTCTTCTTTCTGCAACAATTTCATTGTGAGCGTCAGCTAGACACCTCACAATCAACAATGCTCGTCTACCACTGTCTTTGGTTGATGGCAACAAATATCCGATGGGAGAGTTGCCTGTAAGCTCACTGTCATCAGATTGAGATAGCATTCCTGTGAATATAGAATATAAAAACAATGTAACCCACTTAAGGGTTCATAATAGCATGCATCTTGATTCTAAGCAAAGTGTTCATGAAAGCAATAGTAAAAATAAAGCATTTCAGCGATAAGAAAGATCCTGGTAGTAGCACAAAGAGGCTGCTCTTTCCTCAATTAGTTTAACTAATGAAAGAGTTCCTCCTTAAATAATTCATCTCATAAAACTCCTTCATATGCACTGCTATCTCAGGAATATTTTAAACTGTCAAATATAGTTTGATTGGTATATTATAGTTGTATGCTAAGAATCTAAAATAAGAAATGGATGGAACAGGAAACTCGTGTAATTTGCTAGCAACTAGAACAAATTCCAAACACTCCAAGTCTTCATACTCCCTAAACCTTGTCAGACAGATAAGAACTGAATAATAAATCAAGCGAAACAAATGTAGTAATCACAGTAAGCTCATCCAATACAAGCAATTCATTCCACTAGCACTTCAGTGTATCAACATAAAGAAAGCAATCAAGTTCTTTAGTCCTTCAAAAAGACAAGAGGACACCGGCTATTACAAAAGAGAAAACCGGATAAAGTGGAAATAGACTCATATTTCTAATAAGAGTATTCTAGAAGAATGAGCTAATCAGAACACACAGACATATAAAAGTGGCCTAAATGAAATCCTACCATGGGAAAGAAGAGTAGGCTTCAGTGCCCTCCAAGTTGCGTAATAGATCTTCAAAAGCTTGTCAATCTCCTGCTTGTATTTACCTATTGCAGATACAAAAAGAAGCTAGGAATGAGCTATTTTTGACTGACTTGGCAGTTTCTGTATCTTTCAATAATCATTAATATAAAACAAAATATCAATTATCATTAGACATTACGATTTCTTGACTAATTATGTTCCAGCAGCAACTCGGCATTTTCTTAGCAATTACTATGATTGTTAGTTACTCATGTGACTTACAGCCCTCTAATCACGGATAGAAAGTTTCCAAAAATCATCTGTGAACCAGCAGTTACCACTAGGGACTTAGTGACCAAGGGTTGTTGGGTATGTAACACCACAACTTTTAAAACTTAAGAAAATTCAGGTAAAATTGGGTTATTACATCATCAACATCAGGTAGCTTTGAAGAAATGAAGGCTACATAATGCTTGTACAACGGTTGAAACGTATAGCTAAAGAAAGTATTTAATGTATCTTCAAGAGTCAATCTCAAAATAGCTTTTGCAGCCTTCTAAGAACCTTCATTTTGAAATTTTTTCTCCGGCAACAGCCATGGTGGGCCCCATAGTAGACTCTGGATATGAAAGAATATCTAACACACCTGTACCTTCGGCTTAAACTATTATTAAAATGGACACGCCTATGGAGCACTGTATTTACAAATGCAACTTTCAAAATAGTATTTTCCAGTCTTCTGAGAACCTTTATTCTGAAAATTTGTTCAAAGGCCTAAACCATGGTAGACCCTACAATAGACATTGGTATGAGAAAATGTCTACCACATTGAATGCTTTTGATTGTCATGTTTGCCCTATTGTCCCTACCGCATGTAAATAGCCAAAGAGCATTGCTACCAGAAATTGGAATTCAGGTTAATTCAACTTTATACTCCCAAACCAAAGGGCTATCACGACGTCCCTGGCTATCACTGCACAAATGAAAAGTCTTTTCAATTTATTTTCTTCGATTGCTATGGCTCTATGCGAAAGATGAAACTAATAAGTCCTGTTCAAATGACCTGAAATGATCAAGATTCAACATAGGTTATATCAAACCTAAGCTAGGTTTGATGAAGTTAACATGCCGTACTTAGTATAGCTATTAATGAGGGTTAGCAGTAGGGTAGATACTGAATGGCCATTTAAGGAACAAGATATCAGAATCAGGGACCACTTGATCAAAGAAGATGATGGAAGGTTGAAATATCTACTGATTTTCCTCTTCAAGCTAACAGAATAAATATCCCACAAAAACTGCAACAATATTAATAACACCAAGAGCTGTTTTTGGAATCAAATACGACTAATATGCACCTTTAAAATGTTCAGACATGACTTTCTTGATTGTCTCCTTCATTGCAGATTCACTTGAAAGCTGTCTGCTAAGCTTTCTCGACATAATGCATTGCAATCTAACAATGTCTGGTAAACTCTTCACTAAGTTCAACACTTCCACCTAGAAGAGAAATTCATTCTTGACATCCTTATGGTTATATTTAAAAATAAGTACTAAGTATTTTGACTGTATAGAACATTTGACTTTCATTTATGAAACAATAATACAGGCCAATGAGATGTTGTATATAGACGTTATGCATACAATAGTACATATCTACAGCATTCATTGTGACTTTCATGAATCGTCAGATACAGAAATAAACAAACAAACCTTGTCTAGAAATTTTTGCAGTATTTGGCATGTAGATTTGCCATTCTTAGCTATGAACTCTTGCAATGAACGTTGAAGATGAGACACAGTAATTGGCACTCTATAGCGCCAGAATCGCACATAATCAAAAGGATGCCTGTCTAGGCCAGTTTTCTCATCAGCCAAATCCTGCTCATACAGCCGCTTCATTAATGAATTCGAGCCTGCAAAAAATGAGTATATCTATCTAAGGCACAATGCATGAGTAGAAAATGGCCACAGTTAAATGATTTACTGACAAATTCTATTTCTCCCAACACCCTGCCCAGCTTTTGCCACACGCTACTTTGCTTGAATCCCCTTCTCTACTTCTCGAGATAATATTTGCTGAATATAATAGTCTCCATCAAAACCATACAACAACTAAGAGATGTTATTACAAGCTTCTTCATGCATACTAGTCATACTGCTTACTGGAATACAGTACTGGCACAGTCTCTCGATTCAGATGTTTCTACAAGAAGTGAAAACCCCATTCCTCTTCAAAAGTCATTCATGGAATAAGCAAAAATAACATGGTGAGCAACAGTTGCTGTCAGAAGGAAAATATTACCCAATCGCCTATCATCAACTATTTTTCCTTGGGCAGAGTTAATTGCAGTACCAACACTCTGAAAATGAAAAGAGACATTGCTAAAAACATTGCATAGCCTTCAATCTAGTTAATACATAAACAGAGCTAAGGAAAACATACAAAGCTTCATAGAAGCAAGAAACAACAAGAGTATGCAATGGTCAATAGGTCCTAATTGGCCACTCTTGGGGCCAATTAGATGCATCCTATCACATGTATCCGCATCGAGCTATATATTTAGGTTAACCTTTCGGTCACTATCCGATTTTTCATACTCTGACGAGTGTCGGACGTGTCACACTATTAACCAGAGGATACAAAGCAAATTAAAGCATACTTTGTTCAGAAAGTGTTACTATGGAGCAATACTTTATTTCATTTCAATTGTACGTGTTTTGGAAGGGTTGCCCCTCAACACAGCTGGTTTTCGAGGGGCCCTCCGGAAAAAACTATAAGCTAAAACATAATGCCATAAAATACTTATTACAATTCAAACATAAAACAAAAGCAAGTAAATACCTTGTGTCATAAAAGTCAGCTCTATATATATATATATAGTATAAAAAGCCAAGTTATTTTTAAAACGATTTAAAATCACGTAATGGTGCCGCTTCTTTGCCTTCTGTTGAGTGTGCTGGGTTTCTCGCAAGCATACGTCACTCTCTATTGCATAATATGCAACCAAATTGTACAATGATAATTTCTTTTCTGAGATAGCTATGTGTATATACTACAGCATATAAAGCACTGAAACAGCACTTACTGATAGTAAAGGCGATAAAACTCTTATGCTGAACTTCTCTTCCCATTCATTTCGACATTCCTTACTGCCAAGCGATCCAAAGTTCTCATCTAGAAAATATTACTAGCATCAGATTCCTTAATAACTCTCCTAGTACGAAAAATAACGAATGGGTTTCTTTTTGTAGAGACAATCCTTTGAAGCATTGAGATACTAGTTGATCAATATGAATTTCCTTGAGTGATAAAGGAACGGTAATGTTAGTTGAGCAAAATAAAACTAAAATTCTACATATACTTGACGTACTAGTGTTTGCAGGGTCCTCTTCTAGCATATTCTTTAGCACCAGGTGTACAAATGTTGTGGTTTCTTCTACGCTTCTTCCAAGTGACTTCGCAAGAACCTTAATGCTGATTTGCAAATGCTCCCAAACAAACGTCCGAACGTCAGGAGCATGATGTTGTGGATGGACCATTTGATTAACAGCCTAACAATCAAATTAAAAAAGCATTCATATGATTCTAAAACTACTTTTGAAGGAATTTAACAAGCATCCAAGTCAATGGGCTGTAAGTAAGAGAATTGGTCGTTAAGTATAGGAAAAGAAGAAAGTCTGGTAACCAAAGAGGACCGCTATGACAAATATCAAGCAAACTACTTCATTTCAGAATATCATAGCAGTACAATTAAAATGACCTCTAAGTAGCAACTAGAAAACTGTTTGTAGCAAACTTACATTTGAATCTGTGCAGGCGCCAAGAAGCAATGCAGCATGAAACAAAACACTTAGCAATGAATGGGAATCAGGCTGCAATTCCCTGTCGGCTATTGGGAAGTCAATTCTGTTGCCAGGGTTTCCCAAAATATACCCTGTCTTGGTGCGATCAACTCTAAATGGAAAGAAGCATTTGCAATTTACTAAGCAGATCTACGCAAATGAAATATAACAAAATAATTATAGAAATTCATACTAATGATAACACTTTATAATTAGAAAATTATGACTTTTTATATGCACCTGATTTAAATGAGAACTATAACAATAAAGATTTGCTAGATGGATGGAACTCCAAAGCCAAGTAAAAATGATTGTGATATTCAATTTGCTAAAGACTGACTGATGCTGAAGTTTCAATAATTTTTGAAGTAAGTCAATAGCTCATTTTCCAACAAAAGTAAGTTTTTATATACATTATAGATACAAAGAATTAAACCAATGTTTACCTTTCATATATTTTGTCTTACACTTCCTAAAATTCTATCATTACAGACGTAAGTGAATGCTAGTATTCATATAAATAGGCAGGCCAGCATAATCTAGGAATGCCTGATCCCTGTTCAAGGGAATGCACTAATTTTATGATGGCCAGAAAAGTGGAAATACTGCTTAAGTATATAATTGCCCTTCTCGAGAAATGTACAATAGCTATGAGTAACATTCAAAACTGCGGGTTTAAATGAATAATGCTTTAACTTTGTTCTAGAAATACGTCTACGGTTATACGATTTTATGCCGTTGCTGAAACATACCTTTGTGCATGGGCATTTCCTGCAGTTAATTTATAATTTTCACCACCAATTTGAGCATTGCATTCAGGGCACCTGTATAGCTGATTTGGCCTTCCACACTAGTGAGGAAAGCAAGACTTCATAGTCAAACAAATGCTCAAGACAATCAGAGGTCCAAATGTCTTTCATTGAGGTCCTAAAGTATTTGAAATACATGCGTTCTTTCCAAACATTTTTCCTTAACAAGTTCTATTCAACTTTGATCGACGCCTATTGAAAATTTCCTGTTAGGTACACAAAAATTCCTCTTATCTGGATGCGCCTTACTAGGATATACCTCTGTTTTTCTTCAATTTATTGCAAGTAAAAGAATTCACTGTCATGTTTAAGATTGAAGAAAAGTCCAAGAGTGTAGTGTTTGCATTAATTATGATAATTTATCTTAGTCAAGTTCAGATTTAGGCCGTATATATTAGTATGACACGTGTAGCTAGGAACCTTTTACTAGGATAGGGAACAAGCACCAACACAATAAAGAGGATCATGTTCGATTGAATAATTCCCATTCGCGAGAGTGATGGTTCGTCGAGAATAAAAGGAAATCGTCTTGCATCGCAAAGACTGCAACAGAGGGCATGCCTTTAAATGCTGAAATAAGCATCCAACAAGCAATATAACAATTTTCTCATTTGGAAGACAAGGAAAACGAGTTTTGTGAATATTATGTCAAACATGAAATCAAAACCACAATATTCTGAATAAAAAACTAACATAAGAAAGAAATTTAAGGATCCCACAATATGGCCACATAGTTTAGATTTTCATTCCAGTTCTCATAAATATTCAAGTTGATTTAGCAGTATGCTATCAAAATTGAGATGGTTCGATATAATGGTAGTTGTACGACAAAGCACTTTAGGTACATGCATTATTTTTCATACGTAGAAAGGACGCCCAGGTTCATGAACATATGCAATAAATTCAGCATAACTACCTACGTAATACTAATACTCACTTAATTATGCGACACAGGATTTAAAATTAAGTAGTATGTAATATAAATGAAAGAAGTAACGAATTACAGACTAGCTACCTCTGTTATCACATATGGATGACCATTTGGACATTCTACAATGAAGTAAGCAAATCTAATAAAATATGTAGTAATCTACTAAGTTGTATGCCAGATAAATGATACAATCAACCATGAGACATGAAATATAAGAATATCAAAAAGATAAAGATGAAAGAATCCCAGATAAATCGTGATCAATACAGCAAGATATAATGCTAATAATAATGAACATGATGGAATACACACCATAGCATTGCCACTTCCCTTCGGCAGCATCAAACACACTCTCTAAATGATCAGATGGCATTGTTGGCAAATATGCATTCTAACAGAAGAACAAATTACAATACTGAAAACATTAACCTTCTCTTAAACAGCTCAGTAATCTTCAATCATTAAGCTTCTCTCAAACATTCGAAAGTAATTGAATGTAAATACATGATTATGTCCCAAAAATTTCAGTGCGTCATGCAAACGCGTTTGTGGTTTTATACTAGAGATCATTATAAACTAGAAGTACATGTTTTGGCAAAGGAATAAAAGGGAGGATAAGGCAATGATCCAGTTAATTAAGTATGGTGAACATACTTACAAGCATAGCACTGGGATTGGCTGCCAGAAGTGCAAGTGGTTGCAACAAGAGGCTGTTGGGTTTCAGTGAAAACACGATTTGGGCATGAATCACAATCTCTGCTAATTCTACATTCTGCTGCTCTAACTGTGGGCTGCATTTCAGCATATCAAATCCATCTCCCTGTTTGTTTTCAACAAGCATTCTTGCTATCCTCTGTTTAAGTAAGAAATACTTCACTTAGAGAGCTTATCAACATTTGTAGATGCAAGGCCCTAAATTGAACAAACCTCTTTTTAGTTTTGGTCGACCTCACTTCTAAAACGGGTAAACACTACCTAATGAGATTACTGGCATTGTGTGGCTGGATTTTCATTTCCTGTCGCTCTCTCCATAACTTTTAACTGACTCATTTTAATCACTAGCTTTTAAGTGTAAAGTTAATCTTAAACCATCATGTTCAAAAGTAACGGCTCATTATACTGAAGATACTTCTGCAATGCTGAGATCATTTGATAAGCAGAACATACCTGATTTTTGATTGCACTATTCAAAATCAAATGCTGCAAAATCTTATCGCATAACTGAAAAAGAAAAACACTTTGAGAATATGAGATCAAACTGAGTAACTGCCACCTATCAATAAAAGAACAGAGAATACCTGCTACATAAAACAACATTCTATACAGAACAAATTTCTAGTGATTGCAAAAAATAATAGAACACAGTAAAAGAGGGTCGTTAGACAATCAAACCAAAAAACTCCCTTGGTTGACAGCAAATCAAAACCACGACTTAGCAAGAGTAGATCAAACAGCAACAAATCTCGACAAGAATACTCAATAATTTCTATACGAGAAGGACAAGCGGGGTGCAAAACAGCAAAAATTGCTCACTCAGTTGAATCTGAGCATAATATTCCTTGCTCTCTGAGAAATATCAAGTGCTGAAGGAAAGACACTAGGACTGCTACAAACACTACTTGCATAAAATCATAGCTTGTATCAGACAAAATAGAATTCACTACATTCTTCTTTTATTTAGCCTATTTCTACCATAGTCCATATTGCCATCAAATAATTCGCTATAAACACTGAAACTTAAAAAAGTTATTCTTACAGTTGGATCCGGAGCATCTTTTAAATATAGAGTTGTAACTTCTCGATATAAAGCCAACAATGCAAAAGCTTCGATCTGAGATCCAGTTGGTTCACCTTCGCTCTACAAAAAGAAACCATATAGAAATTTATTTTCATTCACACTAAGTCTTCTAAGATACAAGAAATGCTTCTACTTTCAAATGCTATTCAAACGATCAATTATGTGTAAAAAGAAAAAATCTAGAAAAATACCCCCAACATTAACTTGTAGGCTTCAATCCACCAGAAGCATTTCAAATTACAACTACGTCCATCGAAATTATGTATGAAGTAATTATGTCAACTCAATATAACCACAAATCATCCATAAATAATGATGATTGAAGCTATATAGAAATGCCTTTATATTCACACTAAGTATTCTAAGATAAAAAGAAATGCTTCTACTTTAACATGCTTTTAAAGAAATGAAATATGTGCAAAAAGCAACATCCAAAAATAGAAGCATCCAAGAACGACTGATTTACTCACACTTGTAAATATGCATTAAACTACATTTTTCAGTCACCAGGGATATTTCAGAACACAACTACATTCAAGGAAACTATGCATGAAGTTCTCATTTTAACTCAATATAACCAAGAATCGTCAAAAAATAATAATTCAAGCAATTAATTATCAACTGTTAATCCAAAGCTTATAGAAATAGAAGTTTCATAACACTGTTCTGCTTAGTGAGCTTTTCAATGTAAACTGAAGAGATTTTGCATATCACAAAGTTTAATGAGCATCAAAAAACAAAACGATACCAAATCAGAAACATCGAGATCAGCAATATCCTTTTTCAGCACTGCTTCACCAATCTTGTCTCTCAGATTTTTGTAACCATCTCCGTAAATAATAAATCTGTCATGGAGTTCATTCTGTGCCTAGATTTGAATGGGATTCTTTGAAATTCAGTACAGTTCTCAGAAGTAAATGTAAAGAAGAAAAGGAGGCTTCTTTGCATTAAAACAAAATTACATTATGGCTATAATGGCAGGTATATAAAGTTGGGTGAGAGATGATTTAGTAGCTCAAAGAGAAATATCATAAGGTATTTTCAAACAGTGCATTACAACCAATTGTTGCAGAGATTTGAGTCAAAGTGATGCTAAAACACCGAAAACTTCCCATCACATGATGAAAATTTATTTTAAAACCAAGATAGTTGATTAAGGAAAAACCTCATTGTCTTCTTCTGGCCAGAGCCACTGAAATTTCTTGTTAGCAATGAGCTGCTTCAAACTAATAAGTCCATAGTTTCTAATAAACTGTCGTAGGAAGAACTCTCGCAAATTACGGCTTTCTGCTTCTATGCAACTAGATTGTAACAGACTGTACAACTCATTTAGTTTTCTTCTGTGCTCGCTGCTGTATTTCTTCTCAATCACATCACAATATGCAACTTCAACCACTTTACAGATAAACACTCGAACGTATGCAATTTGACGTAATGTATCAATGTTACTAATGGTCATTGGAAGGTCTGGACAATCACGTGCCAATCGACAAACAGATTCAAGCTGGGTATCTTGCTTTAGAATCTTACTGATGCCTGCCATTTTGAAATCCTGATGAAAGAATTTTGCTCCATTAGACACTGAGAAATAATTAATGACAACGACAAAGTTTTCTTTTTTGCATATAGGTAATATGAGTCGTTGCAACGATTTATGAATTGATTTTCGAAGAGAATTGAGTGCTCTCTATCATCCTGATAACAGCGATAATTTAACAAGACAACGTAAGCAATGAAAGGGCCAACTGCGATCATCTTAGATACAAGGTCTAAGGTTGCATCACAAAAGTTCTCAAGTTGAAAAACAGATTATGAGTGAGATTCTGGTAGTGTTAGTAAAAAGCAAATTGGTCCTAGTAAGACTATCTTTCCTTTTAGCATCCTCAGATTCTCGTCTCCCCCCCTTTATCCTTGGTTTTTTTAAAATTGAAATCAACTACTTGACACTGGAGACTCATTCTAGCCTTGAGAAATGGGATTTACGCGATTGATTGAAACTTCTGGAGGTACAATATAGTGATTTAGCCCAGAAAGACTTTCAGTATCATCTTTACCAGAAAAGCAATTTTCTAGTTTCCACTTGTCTTTGCAAAATTTTTAGAAATGTGCGTCATTGTTTTTCTCTGGGAGTAAGAGCGAATCTCACGCGGAATACATAAGGTTTGAGAGCTCTGCATTACTAAAAGCATTTCACAAAAATTCAAAAAACTAGTTCAAATAAGCTGCTTTGTCAGGATACTATATTGAAAAGAAACGAGATTGAATTAAAAAACAGCTTGCATAAACATCATGGCTTAAGTCAAAGTTTAGTGGAAAGGAAATCCATCAAGACATCAACACAACTAAAGGAGAAAACACAAATGGAGCAAGAGAATAAATTGAAAACTTATCTTAACTTACTTTTAGGATTGAATCAGAAGCAGGGATACGATAAAAACAACAGGAAAAATTCGATGTCAAGTGAGTTGCAGTGAAGTGGTTTCATTACGCCATTGTAATGATTAAGGCTGATATGATACCTGAGGTAATTAATAAGAATTCGCAATGATGAAAGAAATATCATAAATAACATTTCTTACCTCATAGCAATGAATCAACAATAAGCAAAGCTCCAAGCCAGACTCTTCATTATCTTGTCGTGAATAGTTATTTTCATCTAAGTAAATCTGCAAAAACTTTTCTGCCACTTGTCCATGGACTCTGGAAAAAGAGTCCAGTAATCTTTACTTACCTTACTTATTTTCAATTTAGTAATAACAATTCCCTACGTGTTTTTTATTTCTATACTTTAAAAAACATATAGCTGATACTTCCATCAATTTTATATATTGCTGAGACAGTTCTACAGGAGAATTACAAGAAAAATGGATAAAATCAGTGCAATATATAATTGTGCAGTTGCAATATATAATTTTAATAAATGTGTGCAGTTGTGTGATATCATGCATGAAAGAGAAAAATTGAAAGGTGATTTGACAAAAAATGTGACTGAAATTTTAAAACTGCACTTGCATGAAAAATAAACATTCTGAGCATGAATTAGAGCAGAAAATAGCAGCTCACTTCACTTTTAGAAGCTGCTGCACAAGAAATGATCTTATGGTAGGCGTCGAATCCACCTTGTAATCAGAGAATGGGGTCATCTCTTTGGTTTCACGGCGGTTTGTTGTAACGTATGTCATCATCAATTTAATAACATCCTCTTCTATTGCATGATTCGTTGATGAAAAGAGAAATGTCGATACAGCTTCCATAAAGAATGAAATACTCCTGTCTTTGAAAGATCCTAACTTACAAAATAATTCCCTACAAGATAAAAAAACATAGTACTTACAATTCTAATGTATGCACAAAATATATCAGACATAACTTAGTGAACTTATATCAGATAATGTCGATATAACTAAGAATAAATGCTTCTAATGAAGTAATATATGATAAGAGATGAATAAAATTAAACCTCTTCAAAATAATACTTTGTAAACTCTTCCTGAGGGGGTTGACGCTACAATTCACAGTGGGCTAATAGGCCCATTTGCTCCTCTCCCCTCCATTCACATTCATACAATAAAGTATACCCAATTTAAAGATGCTGATCATGAATCTGTCATTTATTTTTGCGTATCTTGCATAGTTTCAAAGTGATAGGCGTTTGAAGTTTGAAAGTACAATGTGAAACATTATCGGGATGGTGACAATGTGACGTAAATTTGACGTCGCAGTGAATTTTGTGGGCTGTCGTGGCTTTCAGTAAGAGAGCGAAGAGGTCGTCGGCGCGTCGAGAAGGAATTTGTGTCAGCAGCACCAAAGAAGGAAATCCGTGAGAAATATACTCTACCTAGGTAATATCAAATCAAAACGATACACTATGGGTTTCACAAAGTATCTATAGGCAACTAAATGAATTTCGATGAACCGAACATTGTCTCCTAATTAAATTCCCTTTTTTTCACTTTTTCCTCGGAATGGGCAACTTTAGAGGCTTATAGCTTTAAAACTACAAGGAATTCTTAAAAGATATTAAAATCAATCAAATTCAGCACATCAGAAACTATACGTTAAGAAAGAAATGATATAAAATTTTTGGCTGGAGAGGTCCTTTACAGCCTCCAAAGAATGAATGCCTTTGACTAATAATTTAGAAAGAAATGGAATTAATGATAGGTATCCCGTTCTTCTATAAGTCACAACCTGATTTCAAAAGTAACTTTAACCATTGCTCTACCCTATCACAGCTAGCATATGTTGGATATATATCAACAACACCATAATTCTAAGGCTGTAATATGTCCAACTATCCTTTTCCCAAAGTAAACCTCTTCGGTTACTTTAAAATCATCCGGTATGGCAACTTAGCAAACTGTAAACTTTTTGTCATTACACTCTGACAACTCTTTGGCGCAATTTACACAAAGGACATGAAGGCAAGGGAATCACATACAACCTTCCATTTGGACCCCACATGATCCACAAAGTAGCATCTTTTCCCTTTCAATTGAAAGACGTATTCCCTTACAAATAGGATATTGAACAGAGCTAGCAATGAAAGGACTATCAATATATATACATGCTTCATCAGTTATTTTCTCAGAGTAAGAGGTGCATTGCAAAGATTATGGAAAGTTGTGAAAGGAATAGGGAATCCCTGGTGAAAGGGATAGGAAATTCCTGGTGAAAATGATAGGGAACCAAAACAGTGACAAAGGATTAGAGCGAAATACAGTAAAAGGAACCAAATAATAATAGAGATATTAATGCAGGTAAAGTCTTGGAGCCAAATGCGTCCAAATACAGCCAAATAGAGCTAAGAAGAATCGAACAGAGACAAGACATGTAAATAGAATAAAGATATAGATACAGATAGAAACATACAAAAACAAAGGGAGGGAGAAAAGAGAGACAGAGGAATGAAGACAATGGTGAGTCCCATATGGACACATGGGACAAATTTGTTAGATAATATGGCTATCGGGGCATTAAAATGCGAGGGAGGATTGCCAGTAATATCTTACCATTTTCCCCTAATTGTTTCCACCAGGCACCCGAAAACTGTTGGATAAATAGTGATCAAGAGCTAATCCAATGCTTTTTATTGTTCCTCAACCAATCATCCTCTGCAGCGCATACATACGCCAATCATCAAACTACTTATCAAGGAAGATGTTATGCCACAGCTACTAAATAACATACCGATCATTTGAATATTCAGACTGTGCCATGTCATCTAACTGAACCAAGGTCGTTCCAACTTTTTGCCAAGACGATGCAGATGTCATTTCATCATCAATCGACTGTAGAGTCTGAAATCGGATGGAAAAATCATATTTCAAAACAAAGAGGAAAATAGGAAAACAGAATGAGCGCAGTGATAGAAGGACCAAAATATAAGAAATTGCATGAAAATCTTAGGCCATATATCCTCTAACCTACTTCTTGGTTCCCTTAGTAACTACAAGACCACATTCATAATTTCCCAGCCAAGTAGCAGATTTAAAACTTCATATCAAGATAAGTAAACGCGGTTATCGTCTCTAGATACGTTTGAGATTCTTCTACAGTGTGAGCACTGTGCTAATAATTTTAATATCAGCTGGGCAACTTCTAATTTCAAAGAGCTCAGTCTTCACCATAAAATATAAACATATAATAAAAGACAGTAAAGCAAACTATCTAGAAACTCTATATTCTCAGTATGCTTTGCTTCCTACATCAAAGAAATGCAATGCAGCTGTAACATCTGTCTCCATGCATGGTATGCCGGGAGGGCAAACATGCTCAATAAACATTTTCAAAAGTTGAATTCGTGTCCATGTGATTCTAGGAATAAGGAAAAGTCAAGGGTATAACACACATATCTCCTGATTAGAAACGAAGATAGTGGAGAAATGCGATGAACAAATTTAAGCTGGCTAATGAAGATTATAGTCACTATGATATTGATGCCAGAGCTAATAAGGATGATGGATCATAGTGGTTGATGATGAATAATAATTAGTGTACGATAAGGAATGAAAACAATTGATCATGATAAATTATGCATACTTCCATCTGGCTGTGTTCATGGCAAATGAACGTACTTATCAACATGAGTATCTTAGGTGAAGGTAGTGATATTTGCTCATTGATTGGGAGCGACGATCAATAGAAGTGCTACACATTAACAAACCTTGCATCAGAAAGAATCTTCTTCGCCTTAACTGAGAATTCATCTTCGTAAGCATCCAGTACACTCAAAAGTTGGTTGGTAGCAAGTTTAACTTCTTGCACATTTCCAGTCCAAACAAATCTATCTTGCTTATCCAGGATGTCTTTCCTTTGCGGTAGAAGTCTCTCCAAGCACATTTGCAAGGCCAGTGCATCCACTATCTAAGGAAGAATTTAGGAATTGAACAAGGAACTTTCCAACTACAACCAAATGATACAGCACATGAATATAGCATACTACAACGTAATTACTAATAAGATCAGAAGATAAAAGACAAATGCATAGATATGAACATTGGCAACTCACCATGTCGTCACTATCTTGAATCAATCTCATGAGTTCAATTGCATTATCCTCCATCAATGCTAAGATCAACAGGAAGCATCGAATTCTTTGACGGAATGCAGGGTGGCTAATAATCACATGAACATCCACAATGTCCATAGATACTGCTCCAGCATTATCTTTCTTTCTTCTTCCACGCGAGAATATGGATGCAGCAATCAACTAAAAAAGATCGCTGATTATAAAAAAAATGGCAGTAAAACGACCAAATAGCAAATCAAATCATCGACTTTTGGGTATTTTAGCTACTAAAATATAGAATGAGCTTGTGAGAATCGTGCAGGCCACATCATATAAGACCGAATCCTAAGTAATTCATAACCGTAGGAAATCATGAAGTTCATATTACAGCAGGCTCTGCTACATGGGCAACCTTAAAACATCTCCAAGGTGACGTTTAACCAAAATCCATCCCTATGACGATGCACGCATACAGCCATGTGCTAAATCTACTACATGGAGTACGAGATTTTGTCACCATAGCGGTCCAGCCACTATGAAAAGCGATGAAGAGATCAACTTGAAAGCTATGACGTAAATTATCTAAGCATACCACAAATCTATTCTCAACTGCAGCTGATAGATACAAATCATTTGCTTTACGATAAAAGTTTGATATAATGAAATAAATAACGTCCACTATCATATACGTAATGCATCTTGAGAGCATAAGCCCCATAAGAAGCATGTGCAATGAATACCTCGTGCTCCTCGCTGTTAACATCGTACTCAAGAAAGACAAGGTCATGAACGTAGGATTTCAACTGTCTTGGAGATAGTCTTAGCAAAGCGCTTCCAGTGGGAGATTGCTTCAGTATATCTCGAATGATCCTATCAGAGTCACTTGATTGAACTGTAAAAATAGAGAGCCGGTGAGAATAAAATTTGAGGTAGCTATAGCAGCTAGGTGGTCTCAAAAGTTCTGAATACCAGGGAACACAATGGGAAAAATATCTGTCAAAACAGGTGCAAATGGGTAAATATATTGAGCAAAATCAGCAATGCTTTTTAATCAAATATTCTATATCTGGCCAAAAGCAAAAATATCTGGATTCAGGTTTCTTCTAAATCTCCATCAATTTTACCCCAAAAATGCAGCAGGAAAAGTCTGAAGATGGCTATAAGATATTGAGGAAAATGTAACTAAAAATCTGAATTACATCACCCATATTATGTCAATATAAATTCACGCTGACTCCAAAGGAAAATTGCTTTAATTTCCAATTTAAGAGAATTCAGTTAGATTATCATTAAATATCCTGGTGTTGCAAGTTACTCAGACATACAACACTCACGTATTAACTTCATATATATATATATATATATATATATAT
>WIPJ01002256.1:54923-69440 GCA_018155075.1 Cassiopea andromeda | reverse complement strand
TGCAATGCCTTGACCTCCTAGTAGATGGTCCCTTCTTTCTCTTTGATGTTTAAGCATATGGATGAAAAGTATATTGGAGGTTCTCACATGCACATCAATAACATAATCTGCCACTTTCTATCCAAAACAGCATCTCTACCAGTGGCAGCGTGTAGCAGTACTAATGTTACTAGTCTAGTACCACTTTATTTGCCATACAAAGCATTTTCAATACATTTCCATTTTAAATATAGAAAAGGCTTGGCAAGCACCAGAGCAGTTACCAGAATAAATTTTCTGCTTTGTCTTGAAATTCCACAACAATGAATGACTGACAGTTTTGCTTATGGTGAAGTTACAGCACTAGATCTCAGATTCTAGAAATGCATTCCCATTATCTATTGCTTTCTTATGAATAACTGATGTCATGTAATTCTCTTCTCAAATAATAGGTAGATTGCTCAGCAGTTCTGGTTTTGCATTTCTGGTACCTATGATTTAAATGATATAGCATTCCCCTATGATTTACAGGATATAGTTCAAGAAATTTTCTGGGGGAAAATCCCCCTGACCCTCATCCTTCTTTACCCCCTCTTCTTAACAGCTGGTGATGCCCGCTAGGTATTAGGGCAACCCTTCAACTTTATTTGGCTCCACAGACCCAATTATATTTTATGGAAAAATATGTCCCCCATGTGCATTTTTCCCCATAGCAATGGTTCCCTAAAAGAGGTTGTAAATGCAATGGTGACACCAGTATTTGCCAACAATCACACATCTTGGCCCAACTGAATGAGGCTATTAATAGTGATCTTAAGCGACTGGACACTTGTTTAAAGGGTAACAAACTTTCTCTGATTGTTGTGAAAACAAGTTCAATGCTAATCACCACTAAGCAGGCCCCCTTAAAAACAGCCTTTGCTGAAGGGTCACCCTCCTAAAATATATGAAATGAAAAAATGAAATGAAATGCTATCGCACGCGTATGCTGATGTAGTAGATCGAGGTACTACATGAGACAAAATCAAAATCTACCTGTTATTCTGTAACCAAAACTTGCCAACTGTCCTGCCATATATTCACTATCACTATTATTGTGTGAGCAGCCCCATGTTTTTACGTATATCTTCTGCGTTCCTGGAATAACACTTTCAGCTTCAAAGCCTTGATCCGAACATAATTTATTGCTTTCAACCCTTTTGGCTCTAGGAGGTAAGTCTCTCCTCGATCTCTCCCTCGCTGCATCCTCGCCATTTAAGTTAGCTATCAGGTCTTCTATGTCATCAATGCTATGATCATTACATAGACCAACCATGTTTTTTACAAATATTGTTTCCTTCCTTAACACAGTTCTACTGATCTCTCCTTACTGAGCAAAGTAGATCTTAGTCTAGCTAATACGAGTCTCTAACTTCCGAAGTCCACACATTCAATACGTATTTTCATAAAAAATTTTCCATTATGAGCCTTTGTGTTACTTAATAAAGCTGTACTACTTGCAACTTCCAGATATATCTACAAATATAAGCCAAACAGTAATCCTTCAAACTCTTGTTTTTATTCTCATTTCTGCGACACCGACATCCACGTTGTATCCGCCTCTCTCTCAAACATTTGAAATCGAGATTGCAAAAAAGCGAATTCTGAAAAATTGTCGCGAGGGCGGTACATGGCCCGCACAAATCAGCCAAGGAAGGCGATTGGTTAATAATTTGTTTTTGCTTCGTAGGCATCCCCCAAAAACGTCAAGGACATAGTAGTTATGGGTCATGCAACAATTCGTTACTATCTTGTAAAGAAAATGTCCAGAATAGAGGCAAATGTCGATATTGGGAAGATATATTCTACCTGAAAAAAGGGCAGTATTAAAAAATCTCAGGAACAAAGACGTGGCCATAGGGGATTCGGACGGGTGCTGCGCCCCAAATAATTTGCTTATTATCACACTTTCCGAATATGAATATTGCTTGTCAATAGTGCATTGCTGATAAACTCATATTTTTCGGCAAATTTGGTTCGAACAAAGTCTGTTTGTTGGCAAGTTGGGGCTTGTACACAGCACCAAAAACATATTCTTTGGTCTCGCCCTCTGCTCAGAAAAACACGCTAGCACAATCCTAGGACTGTCCCAACTTGATAGCAATCAACTGTGTGTGTTTGCGTAATTATTTTACTTCAATGTTTTGCAAAATAACTTCCAGCTAACAATATACATATCAAAATCGAATAGTTGGACATATAGTACATAAAACTGAAAATTCTCTGAATTAAATGTCAAAAACGAACAAGCGCTATATTTTGAGTGAATTTTGCACAGCCTGTGCTTGGACAAGGAAAATTCTCAGCAGATTTCTTCTTGTTTGCGTTCCGTGGCCAAACGTGTGAGCAAAAATAAAAAAGTACACATCATAATAGCCCAATTAACTATTGATAATTCCGTTATTTGACTTATTCCTGTCTTTTCTTCAAGTTTCGAATCAGTATTTTCAATTTGAAGACAACGACTCCTAGGAAGGCCACTGTGCTTCAGTACGGCATTCATTTGATCACACAAGCGTATGTTATAGTATCTGCAATATTGTACTTGTCTCGTACATGATATCAAAAAGTACACATTGAAACTTAAAGATCAATTTTTGCACTCCATTTTGATATGAAAACGTTTATTTTAGAGCAAAGAAAATTACCAGTATTTTCAGTCTGAAGTTTTGAGAAATTTTCTCAAATTAGCCTGTATCAAAGCCATGTTTGCATTTTTAGAATAAGGAAGAAAGTAATGCCTGGAAGCTCTTCACAGCTAACAGGTATCGTCAAGGCTTTGTTCTGCCACTTTGTTGCTAACAATAAAATAAATCTGTCGCTGCGCAATATTACCTACGGAGGCGCAAGTTAGCAAATGTCCTTTTCAATACACGCACTTCTTCGTATGGGCAGACACTGGCAAGCGCTGCATCTGCCAGAAGGTCCAATAATGAAGAAGATTCTTACTTAGTCTCTTAAAACTTGTCAAATTTTCTGCTGATTTCAGCTCATTTGGTAGAGTATTACAAATCTGTGGCCCAATAGATATCAGACTGTGAGACCCGAGGGTAATCTGATTTGGCCTTATATGGGCTAAGTCGTTTGGATTTCGTAAAGAATAGCATGAAGTCCGTAATTTGAAAATTTTCTGCATAAATGGTGAGAGAATATACATGCTTCGCGTTCAGCGTAGCACAACAATTGAATTCCAAAACAATGTGACATGTATATATAAAAGAAGCGACAACAACAACAACAGCGATAATATTTTTAAACTTCTCATGGTATATTCCAATTACAATTACAAATTCAAATCTGTCTAGACCTACTAACAAGTAATTTGTATCTGGTAGACGAGGCTATAACCAATTATCAGCATGTTTTACATGGAAGAAAAAAGATAAAATAATAGAGAATAAAGTAAAACAAAAAATAAAAAATGGAAAAAATAAAATGGAATAAAATGAAATAAAATAATTTATAAATAGCACTAGATTAGCCCTGTGCAAAAGTGGCTCAGCAACTTTTAGGCAACTTTAGGCTTTTCTAGCAACTTTCAGCTTGTTGAGCAACTTTCTGTGCATCCGGTTAAGTGATGTGTAATGTAATGTCTAATGTAATCGATTATTTATACACGAAAAAAATAGCCCTTCAGTAACTAACATGTTACATATGCATATATACACTTTAAATAATATATTAAGAAAAAAAATTAGCAGGCATAATGGCGAGTAATACTAATATTGCTGCTCTTCCAGGGGGTCGTATTTTCAGTTATTTTTGATCAGCCAATAGATGTGCTTCTAATTTCTTGTTAAAGCATTTGAGAGTTCAGGCCTCTCGTATATCAACATTGCTCATCCCAATTCAGATGTTCATCCACCATTACTCCTAGTGATTTAGTATTAGAAACTCGCTTAATTTCCTTTTTACCTAACTCTAATCCAGTCGTAGCATTTGCACCCTTTGCTTTAGTCGGATGACCTATGATCATATATTCAGTTTTTAAGGGGTTGGGACTAAGCTTGTTCACTCTCATCCATTCAGTAATGTTATGCAGCTCAGCTTGTTCATCAGCTACTAGTTTCCCTTTGTCATTCAATGCTATTGTTATATTGGTATCATCAGCATAGATGTTCGCTTTCGAGTATTTTAAGCATCTTTTAAAATCATTTAAATATAATATGAATAGGAGGGGGCCTAAGCAGGAACCTTGGGGTGTACCACATGTAACTTCCCTCTTTTTAGATTTCTTGCCATTTAGGGAACAGTATTATTGTCTGTTATATAGGTAAGACTTAAACCAGTTCCCAGGGATCCCTCTGATGCTATACGCCATCAGTTTTTCGACCATGATTCTGTGATCTACCGTATCGAATGCTTTTCTTAGATCTAAAAATTCGTTAAACTTAGTATTTTGTGGTCTATATTTTCATTCCACGAGTCTGTGCTACAGATCAAAGATGTTACCCTCGAGTATAGTTTTTGGAATGCAGATTGATTTCTACTGATTACTTTATTTGCCCTCAGGAACTCATAAAACTGGTCATGAACTATTTTTTTCCAAGATCCTTGAGAAAACCGAGATGACTGAAATGGGTCTATAGTTATTGATATCATTTTTTGCACCTGATTTGAAAGGAGCAGCCGTGGCCTAGCGGTAAAGCACTCGACTCAGGTCAACGTTGTCCTGGGTTCGAGGCCCACTGCAGACCATTGGTGACGTCAGGAAGGGCATCCGGTCGTAAATGCTCGTGCCAGAACTAAAGTCCTCTCAGAGGCACCCTCCAAGCCCCAAAGAATTGGGGGAAACGGAGGTAAAATCGAGAATCGAAAGCACCTGATTTGAAAGTAGGGGTAATTCTGGCAATTTTCCAAATATCTGGAAAACTCCATTCGTTAGCGACTAATTAAAAATCATTGTCAGAAGTTTTGTAATAATATCCCTTACATCTTTAATGATAGCTGTTGGGATCTTATCTGGACCCGCCGCTTTTCCATTCTTCAACTTTTTAATAGCATTACGCATAAGAGTTTCATTTATAGTTTTAAATGTCATTACTTTTGACTCAGGTGTATTGTAGCAGAGACAATCATCATCTGGCTTCGAAGTGATCTTCTCTGCTAGCTTAGGACCAACTAAAGCAAAGTGGCGATTCATTGCCTCCACTACATCCCGCTCACGTGTTAGATATTTACCCTGTACTTCTAAACTGGAGAGTGAAACTGTCTCAACATTTTTGTCGAGTACTTTATTTATTGTTCACCACATTTTCTTAGGGTCTCTTATATTTTCTTCGATTAACTCATTGTAACAATCCCTAATAGATATGCGTATCATTTTTTTACTTGATTACGCTTCCTTTTGTAAGCTGACCATATTTCGGGAGAGTTTTCCGCTTGCACCTTCAGTTTATGTCTTTCAAGAATTGATCTGTTAGGAGAGGGGTTAAGCCATGGAGCAAAATCACTTCGAACCCTTTTACGTCTTAATGGTGCATGGATATCCAAGATTGATCCGAATATCTCCTGAAATATGGTCGCCATACCCGTGGTATTATCACAATACGGACTGAGGATAGTTTCCCATTCTACCTGCTGTATGTCAAAAGTTGCGTTTTGGAGTCTCGATAGTCACAGTCATGCTTCTGCTACGAGCGAAACAATAAAATAGTGTAGAATATAGCTTATTTCGAGAATATATTTTTCAAATCTTTTAGTTTTACTGCTAGGTAGCATGCGTTTTTATGAAAAGGTGTCTCTAAGAAAATAGAGGCTAGAATAAAGCAAAAATTAAGAAACTGTTAAGATACAAAGACAGACTGAGCTTCAAATGCCAATTGGAAAAACTGTCCTTGTAAGAAAGATGTTGAAAAAACGTTGGGCGTGGTTGAAATTTGAATTGGCAACTTTCTTGAAACGAGCAACTTTTCAGTAAGTTTTGAGCAACTTGTGGACAGGGCTAAACTAGATTCCATATAAACAGTCTGAATAATTAAGTTCTAAGAACCAGGATACGCAGATTCTAAAACAAAAATAAGTTGTGAGACCCCCAATTATAATGTCTTTTACATTCTCATCATGCAAATACAAAAAAATTTTGCAAGCTAACTAATTAATGTAAAGTGAAGCTAAAACGACTTACATATGATATTTGTCATTGCTTTTCATTTTTTTAACAATTCCTTAAGCACAAATCTTTTTCAGCTATAAATGTATACAATTAACAAAAGAGATATATACAACTAATAAAAAAATATTACTGCTGATCTAATAAGGAGGTTAGTTTGGGTGCTCCCTTTTTAGAAGATGATTTTCAAATGCTTCATCAATTAGACAAAGCATTTGGATTTACATGCACGGTTTCTTTTACAAGGAACCTAGCTCAAGGCCTAGTTCTGAAAGTTCCTTATTTCTGGACCTCTTTTTGTTAAATTTTAGTACTAAAAGTTCTCTAATAGTTCCTCAATTTTCACTGCACTTTAAGTGCCATAAAAGTTGTACAGACACAAGGAACCATCAAGATTCTGAATTTTTCCTATAACTTTGGCTAGAACTGAAGAGTAACAGCATATATGTGGTAGGAAAAAAGGTTCTATAGATGCAGCTAAGTGAGTTTTGGCTGAAAATGAATGGAACCGGCTTGCAAATGCTTCTTCCGCAAGTAGCAAAGTTTCTTTAAGTATTCTGATTGCCTGCATATAGGTTCCTTAAAAAGTGGTTCCTTACATAAAAGGCGTGTACTCTTTCGATATGGGCGAAGTGGCGTAGCGGTTAGAGCGCATGACTCCATTGCGGAAGGCCTACGGTTCGAGCCCGACAGGAGGCTTTGACCGAATGCTCGCTCCATGTTCACCCAGCAGTGAATGGGTACCTGGTGGCAACACTAGGGAGATGAAGGAAGCGAGGAAAGGAACTTGCCACCCTGCCTCACATGCCAATAGCTTAGGATCTCTAACAGGCACTCCCCTACGTACGAAAGTATACGGGACTACTTTTACCTTTCACTCATTCAATGGTGCCATTTGGGGCGATTTCAGGTAAATCAGTACCGATGACTTTGAGCTGACGGTGTTGTCTGAAAAACATATATTCACATTTGTACGCATTGATATTTCATTCGTTGCTTCTCATCCACTTTGACTGATTGTCAAAATCGTCTAGCAACAGTATCAAGAAACACGAGGCTGAAATTAGACGAAAATTAAGAAACATTTAAGAAACATAGGTAGACAAAGTTTCAAACAATAACTTGTTTGGGTTGAATTCAGTGTCGCTTCTCCAGTTAAACTGGAGAAACGATTTTGAATTGAACTCAACTAATATTCGTTCAAGTAAATCTGTCCAGTCTGTACACAGGCTAACATATTTGGGATCATGAAGGCCAGACATTTTTCAAAATCAATATCAATACCAGTAAGAGACCAAGAGCAGTGCTTCCGCAAAGAGCCGTATTATACATATGAGCACAAAAGAACATCACCCTATTCTCTTCCTCTCACACAAAAATACGTTATTGAACTCAACATATAAAAATCACAAACTACCAAATAAAATTAAGAGCCGCATGAAACTACGCAAAGAGCTGCTGACTAGCCACTTCTGATCTATAGAATGAACAATAACGGTCCAAAATACGAACCCTGGGGAAACCCCACATAACATTATTGATACTTAAGAACAGGGACGCCGGAACATATTTTGAGTGGGGGGGGGCTGGGGACGCGTGACAAGCTTCTATTAGGGCGTGGAAGTGAGAGTCAGGGGCAGAGGCCTCAAAAGCATTTTAGAATCACGTTCTTAAATTGCAAGAAAGCCCCTTTTTGAATACCAAAATACATCCGATTTTAGATGAGGCAGGTTATCTACTGTGTGACATCATATACTAGGAAAAAATTTGGGGTAGAGGTTGCATCCCCTCAGCCCTTCCCCCGTTCCGGATTGCCTGCTTGAGCATTACCCATTGAAGCACCAATATGGTGTGAACTGTTTGTGCGTAATGCCGTCTACATCTTGTATATAAAGCTAGATTGCTATATAAATGCTTAGCTACTTAGCTATTTATAAATTCATGCACAGTCTACCGTACACTGTGAGTTGCAGTGTTCAAAAGTTCATGCTTCCTATGTGATCCTTTGGCGAAAGTGCCAAAGTAAAGTCTGTATCCCGTGCACCTTGCTATTTATAAACTATAGGAGCTTGCATATGGGATGGGGGCTGAAAGATTATCACTACGCTTTATTTAGAGGTGTAGAAGAAGTGGAACGCAGAGAAGGAGAAGTATATACCTTCGAAATGAAAGATTACTGGAAGTGAAATATGCACTTTGAAAACAAAATGCCTCTTAAATAGTTGTAGGGCTGTCCAGTGCATTACATTTTTGGTCAGCCTTTTGCATATATTGTCAATATGACATTTTGAGTCACACTATTCTATCAACTGCTGTCCCCAAGAGATTTTCTTTGTCAGATTGTTCTATCCACAATGAGCCATGTTCATTGAGATGTCAGAGGGTTTCCATCTAACTACCATAAAATGGCGCTTTGCATTATTTAGCTTCATTTTGTTGTCAAGGAACTACCTGGAAAGGGGGTAGGCATCCTCTTCTAGAGAAGCAGTAGGGGCAGGAATGAGCCTATAGACTTTTTGTTGTGGGAGGGGGGGCGTTTTGACAATTTCAATAACTACTATGACTAAGAGAATAAAAGCCACTGAGAACACTATCACCAGTAGGATGCTAAATCTCTTGCAGCATACCAACTTTTTCACAATTCCATAAACATTTAGGACATTATGCCCCATCCCCATGTCCCCATAAGCACATCACTGAGCAGGGGTTGCAACATTCATCATGGAAACAATTAAAGTTTGGGGGTGAACGTACTGATATTTAGTACGTATGTATAACATTTCCAAAGATATCTCAAATAAGGCCTTAACATGGAAATTGTGGTAACACTCCACTTGTGGTAACATGTGGCACTGGCACTAAAGTCTTTTACCAGTGCCTTTCTTCTTAATCATTTGCAACCAGGCTAGTGCATGCCAAGGCCTGGTTAATGAGACAATGCTGTGGTACACAGATTGATTTGTTGTTGTTTTCTTTGTGTTAAGGTATGTTTAAAAGAATTGTAAATGCCGTTTGTAGCCAGAACCAGTTGACTTATGCCCATTTCTGCTATGAACGGCATAGAAAATTGTAAATGTTATGTTTATCTTTTGTTTCAATGATACAAAAAAACACTCCTGGATTTCACTCTTGCAATGTGAGATACTCACTAAACTCATTTTTGCTTCGAAACCCAAATAATGAGAATACTAGCTATATTGTAAAAAGCATCGGAGTGCATTAAGCTTAGGGCGCCAAAATATTTTTCTCTTAGAGCAGATCTTTTGAGCACGCTTTGAATTCGCTAGACTTCTCTTTCTAACTTTATTTGCTTGGTGTACAGCTATACTTCAGTTTGGTGGTCTGGAAAAGAAGCAATAACGAAGAGAAAGTAAGCTAGAATTTCATAAACAACATACACAATAAAGCCAGTCTCTTTAAAACATTAATCAATACAAAATCTACAATACTGTAGCATTAAATTTAAAGTCAGCGAATAGAAATAGAAATGAGGAGCAAAATGGCCAAAGTAAATACGATGCTGAGCCATAGCTTACTGAACAGCAAGACAATGTTATATGTGCTACTCAATCATCATTTTCACTTCATGCCGCTACGAGGTAGCATTGGTCTTTTTCGAAATTACAAGAAGCGAAGTCAAAGGTTTAGCAAGTGCAGTGGACACTGGAATGCCAATTTGACATTCTCTACTTTACTTGAAGCTATATTCCACATTCTCATTCTTGCTTCTACATTATTTTAATCGAATATTTTAGGAAAATGCTTTGCAAGCAGCGCCGTCTTCTTGTGAGATCATTGGATTAATACACTATAAAAACAATACTGTCTATCAAACAGTAGTTGCATTAGCAGAGGAGCACCGTTCTAAAATATACTATGAACTCTTGCCACACCTAGCAAATGCAAATGGAACACACATTCAATCGTTGTACTTGACTTCAAAGATATGTCTGAAACATATTTCACCCAATGCCTTCTCATAAAACTATCCTGTCTGCTGTCACTTTTTGTGTGTATAGGCAAACGCTAACAATTTTTGACAACAAAAGATATGAAGAGCTACGAGCTCCAGTAAGTCACTAACGTTCTACGTACCAGCAGGTCAAGCCATTGACTGACAGGTTTATTTTGCGTTTTAATGCGGTGCATATCAATTCAAAAGAAGGACGATCATTTGGTTCCTTTTTCCAACAGCTAGTCATTAAATCATAGAGTTCCTGATCACAATTCTGTAATGAAATCACAAAAATGAAAATCTAATTGAGTTATTTATGAAGATAAATATGTCCCGAAGACGTGAAAACTTTACTGCAAGACTACTGACACTTTTCTGCATTAAACGCAGAAATATTTATTAACTGCTGTTGGAGAGCAGAACATCTGAAGAGCCCAACAGTTTTGATCCATACAAAGAATTCTCCTATAAATGGCGTGCTTCATCCTTCAAACAAATTCAAGCCCTGCATGGAATACTCTTGATTAGCGTAAGTCCTCAAATTAGTCCCCCCCTCCATGTGCTTATTTTTTTGAACATTTCCATCGGGCGTAGTCGTGGGAAAGGCCTATTTTTTTGTTGGGTATAATCTAGTTTAAAAACACTTTTCTCACTCTACTTCAAGAAAAATTTCCTATATATGCACAAATATTTCCATAGATAGCTAAATAATTCCTTAGATTTCATAAGCCTTGTCTTTCTATTTTATATGAAATATTATGAGAACAGAAAAGTGAAGTAGAATTGTGTTTTGAAGCGTGTCGGTATGATGAATATCAAAGCTGGTCAGAAAAATTGACTATATTCTCCACAATTGACTATATTATCCACGTGTGTTCCTGGAGCTGAAGGAAATAGTAGCGCTTTTTAAAGCATACAGCAATCCTCCAACAAATTTAGACTGCTTAGGAAACAAGAAAAAACTTGGTAACGCTTGTTAAAGGTGGAAAGATCATTAATTTATGCCCAAAAAGTTAATGGTAACAGATAGCACTTCGTCTTACCATACTTTCATTGGGGATCTCGGAGGCTATTGCCCTGCAGAAGTAGATTTTGCCATATGATAATTCATATCATTGGATGGCACAGACAAGGCCTGCAGCTACTATCAAAGAGAAGCTGGGAGGAAGTTGGAGGTCTGGGAGCTTGGCCCCAGAAAAAAGTTTAAGGACCAAGCACTCCAGAACGTCGGAAAACGCCATTTTAGAACACGAGAGAACTTTGCTGTCATTATTAATCTTTGTTCTCTGGAGGAAAACTAATCCTCTAAGCTGGGAACAAAATGCGAGTTTCCTACGCTGACCCATTATTTTGGTGTCGTATGCCTGTAGTCCAACGCTGGAAACAAAATCTCACTCTAGTACACCGAAGGAATGAGTCAATGTCCGAATGTGCACTGGAATTTATACGCGACACGACTCTGTGATGCATCATTGCCCTCCTTTATCTGTTGATGGGTGTTACAAAGCCACACCCCCCGAAATCTACGCCCCTGCCTTTTCCACCAAAATGAGATGCTATGATCAGAAATTCCACTCTTATCGATGATTTTGACGATTAAAACGCTTTCTGACAATTCTGTAAACGTCCTTGGGATTTATAATGAAGTTGTATAGTATAAACCAGTCCTGTATCATTATTTGCTAAAAGTACTCTTCTATGTGCTCATCTTATAGTTTTAGTTACATTTATCCTTACTTTAGAATGTAACTGGAGGGAATGGCGATAAAATTGTTGGCTCAATGCACTACATGACTGATTAAAGATGGAAGCTTCAGAAAGAAACAATTAAAAGTCTGCACAGATGACATTCCTAATAGATCGATGAATTTGGGGGGGGGGTGTAAACACTCTGTAAACTTTCTGCCCGAATTTCCTATTGTTCTTTCAGACAATTTGCACAAGTGAGACAGACTACTGCTCAGATTGGGGGGGGGGCTACAGCCCCCCTGTAATCCGCCTCCTACGCGTATGGATGTGACTCAACATGGCTCAATCGAACAGTAGCGTCAAGGAGCAACAACAACAAGAGCATAGAACAAGAATTACTGACCTCTGGTTTTTTTAGAATGTACTCATCCTAGGAAAGGAAAATACATGATAAAGAAAATCACTTGCAAACACCATTTAAAATTTTGACATTCTTTTTATCTGTATCTCACTTGTTTGATTGTTTGGCATGCTATGAGCTTATTGCGAAGATATGCGATGACAGATACATTCAAACAAAACTGCAAGAAGAGGAAAAAATAACGGGTGACCAAAAAATTTTAGTTGATAATTTCAGACCTCTGCGAGGGAATATGAAATCAGGTAGCTAGATGGTGAAGCTGAGGAGAAGAAGGACAAATAATGAATCTGAGGGGGCTTTCAAGCCTTTCAATTAGAGCTAGATGTTGTTTCCAAGAAATAAACATTCAAAAATTGAGTGGCTATAGAACTTAAATCTCTGTCTAGCTCCACCGTACATGTCACTGCAAGCTGCATAAGAACTAGACAACAGTTGCATACACGAGCGCCGTAGAGGGGCAGACTGCTTTGGGTCTTAAAGCTGAAATGGGCTCTATAATTTATTAAGGAGATTTTACTAAATAGCTTCACTATCATGCTCTCATTTGCTAGCCATACATCAACTTTTGGAAAGAGTACAGAGAAGATCTTTCGAGGCTCTAGCTTTCTGGGCTTTCATTTAACAATCCTATAATGGCGACACCAAGGGGACATATTTCTTCTACTTGACTCGGGCCCCACATGACGAGTCTGGTTACACAAATTGAACTAGTACTTGCATTCAGTTTACAATGAATAGTTCATTAACTCATAGCCACTTATTACGGCGAACAAATCGCACCCTTCGCTACTAACTTCAACAATCAAAGCAGTTAAAGTTTCTTATTTAGCTGCTCTCTTTCTTGCTTATTTGTTTACTTACCTGTTAACCTACTAGCTGATTCATTCATTCCCTTTTGAAAGGTCATACCTGCTTTCACTACAGCGCTTGCATAAAATGCTGCATAAATGGTCTATGGTGTATTTGTTCTGCTAGCTGCATATGTAGTTACTAGAATATTCACATAACTCGCCTATCCACTCCACCACGTGCCTACTAACGTACAGCAATAGATGTAGTATGGTTCTACTTGAAAGAATCAATTTTTGGGCATGAAATTTGAAAGGATAGAAGTGGCGAGCGGCTCGCTTAATATTGAAGTGAGTGAAAATCAGTTGTAGCGGCACCGCAGTAAGGATATTTAAGATGTACTATACCTTGGCACCTGTCAATTCTGGAGCTTTCCCATACGACATTATTTCCCATAGCAAAACACCATAACTCCAAACATCTGATTTAGTTGTTAACTGTGTCTGACTAAGATCCACTTGTGGCGTCCTGTATGGGGATGTTGGTGCACCCTACAATTAATAACGCGTGAGATTTGTCAGTGCAGTCAATGAGTTGGTGAATAAGTGTGTTAAGTAGTCAGTGAGTTTGTAGTTAGATGATTGAGTCAACTAGTTATTAGGTGAGCGAGTGAATTAGTAAATGATTAGGTACATGGAGGAGTGGGCGAAAGAATGGGTGAGTTAGTGAGTAAATGAGTGAATAAGTGAGCGAGTGAATGAATGAGTGCACTGGTCAGTCAACTTTTCTTAATTTGTAGATATTTTTAGCATTAGAAGCGACTATGTATTTTAATTTATAATGGAAGAATGATGTTACAGTGAGCAGAGGAGGACAATAAAGGGTGTGGGGGTGAGACACTCCCAAAAGATTATTAGTCAGTTCTTTCTTAAACAAAATGTTGATCCATGGTGGGGTAAGATAAACAATAACAGAGGATATAGTGCTAGGCTAAAGAGACTTCAATTTAGGACAATCAAGAGCATATGGTCCAGTGTATTCTAAGCCCTACAACCAGGTGAGGATCCAGGGGGGTCATGGTGCTCCTCAAACAGCAATATTTCCTATAGCAAACAATAGTTTTAAGAAACTTCTCATATAATAAAGGCACTAAAGGTCCACACCCATAATCCAGCTCTGGGTCCGCCTCTGCCCACAGCCCTGGTAGCATGGCTATATAATTGGCAGTCTTGTTAGTAAGGCCACAATGTGTAGTTCAAGCCACAAACCAATAAGTACCTTTTTCCTCAGGTTGAAGCCAAATATTCTACATGTTCCGTCACTAGCAACCAGAATGTTTTCTGCCTTGAGATACTACAACCAACAATTGAGACTTGCGAGAAAAGCAAGGAAATCGTTTTTAATTCTATCATTATGTCATGTATTACTACTCCAGTGTCATTTTCATTTATCACTTAAAAGGTACTTTATCCAATACATACACACACACACACACACACACACACACATATATATATATATATATATACATAT
>WIPJ01002256.1:0-44642 GCA_018155075.1 Cassiopea andromeda | reverse complement strand
TTATATATATTTGCGAGAATACTATAAGGTACCAATTTCAAAATGCCTGTTTATATACGTAGTAACTTTTTGGAAGGGAAATTACAACAGTTATTATATAGTTTAATTTACACTAGGTGGCATGAAAATTTTAAGTTTTTATGAAAATATATCATCAGTTTCTGGCTGAATTCTAAACGTATTTACTAAACATAGGTTGAAATTTACTGTTTCAGATCATCACCTTCATTTTGGTCTCCATAATGCCCAGGGTTCAGCACCCCATCTGAAACGAAAGATAATAATAATTGTATATTTTCTAGCAACTCCCTCATCTAACCTAGGCCGTTGCGAAGGCAATTCTTTTGGAAGGTTGTAATTTGAAAATTTTTCGATAGGCAGCTATACCTAATTCGTCTGTTGTTTCTCTTCCTCGCAACCACTCTGCAGATCTAGATTGTTCTGCTCCAAACTTCATAGACGTTACCATGGTCCTGGATGTCACGCTTCTCCATGTGTATAAGTTCAATTGTACTTTCTCTCTACTTAGTAGGAACTTCCTCTTCCATACAAATCATTTTCATCAAGTCCCACAATCTACAGATAGTTCTCTAAACTACTATAGCTACTGACAGTTATACAGGTAAGTGAACATCTGTAGATAGACTTTATCTTAATCAGTATCAACTTGAATCTTTCACAATCAGCTGAATTTGGCTTGCAAACAAGGATTGTTACTTCCATGGGAGGAATGAATTGGAACAGTGAAAATGCTTCAATCAATTGAAGATCCCTATTCACAAAGGTTATGTTACTGATCTTGTGAAAGCATGCTAGGTAGCTAATTTGGCATATTAGACGATCACAGACAAGCTGAAATATTTTCCTAAAATTTACAAAACTTTCCAAAATTCAGATGAATTGCCAAAGAGACAAAACTTGCTGACAACACTATCTTCCCTATACACTCTCCAGATTGGCATGGATTTAGTAAGTATTACTTCTATATTAAGCAGTAGTGGCGTAGATTATCTTGGGGGGCAGATGAAATTGGGCGCCTTTGTAACGAACATCTTATAGCCAGCATTTCGAGCTAATAAAAATTTAAAGACTTCAGTCCTTTCGGAATCGTGGAAAACGTGTATCCTCCTATTTATTCTTTTAGAAAAAGCTGCTGAATTTTCATTAGAATTTTCTTATTTTTTCCACAGAAAATAACCCCGTAAAACAAAACGGGGGGTATGGCATGACAGCCAATTAGGAAATGTGCTGAAAGTGCGCCAGTCCGGAAATGTAACATATGCTATGGGGGTCCGAAGTTATACTCCCTTGGAGAATTTAGGCCTTCTGAAATCGCCGGCAATGCCCAAATTTTTGCTTATTTTCAGAAAAATTTGCTGAATTTCGCACTACAATTCTTCAATACGTCATAGGAAATAAAGCTGCGTTGTCATCATCCAAGTTGTGTTTGTTGAGTAGAACTGCAAAAAAGTATTAAATACTTTCTTTATTGTTTCAGCCTTTTCTTGTCCTGTTTGCGTCTCTGCTAGGTATGCCAAGCAGTTTGACCAAAAAATTTCAAAAAAACGCAAGAAGATGATTTGGAGTAACCCGTATACCATAAGCTTTTGTTTTATAAATGTGTTTGCTTAAGGCCCGTTTTAGCGATCCAACATTTCACCCCAACATTTGCCCAACATTGATGTTGGGTGAAATGTTGGGTCGCTTGAACACCATTTTGGGTCACCCAACATCGAATTTTCCGATGTTGGGTGAAGTTTGATTTTAGTCAAAGATATTGGGTGACGGTAGCCAAAAATTCCATTTTTTTTTCAAATGCTGGATGACATATTGAGTCGTTTGAGCACCTCAGCCAACAAACATTTTTCGCGCGCTATTTGCATTTTGATCGTAGCTCCCAGTCTCAAACGTACAGCTCCTTTGCAGCGTATTCAAATCATGACCTCCATAGAAATGTTGGATGAAGTGTTAATGAAATATTGGGTCACTTGAGCACCTCTCCCAACATTTGTAATATTTGTTGGCTGAAATATTGGGTGAAATATTGGATCGTTTAAACAGGCCTTTGCAGCAGCTAAGAGTAAACTGATTGGTTGTCCCATTGTCAATCTTGTTTTGAATGTGATGACTGTTGAGTGTTCTATTGAAATGGTGACTAATAATGGTACCAGGGAACTCTTGAGAACCGTTTTGCTGGGGGGTGTAAGGTTGAATTTACCTGAATTTACATTGCAAGTAAGCTGTCCCATCGTCACCGATCAATATTAATTCTAATGTCTTCAGCCTTGTTTACACTACACAAACTGGAGCAGTTTTACTATTCACATATGCGTGTTTCTAAATTGTAGCAAAGCGCGCGTCTTTGACTCAACAGTTTTTCACTGATTGTACCTGTAGACTAACAACTCTATTGTAAATCGAAAAATTTTGCTATAATAAGTACTTAAGCTTTTGCAAGAAGTTCAGTTTGGGCTGATGGGGCAGTTCTACTATTGATAAACATTTGGGCTGATGAAAAGATCCAACGGCAGTCAGATATCTGCTCAAAAGAGGCCGATCTACGAGAAGATGGCCAAAGTATGGTTACATCCGTTTATTTTCTGAAGCAAGAAAATAGTAGATGGTAACAGTTTGTCTGGTAGAAATTTTTCAAAATAAAAGTCCTCAGATGACTAGGAAACACTATTTTCAGGTTGGTTTTTGCAAATGCAGTATTACATAAATGAGCTATATTATTCATTTCTAAGCAGGATTCAAAGATAGCTTATTAGATATTCTTTCTCTCCCAGAGTCTACCATGGTTCCACCGTGGTTGTGCACGGAGAAAAATGTTCAAAACAGAGGTTCTCAGAAGGCTGGAAAATGCTATTTTGAGATTGGTTTTTCCAAATGCAGTATTTCATAAAAGAGCAATGCTACTGATCTTTTACGCAGAATATACAGAAAGTTTGTTAGATATTCTGTTGTATCTAGTGTCTACTATGGGCCCAAAAACATGGTTGGGCTCGGAGGAAATTGTTCAAAATGAAGGTTCTCAGGAGGCTGGAAAGTGCTATGCTAAGATTGGTTCTTGCGTTCTTTAAACTGTTGTATGAAGTTAAGTAACTTTCAATTCTTCAAAGATTACTTGATGATCTTGACAATGTAATGACCTAGTTTTACCTGAAATTTCTTAAGTTTCGAATGTTGGGGAGGACTACTACACTCCCCACACCTCCAGTCCCTACGTTCCTGAATGGTACATTTACATTAATAATGGTACACAAAGACCTGAACATCTCAATCGAAATTTTCTTTCTACTCTTTTGATGCCCCTTGAAAGTTACGCTTAGCTCAGGGCATCTTTAACATTGTCACTACTGGGTCATTGCCCTAGTTGGCCTGTTCCATAGCTAAATGTGCTGGCTGGAATGTTGGAAGTCTGGGGGCTTCCCCCAAGAAAATTTTTTTGAAGAAAAGCCCTTCAAAACTTCGGAAATTCTGCAGAATTCAATGCTTCGTGCTGTGAATGAAGTGAGTGGGGTCCTCATATGGGTTTGGACAAGTGTTCAAATTTTATCAAAAGATCCCCTGGCTCAGCTGATTTTCAATTGAGAAAGTATTAGACAGTATCATCTTTTCTGTCAAGTTCTTCGAATTGCTTGTTTGCCGTCCTTAAAAGTCAATCTCAGCTGATTTTCAACTGAAAATAGCGGTAATACTTTCATAGTTTAATCATATTTTTTCATTTTGCACTATTGGCGCCCCTTAACCGTCATGTCAGGGGGGCATGGCCACTGCTATAACTAAACATCTATATTTCATTATCACTGGATAAAATTAAGAATGGGAATTAAAATTTTCAAAAAAAGTTCTACTTACTGTCATCATGCTCAACAGCTCTACCCTCATCGACTTGATTACGTTGCTCCCCTAAAACTAAAGATAATAATATTAGTTTGCTGCAATATTCTAGCACAATCTAGAAGAAATATAACAAGACAAGAAGGACCATAGAAATAAAATTTTATGACTTCATACATTCCAGCCAAATTTTGTCAAAAAACGGGAGTTTCGTGCATTTTATTAAAAAAATAGCGAACGGGAGAAGGCGAGGCAATTAGAATCTGAGAACTGGTATTCATATTACTAAAATGAATAATACTTCAAAGAAGTGAATCATATTGATTAAGTGTCTTTCGATTACCCAGTCGTATCTAATCTAATTCACTCCCTCGTTTACATCGCAATATACCGTAAATGGTTGAGTACCCGCCCCAGGCGCTTATTCAAATTTCACCTTCGATGTAGGACGATTATTCGAGTAGGGGCGGTTATTCAGCAGGGGCTCTTACTAAAAGAACAGCCACTTTCAACCATGCAGCAATCTTTTTGTTCACATTGACTAGACCGAAAACGATTCACTGCAGTTACAATCTCAACATCATCATCATCATCATCATCATCATCATCATCATCATCATCATCATCATCATCATCATCATCATCATCATCAACATCATCATCAGAAAGGTATTTCAGAACTAAGATATATCAAGATTCAAAACTAAATATTTTCCTTTTGATTTGACCTTTGAAGAATCCAGAATGTTAGGGTGATCACTATTTAACTAATATAGTATCTATAATCAGCGACAAAGTTATATGGCTACATTAGAGTGCTTTTTTGTCCTAGACTAGATTAAGCACACTTCAGCCCTTACCAAATGCTACGAACAATTCAACGAACAGCGTTCAACTTTCATGTTCTGCAAGTGGTCGTCGCGTTTGGCCACCCTTTTCGATGATAAATTTCATACTGGGCAATGTTCGGCATTGTTTGCAAATTGTTTGATGAAGATCAAAACATTTCTCGAACTTTTTGATGTTCTATAGATGTTCGTCACGTTTTGTCACCTCGCCGAATATTTCAACGAACAAATGAGATTTTCCCATGCACGCAAACGCCTATGTAAGAAAATTTCCGGCCAAAATTTGCTTAGTTCTTCGCAGATTTATGAATGAATCTAAAACTGATTTAATTTAAAAAATCATGAGCAAATGCATCGAGCAGCAAGTTTAGGGCATTGGGGGGATGATTTTAGGAACTGAGCTTAAGTATTTACGCTTATTCTTTTCAAGTGTCTAAAAACTCTGCACCTAATATTTGGTCCCCGGAAATATCATTTTCGATGAGACCACGCTCAGTTATCAGCATTTCCATGCTCCATTCCCACCTTTCTCATAAATCCAGGAAAGCCACGCCAGTCTGCCTACTTTATTTGCTTGCTTCTGCGTTGGTGCCTTTTCATTGCAAAATGTTCGTTGAAATGTTCGTCAGAGTGGCCAAACGCAACGAACAATTTTTCGAACATATAAAGTGAATGTTGAATATTGTTTGTTGAAATTCGTTGCGTTTGCCCAGGGCTTCACGTCAGTAGAATTGTTTCAAAGGAGAGCTCTCTCCTATTTAAGGGGACGCTTATTCAACAGGCTTAGCAATCATCTTGAAGCTACTCTAACGAATACTTGAATTATGGTCGCATTCTGTAAGTTTGCACCGGAGATACACGAAAGCAGATGGCAATTAGGTCTTGGTATATCTTAGCACCAGGGGTCGATCCAGACGAAAATCTGAGTTCCACAAAAGGGTGTGAATGGGAAGGGCGTGGTCAAAGCAATGGTTTAAAGGAAGACTTGAACTTATTGCTTTAATAGCCTTTCTTACCTAGAGAAGCTGTTTTTTCATATGGCAACAGAAGTACTCTCAAGTGCCAAATAAACTGGGGTGGGGTTCTAATAAATAAGGGGGGGGGGTTGGAAAAACTTCGAAAGTTAATAAATGAGGATCTAAATAAAAGGGGGCTCAGACTTTGAGAAATGGCTTTAAATGATTATATAACGATGGAAAGAACGAAAAACAGGTTGCCATAAAGCATAGAGCTATAATTTATAAAGAAGCACTCTTAGTAGTAACAAAGAAAAGAAATGAAGTGAGGTGTTTGTAAGACAGTCAATTTTCTTAAAATTGATAAACAGGGATCCTGATAAGGTCCAATGAGCTGGAAACAATCAGGAAATTGATTGGCGGGTAGGGGGCGTTTATTTGGCAACTGAGAGTGCAAGATGACTTGTTGTTGCAGTAACTTTCACAGAGTTAATAAAATCAACTAGGATGGTTGGAAAGTTAAATTATGAATAGTTTCATCGTTCTGATTCAAACATTCTCTAGTGCATACAGTTTGGTTAAGCAGCACTTTATTAATATTACAATCTTCAATTTTTTGCAAAGTCAGCAGGGTAGCAAAAGTCCATCCTTTGCTGGAAAGCAATTGATAAGCCAAGAATGCAAAGAATTGAAAAGAATACATGGTTTTCAACATTGAGCTCAGCAAGTTTTGCTGAAATGGAAACGCTTTGTCTGAATTTTGGAATGAACCTTTTATATTAAATTTGTGAATGTAGGGACTAGATATGCAGACTTCAGCATATTTATATAATTCCATAGATGTGAGGCATCTTAAGCATGCTGTCAGTGTTTCATGTAACTAGTGCAAGTGAACCGGCATTACATAGGTAGTACTCATGTCCTGAACCAATTAATAGTAAACACATTTTAATTGATACAATGTAGCTTAATGGACTGAATAGATAATGAATAAGAGGTGAAATAGTTTTATGCTCCACAGGCTCTCTCCAGCATATTACCTAACTTTTGCTGTAGCCTAGTGTGTGGTACTATATGCTTTTTCATCATGAGAATCATTTGAGATATATTCAGGCCAATTCCCTTTCTCATAAGGACCTTTAAAATCTAATAAAAGATAGTAACTGCACTGATGAAAAGTTCAAACACACTTGAAATGTCTTGTTAATAATCATCACAAGCAGCATGTAAATTTGAAGGAAATCATAGTGGAGATGATATAGGAAAGAAAGATTCAACTCAATTTTTCCTTCTCATAAGAATTCCACTGAATACGTAAATGATAAGTAGCATGCATACAAATAAGAACCTTCAATCACCTCAACTATTACAAAGATGGGTTATAATTTCTGGATTGTAATTCCTAGATCACTAACTAGCTACTGATTGGAAGCAAACGTTCAATCCTGACTGCTAATCTCATACTTAAGGTCTTTTCTTCTTGCAATTGACCTATTTATAGTTACATAACTGTGCTACGGTTTCTTAATACCAATAATAAAATTCAGGCGCATGAAACACCAATAGGGGCTCTTCAACTGGTCAATTCATGTACCCAAAAATAATACACCTCAAGGGCAAGTCAACTTCCACTCGCTTGATTATGAGCGCACACTACTTTCCAAGAAGCCAATTTGCAAGGTAGTTAAACTAATCTTATTTGCTATGCAGCAATGTATAGGCAAATAGTTTTACATCACTAGAAATAGTATCCATTTACCTAATGGGAAGAAAGTTCTTGGCTCTGGAAAGCTCTGATTCTTGGAACTGCAAGGCAGCACCGTTGTTAGCTATAACACTACTGATGATCTCTTTACCCTTTTACCGCTTCTCAATGCAATCGCATAGCCAACGATATTTGCCAGAAAGAAGCTTCTGGTTCCCCTTGAGGCAAAATATTATCTTTGAGGAGATGCTTCAAGCTAAGAAGCAGTGATGCAAGCCCCATTCAAGATGTTTCGCCATTACCTGCACTTTGACATAAGCTTTATGCTCCTACTCAGTAGCAAAAACATTGACATGACTCCATTCCTTTCCCTGTCAAATTTTTTGATCCAAGCTTAATCTAATAAGCTTTGCGACAGTCAACGCAGATTTTGATTCGCTTTCAAAATTTGAACGTACGTCAACTCTTAGACTGACTGGATGATTTAAACTGACTTACGCTCCCGTCACTCTGACTGCCGTTCGGAATGACACGTGGTGAAATGTTCCACCACCCGTCTCTGTACTTGCAATAGTACTAGCTCGACTAACTGGAGCCAATCTTACGTCTAGAATAGGGGAAATCAGGAAAGAGAAAAGGCTCTAACCAGGAGCCATTAAACAATTATCATTTTCTATTTGCATGAAATGCGATCATGGGAATACTTAAGCGTAAGCCAAAATCAATTTATGTCATATCTAAATGATTCAGTTTCAAAAATGGAAAATCTGACTGCCGTCCGAGCGTACCTCGCTGTAGTCTGAATCCGCGCCTGCTTAGCACTTTCATAAAACTTTTACTTGGATGTGTTAAGAATACTTTCACTATTGAAAATTTTCTAAGCTTAACTAACACCCTCTTGAAAACTTTAAAGAAGTCCACCCTATAGCTGCAATTTAATGTTTCATTTGATATTAGAAACTTATATTAAATTTAAGTAATTATCGTTTTGTGTAAGATGGACCTCTTAGAAGATTTTTAGTTATTTTTCGTATAATTTCTTTTAAAACAGGACATTTTTCAAGACAGCCATGGAGTTAAAATTCGTATCCTTTATAAATGTTTAGAACTCAACCCTCTTTAGTTAAGCTGTGCTCTGTATAGGTCGGATGATAGAGTAAAACTTTCAAAAAAGGGGAGAACGGAAGGTTTACCAAAATGAGTCTCCCGGAAAGAATAGGAGAGCTGAAGTGTATGTGATTTCTAAACTTATAAAGACCACCTTTTTGAATTAGAGGTAGTTGGTTAAAATGCACAAAAGTGAAGTCTTTTCTTTTCTAGCTTGTTGCCTTGGGAGCGCACTCTAAAGTCCTAAACTAGGAATTTATTGACAACACAATTGGTAAAACCTAAGCTTGGAGATGCAGTCTCTCAGAGATACTCACGACTGCATAGAAGAACATTTCTGCATTCTCTATAAACTGTTATCTGTCCAGTTCAAATTTACTGTTATTTAATAGAAAGAAGGCTTTGAAATTTACTATCATTCTCTTCGGCTTCGCCACCCACTTCACCCTCATCGGCTTCTGCAACTTCATCACCTTGAATGACTGGATTACGTTCGCCAACTAAAATTTAATGTAAAAATATACATAAATGAGATTCTAAAATTTTCAAAATTAAAATAAAAGGTGCATCTCAATTGAGTTACTTAGAGCTAGTTCATACGATGAGCCGTAGATTACTCGAACCTATGCATTTAGCAATTTGAGTAGTTAAATTCGTCTTCGGTTCAGCGTATGAAACTACAGAAACACATGGCTCGAGCCACATTCTGGTAGTTCATTGGTTCAACATTGGCTCATCTCCAGCGGCTGTGCCATTGCTGAACCAATGCTGTAATGGGTTCGGGACATCCACGGATCATCGTATAAACTAGCTCTTAGTTAAACTGCATAAGATCAAGACTGCTTCTCCTTTTGTTCGTTTTTTAAGAGCAAAACCAAAGATGCTAAAGATTAGAAAATCGATCCTGGAGAGCACTGCGGAGACATGTCCCTCAGTTTCCCCTGCGACGCTGCTACTAATGTGCGCTACAATTAGCAAACTTGAAGAACAAACTTCTATTTTAAGAGATATTGTTCGCTGTATATATTTCTAGGGATAAAGGCTCCCTGACCCACCGTCCAGCGTTACTTTCTCTTCATTATAGCTGGTCCAGCTAAATAAGTGATTCTAACCACCCCCTCCCTCTTCTTCTAAGTTTTTAGCTATACTGCTCAGGCTTTGTCTACTTCTATGATCGCTGTCAAAAGTAGTACTGCCCGTCAATATTTGCCAAATTTTCAACGAACGCCTGGATTTTCTGACAACACTGTTTCTAGGGAAGGAAACTCGAGCGTCCCACCCAAGCCTGCGTGCTTTCCACTACAACAACGAAATGAAGTCATTCAGAGTAAGTCATGGCATAGACCAGGGTTCGGCAACCTCCGGCTATCTCATTTTTATCTTACGACTTGGCTTCGTTTGCTGATCCCGAAGCACGCTACAGTTACATGACGCACAGAAATGCCGATTTTGGCACACGTCAGCGTATTTTATCCTCTCTTAATCTTAGTGTATGTAAAACTATGAATTTCTGTTTGCAACTTACACAGTGAACAAAAAAATGAACGTTTTAATTTTTGGCTTTGATTAATATATGGCCCAATTGAAATGTAAAGTACCTTTGCCTGAGTCTCGGGTGAGTAGTTGAAAATTTCTATATGTGCAGCTTTCAAAATCAGAAAATATGTACATCAAATGAGATTCTGAATATTGATCATTTGTATCTTATTATTATATTTTCCACTGACTAGTTAAAAAGTCACAGATTTTGCTGCAAGCAAAATTTCCCAACGCTATAGAGAGTTTAGTTCTATAGCATTCTTCTGGAACAATCCCCTAGGTCTAGCTTTTACTGGGGAAATGGAAGGAACATACTCGGGTAAATTATGCATAATGTGCTATATTTGCGACAGTTCATACTTTTGCAGTTGTTGGTGAAAAATCCGGCTTCCTTGCCTTTTCTTTTCCGGTTGAAATACTGCTGGAGTGCTAAAAGTTGCAGACCACAGGTATGGAATAACATTCTTATATACCGTAAAAGCTCTGATCTACATAGTTCAAATAAACAAATATCTACAATCAATATATAGTTGGAGTTTACCATCTTGTAGTTCTAAAGCTTCATCCATCTTTTTCTTTCTTCGTGCTTTGCTACAAAACATAAATAGCTTGTAAAGCACTATAAGAACACAAAAATATACTACTGAAAAAGCACAGTCATAAAATTAACTTTGTCTTAATGAGGTAGTAAGACAGTGGCTCACACTTCTCTGGTCATCAGCGAGTGAGGGCAACTACTTTATGGAGTATAGAACTTAGGGATAATCAAAGCTGCAGTATTTTATTTATTGTGTTACCACAACAGGGATGTGCTGATGGAGAATGTGGGAGGGGGGTGTCACCGTTCCAATATTTCCAAAATTACATGGAGCATGGTCAAAAGAAAGCCAAGCTGCAAGAGAAATGGTCGCAGCATCTTCCGTGACCCTTTTTTAGCAAAAGTAGTTTGTCAAATGGTCAAAACGCTCCTTCTAATGGAAATTGCTTCTGCACATCTCTGTACCACAATATCATTCTATAGATCCATACATACTTACACTCATACATACATACGAGCATACGTACACGCATGTATCTATGTATGTAGGGATGTGCCTAGACGTTCTGTATTGAGCGGGCGAGGAGGTTTTGGCCATTTGACCAACTACTACTACCAAGAAAAGGTCACGGAAAACACTATGGCCAATGAGATGCTAAATCTCCTGCAGCATGGTCGACTTTTGATAAAACTTCTTACAATTTTGTAGGCATTGTGGCTTCACGCTCGCATATTCTCTATTAAACAAATCACTGTATGTGTGTATTTATGTGTACGCGCACGCGCGTAAAAGTTTGCAAGCATTCATAGCAAGAGCATATATACATTCGATGCAGATATAACTATACCAAACGGTGCAATCCACAGAAATACTTTGTAGGTTATGATGTACAAGGGGCTGCCAAATCAAAAGGAGTGACAAAATGGTATTCGATATCAAGGGTCATCAGTTCATGTCAAGATTTGGAATACCATATGTATACTTGACAAGGAACATTAGAAATGAAGTTTACATTTTGATAGATACTTTGGGTCTAAACGCTTTTTTGTAAGTAGTTCAGCCCAAGGCCTAGTTCCAAAAGTTCCTTATACTTGGATCTCTAATGATCAAACTGCAACGCTAAAAGTTTCTTAACAGTTCCTTAATTCTCAACGCACATTTAATGCGATTAGAATGGTACAGACACATGAAAACGTCGAAACTCTGAATTTTGCTTTTAATTCTGACTAAAACTCGATACCAAAAGCATATGGAAAGTAGGAAAGAAGCTTTATAAATATATCTATGCTAGTGTTGGCTGCGAATGAATGGAACCGGCTTCCTAATTCTTGACTGCTTGCAGTTACAAAATTTTTCAAATTTAAAAGTTCCTTGGGTTCTTCTCGATTAGTAGTATAAATTCCTTAAATAGTTCAGCCGCTTATATGCAGTTTCCTTATAATGTGGTTCCTTCAATATAAAAAGAGTGTAGTTTAAACGCGTCTTTGTTATTTAGAAACAATAATGAATAATTTTCACTATATATACAATGCCAGAATCTTTGCAATATTCAAAAATTGGAAAAGCGAATTAGCAATGAGAAAGGCTAAAGAATCTTTTACGAAATAGTGCAAAATAAAGGAATAATGCCCACCACAATATATACAACAGCAACAGCACAAATAACGTTGGCACACCCAATCCAACTGATGTGCCAACAGCAACAGCAATGTAATCAGGATCAGAAACTGAAACTAGAGTAAAATCGTTTGAAAGAATGCATAATTTATAAAGCACTACAGAACTAATGATTGCAAAACTACTGCAAAAGTCATTACGTCATAGCTTCATGACAACATAATTTGCCTACACGTTGTTTTATTGGAAAAAATTTTGCAAAGACATGAGGCTCAAATCGTCAAAATCTTTGGAAAATCTTAAGAAAATCACAAGGCTCAATTTGAAAAACAAGTGGTTTTGTTAGCCAAAAATCGATACTATATCATTATTACATTCAAAGTGTTAAAGATAGAATTTATAAGGAAAAGGTTTATAAGAAAATAAGGCTCAAATGGCCAAAATCATAAGAAAATCTTAAGAAAATCTTGACAAAATCTTGACAAAATCACAAGGCTCAACTTCCAAACTTCAGTGTTCTTGTTGGCCAAATTTGATATCACCACATTATTTCATCCATAGTATTAAAGATGGACTGGATATTCGAGTATACACGATTAACAAAGAAAGGGTAGCCCGTTTTATCCAATCTATTCCAGTAAAAGTTAAGAAAATCGAATTGTGAAGAAATCTGAGGCTCAGACAAAAGTGATTTTCTAATAGAAAAAAGGTTTATTGGAGAAGGGATTTCAAGGCGATGAAGAAACACAATATTAGACATTTACAAACCCAGCTGACTCAATAACCATGAAGAAAATAACACGAAAAGCACGCAGATCATAGAGCGATGACTGTGGCATATCAAGCTTTACCAGAAAAATATACAAACATATCAAGGAAGTTAGTGGCAAACAGGCAAATAAGCCTGGAATCGGAGTAAAGGATGAAAGTGGTGCCATCATGAATGAGAAAGAATCAATAACGCAGCGATTCAATATGGAAGTCAGCTGCACAACAGACCAGATAAAAGATCACACTTGCCACAGGCTACCCAACATAATTGGAACCACAGACTGCTTTAACCGAAGTCGGAGAAGCATTATAAAAGATCAAAGGCAATAAAGCTAGAGGACTGGATGGGACGGAGAGGGGAGTAAAGGGTGATAGGAGAATCAACTAAGCTCTAGGCAGCATTTGAGATAACAAAATTGCAAAACATATTAGGTACTTGTGGTTTTCCTTCCAATAGCGCAACAAGTCAGCCAGCCATGTACAAAATGTCTTTGAACAAATTGGAGCACAAGACTGCTATTTTATCGGTCTTAACATTGAGATTACATTTGAGAAGGTTGATCTGTTGCAATTCTGAAATTCAGAAATGTAACAAGACAGATTCCCAATTTTGTAGCTATTCAGAGTTCCATTGCATGGGGCGTACTGACTTGACATTCGCTCGTTTTAAAACCCGACACCAACCTGAAAGCAAACCCATTTTCAGCCCATGATAACAGTAATGATGGAAGGTGCATAAAACAAATAACTGCAGTACTGACAGCAATAAATGATCGTTTTATCAAAAATCTCTTTGCAGTTGTCGATGTCATGCACTACATTTTAGTGTGATTGGAGTATTGTCAGTATTGTAGTCATAAAATGTTAGAAAGTATAACTCAAAAACTCAAATTAAGCATAGAGTTTCATGGCTTTGCTTTCGTTGCAAAGTCATAGGCAATTCGTCAAGATTTGCTTCACTAGGTAGCATTACCGTTTAGGCCAAACACTTTAGTACTCATAACGTTAAAATTTGCTTCAATAGGCAGCATAACGGTGAAAACCAAAGATTTTAGGAAATACAAAGGCTTTATGCCGTGTTACTCCTTGACTCTACCCCTGACTATTGTACAAATAGTATCAAATTTGAACAGGCAGTCAGCAGCAATGCCGGAAGGGGGGCAAAGGTGGGAGCTGCCTCCCTTACCTTCTTCTTAGGAGGCGGAGGGGGCAAGAAATATCCCACTCAAGTCAAAAAAGTCCTTGTGACAATTATCTGTTCATGAAATCAAGCTCACATCCACAATACAGAGTCAGATGAATAATGGAAGAATAACAATCTATTTTTTCCTTTCGCCTAGTGGATACCCGCATTGAGCATTATGCTCTTCAGCGCCCTTCAGAAGTAGTCTGCGCCCTGCAGCCTACTATGTATTCGTTATCTCTGGCTGTAAGACAAGGTTGCATCATCTTGCCAATGACATCAAATATCTGTGAGGAGACACTAATGAGCACAGTAGCAAAATGGATAGGAAGAAGGAAAGGGCGTATTCAACGTGATAATCTGAGGTTTGTTATAAAAAGACCCTGGCAGTCGAAACATGGCAAAGGAAGCTGAAAAGGCGAAGAAATAGAGGCAGTTGAACAAATCAGGTAACTAAATATAATAATAGAAAATACTTTATTTGAAATTCGCTGTTTTAGCTAACAATAAACTATCCGAAGCCAACTATACAGAACACATAAGTCTAATTAAAGCTAAAACTAATTATGCAAAACCAAGCTTGGAAGAAAATTTTTACATAATCTACAACTGCAATCAACATTTCTAATTAAATTAATTTTTTGCTTGAAAAACCTTAGTGATCGGGACTCTTTGATTTCGAATGGCAATTTCTGTCATATTTTTTCAGGAAACCTGCAGGTGTCTATGTCATGCAACTCTAAATCTAACACGGCAACTAACCGCAAGTTGAAGGCTAACAGACACTAGTGGACAGTTAATGCTAGCTACGGCTAGCAAAGGGTTTGATATTTGCCCCGTTTATACTATACCGGATAGCTATCGTCGCACCGCAAGTTTTCTATCGGATGAGGGTAACATTTACACCACGCCAAAGCTATCCGGTAGGAGACGCTCCGCAAATTAGGCGAAAGTCACTTCGCTCTGTAAGTGATATGAAAGTCACGCCGTATTGATGCAACGCTATCCGGTATAGTATAAACGATCGTCCTATCCGAGAGAGATCATTCCATGACGCAACGCAACGATAGAAACCAGTATAGTGTATATGGGGCCATGGAGCACTAAACTCTGCGATGCAGAAACTGCAAGATAGATTTACCGTAAAGCAAGATGGGTCTGAGAAAGAGCTGAGGATAAGGAGAAGTTAATACACAAATAAAAAGGAGAAGATGGAAAGACGATATTTTACCTTTTGTAATAGTAGTCGCATTTAGAAGCTCCTGGTCTTTTCCTGTATTTGGAAGGCTCTGATCTTTTCCCGGAATAGTGAATTCAATAGTTTGTCGTCCTGAGAACCCAATCACATTGTGGGATCTCACCTATATTATGGCAGAAGGTATATTCAAATTTGCAAGCCGATGCTTAAGAGGCAATTACGAAATTTGTTTCATCTGTGTCCATCCGTAATAGACCTTTACTCACCTATTGATTTATATTTTTGCTATCCTACAATCCATAAGTTTGTGTTTTCAGTACTCATAAGCTAGAATTAACAACATGTAGATTGTAAGATGGAAAAGACATAAATAAACAGATGAGAAAAGGTCTGCCACGGACGGACCTAAAAGGAACAAATTTCGTAGTCACCTACTACATACAGTATTTCATCTCTTGAATGTATAGCAATGGTGTAGAGATCAAGGGCTCAGCCCTCTAGCTGTTTTTCCAGTAATTTGAGGGCTTACCATCGTCAGTCTTTCTATGGCAGAAACGGCAAAACAGGGTAATGAAATAGGTTTTGCAGAAGAGATTCTGGTCGTATGCTCATAAAATAGGCTAGCATTTCATTTTTTCTGCAGAACATAATTTCACAGCAAAAGAGCAACGTTACAAAATAGCAACAGCAGCAACATCAAAGGCTCTACAAAAATTGCTTTACACAAAAAATATCCAACACCTAGTGGTCCTACATAAATTGTTTGAGCCAAATATCATAAAACATACCGTAATATTGTAAAAAACTTTGTTTTCCTCTTGGGGTACAGTGAAGTAAGTTACGTTGAGGAACTTCAGCGGCCGTTTCTTCATGCTTATTGCATAGGAGACGACAGCACTACCTCTTACTGTTGGCTCTGTCCAATACACTGTTACAGATTGATTGTCATTTCGTACGTATCTAAGATCTCGCACCATGGATGGCACTGAAAAGCAAGATGTTGAAAGATAAACTTCATAGTTTTATTCATAAAGTAACAATCGTGCTGTACTTTTTTCCGTGATAATTCTGGAGAAGCATTTTTGCATCCATTAATGTCGAAAGTATTAAGGATTCTTTAGTTTTACCTTTAGCAAAGCAGATAGCAGGCAGTTGGATATCAAGCAAGCAATTGATTACGCGATTGCGTGATAGTGTGATAGTGTGATTGTGTGATTTTGTGAGTGAATGAGTGAGTGAGTGAGTGAGTGAGTGAGTGAGTGAGTGAGTGAGCGAGCGAGTGAGTGGCTGAATAGGAGAATCATTGGGTCAGAATGTCAGCCAGTTTTTATCAGCAGCAGTTTGTGAATTGACAATTGAATGATTTTGCTTGAAGGTGACGTAATTTTTTAGTGGTAGGAAACGATTCAAGCCAGAACGTCTCCACAGGTTGAAGCGATGCAATGTAACCACTACTATAAGAAAGGTCCTTGTGACAAATGCTGTCGGACGGTTAGTCCCCTGTAGGGCTGGTTTCCATATAATCGTAAGCATGTTTCCATATAATCAGAAGGTGTCTGCCATGCATCGGCGATGGTTCACAGGCAGATATTTTTTAATGGAAACACTATTGTTTCGACCTATGCGATGCATCGGTGGAATCGTAACAGCGTCGGGAAAGTAGAACCATGTTCTATTTTCCCGATCGTTACAATGCTTTCCAGGCATCGTAGATGGCTTTTAAGTATTCGGAAACACTCATCTGCGGTGCATCGGCGATGGCCTATTGTTTTCATATTCCACGTGACATGGATTATCCAATATTAGATAACTTCAATAACAATACGTTCTACCTAATTTTTACATACACACATCTTAAATTATCTTTCCTTGGTTACAAGCCACTTGGTTATCGATTTCATTCTATATGGAAATACTCATCTGCGGTGGATCGCCGATGCATCGCAGGCAGCTTACGATTATATGGAAATCAGTCCATAGTAAATTTTTCTGGATTGATGTTTTGACTACTTTGACTACTAATTTTTCTGGATTGATGTTTTGACTAGTGTTCAGGTTTGACACTTCCGCAACTGACGATGAAGGAAAAGGGTGAGGATCGTAGTACTTGAGTAGACTGCCTCAGAAAAAATAAAAATTTGTTACTCTAGTACTTTTTGGAATCATCAAATGTGTATAATGCAAAGAATAACTAATAACACAAGATGAGGAATGACGAAACATGTAGTAAATATTCATCAGCTATTAAATGAATTGTAGCAATGGTTGTGTTAAGAGCAAAATAACCTTACCAGGAGCGGACTGTATTAGTGATAACCAGCTACTGGTCGAGGACATAAAGATTAGACTTAAGAGACTACAAAAGAACTCTGCTCCACTGAAACTAGACTTCTCAACCATTGACAACGAATATAGAGTACAACTTGATAACAGATTTATGTCACAGCTAGCGTGTGAGGAAGATACGCTACCTAGTTTATTGTGGGAAGAAGGGAAACACATACTTGAGACAGTAAAAGCAACAGTCATGAAAAGGAAAAATTCTTGGAAAAGTTGGATATCAGCTGAAACCTTAGTTGAAATAGAAAAAAGAAGACAAAATAAGTCTAGAGCTAATAAAATTGTGGGCGGAACTAATGCTTACAAACGGCAGAATTCATTAGTTCAAAGGTTGATCAGGAAAAGATAAAGAAAAGCATATAAATGAAATTTGCCAGAGTATTGAATCAAGTGTAATAACAAACTCAACTAAAGATCTCTATCAGGGGTTAAAAGGTTAGCAGGAAGGTTTAGACCAAGGATAGATGTAATTAAAGATGAAAACAAAGAAGTACTTAGTGAAGGCAGTAAAATAATGGATAGATGGAAAATATATTGCAAAGAACTGTACAACAAGAATGGAACTATTGAAGCAAGGATATAAGAAGCCTTTTTGAATATGAACCAGAGCCAGTAACAACATTTTCAGAGGTTGAGAAAGCTATGAAGGAGATAAAAAAAAGTGTGAAAAGCCCGGGGTGTGACGAGATTTAAGCAGAATTGATTAAGAACATAGGAGACAATATCATAAAATATTTTCATAAACTGTGTGTCAAAGTATGGAACGAGAAGTTGTGGCCAAGTGATTGGGCACAGCCAGTTTTCATACCAATCCCAAAGAAAGGTGACACCCTCGAATGCTGTAATAACAGAACAATAGCTCTTATTAGTCATTGTAGTAAAATACTTCTCAAGTAATAGCAGGCCGAATGAAAAATTGTCTAGAAACGGAGATTGCTGAAGAACAACATGGGTTTCGAGCTAGAAAAGGTACAAGAGACCAAATATTAAATTTGAAGATGATTATTGAGAAAAATAGAGAGCAGACAAAAAATGTGCATTTGTGTTTCATAGACTATAGCAAGGCATTTGATACCGTTATGCATGAAATCCTTTGGCATGAGATGAAGAAAATGGACTTTCCAACACACATTATTATGCTAATCAAGCATCTCTATGAACAACAACAGGCAGCAGTGACAACAGCATACAGTTTATCAGAGTGAGAGTGGCTTAGCATTGGGCAAGGAGTAAGACAAAGTAGTATTCTATCACCTCATCTTTCTAATATATACGCTGAAGCTATTATGAGACTTAACAGTATTGAAGGGACTATCACAATTAGGAGGCGTACTGTGAATAACTTGAGATATGCAGATGATGTTATTTTGATAGCTGAGTCTATGCAAGAGCTTCAAGAGTTAGTTAATAGAGTAGTTTCGAAGAGTAAGAAGGCTGAGCTCTTTTTGAATTTAGATAAAGCTAAAGTTATGAAAATTGAAACTGATTCCTCTAGTGATAACAGTTTAGTTATTAATGGAGAAACAGTTGAAGAGATCAATCACTACAACTACCTAGGAGCAACAATAACAACTGGATATGATGACTCGAAAGAAATCAGAAAGAGGATAAGCATTGCAAAAAAATGCAGTAATTGCTTTATCACACACGTGGAAAAACAAGTCCATTTCCTTGAAGGCAAAGAAGCGACTCTTGAATACATTGGTCTCTCCAGTAGCAACATATGGCTCGGAATATTGGGCTGTGAAACAAAGTGACAGAAAGAGACTAGCATCTTTTGAGCTATGGAGTATCGTCGACTATTACACGTAAGCTGGACTGAACACCAAACAAATGATAGCATTTTTTGACGGAAGGAAACTGGCATTTTTCGGGCATGTTGTACGACGAGATGGGTTAGGGAAAGACTTAATAATTGGAAGGGTGTTTGGGACACGTAAAAGAGGAAGACCAAAAACCAGATAAAAAGACAACATAAAAGAGCTAACAAACTTAAGCATAGTACAAGAATATAGGATGGCGCATGATCGAAGAGAATGCAATCAGTTTATTATGGATGCCACGGCTAATCCGAAGGAGCTCGAAGGATTCCAATGATTTATCCGTATAATGATTATGTGATGCAAGCCCGTCCTTCTTCGAAGGAGCTTTGTATGACGACAGCCTGGATCCTCCTCTGCATATATAGGATGGCGCTTGATAGAAGAGAATGGAGACAGTTTTTTACGGATATCACGGCTAATCACTCAAATGATATATCCGTACAACGATGATGAGCAATGTGTGTGAGGTAAAGGGAAAGGAGAAAGCAAAAGAAATCTTCCTTCCCCATCAACAATAGCTTCAAAACTTTATAACTTGACTACTGAGGGCTGATTTATATGTTGTGCTTTACTCAGGTCAAATCGATTGCAATTAAGATTGAAAAAAGCGTGACTTCAGCTCACAAGAGAAAGTCAGTTTGATTTAGACGTCGAGACTTTGTCGCACCAATTGCTGAAAAAGGAGGCATATCGTTAAAGTTTGAGGTTAATCGATGAAGTTAATCAATCAATGAGGCCTCACTTTGAGGTGCAATGAAGGCGGATATCCATTGAGATATTTATTTTCAGTAACTTTGGGAAAACCCTAGTTGCAAGGTCAATAAGTGTCTACCTCCCTTGCTTTCACTGTACAATGGGATTTCTCATCGTGCCTTTCTGCTACAAGACTTGCATGCATCGTTTTCACTAATATTCCGCTTTATGCGTTGCTTCATTTTCCATAGACATGAATAGATGTAAAAGTCGAGAATACATGTAAATTTGTCTTGAGACACGTGCAACTCGCAAAATTGATCATATGTTGATATTGCAAAAGAGCATAGTTATATTTGGATCTGATTTACTCATTGGAGATATTTGAAATTAGTTATGCTCACATTAACGTTGTATGGATAAGGGTTAAAAATGATGTATACTTACATCCTCTTAGTGTAGTTACAGAAATGACAACAGATTTACTCATTCCAATTGCTCCAGTGACGTTGTTTTCTGATGATATGGTCACATTGAGTTTTGTAAATGGTGTAAGGCCTACAATTGTGATGTATGGTGTGTATGATTTTACCGTTTTTGCCCCATATCGAACTAAGTACCAGATGTCGACATCTGTTCCTGTTTTATTTGGCTTTTTCCATGTCAGTGAAACCGATGTTGAGGTTACGGCCTTAATGATGAGACTTGTTACCTCTGATGGTGGCTCTGAAATTGGAAAGTTGGTCGTTCAATAGACTGGGCTCATGAAAGAGGGACACATTCTCAGTGGCGAAACTAGAATGAAAAAGTCAGTCCTGCCTTTTTGGAATGAAAGGAAAACACATAAGAGGGGATCTCAAACATTTTCTTAACCCTGCTGCTTTGAAACACTCTATGGAAAGTACCCATTTTCAGATACTTAAAGTTGACATACATCTCCTACAAGTATAATGTAAATTGCATGATTTCACTTTTACATTGAACGTTGATTTTAACACCATTTTTATTGACTTAAGTCCCCTTCTAAATCACAGATTGGTGTTTTCAGAACTGCTGTAAAACATATACTACATAGAATTAAATCATATATTTCACTGTTAAAAAAACATTTGGAGATAAAAATTGGATCTTATAAATATCAAATTGTAATTGCCAGGCAAATTAGTCCTCAATGGAAACTCCAATTGAGTTAGCTATCAGCTGATGCTTTATATTCCAACAAGTGTTGGCAAAAAGTACCTTCAGTATGCTAAAATATGATTTAACTCTTCCTTGCCATTCTAAAGCCTTGAGGTTCATAACATCTTTGCAGGCTTATATTGTAAGGCAGAACAGTGAGACTCAGTAGCTTCTCTTAAAACCAATATTCAGAAGCAAAATATGATTATCATAAACAATGAGGACAATTCTATTCTGCAAATGTATTTCATAAACCAACAACCAAGGAAAAGTGGAATCTATCAGAACTAACATCAAAAAGTTTCAGAAACCTCTCAACTAATTCTCCTTCCCTATCCAAACGAATGATAACACTGAGCTGCTCCTTAGTAGAAACATCGGTTGTTTCATCTACCTGAATGCTCAAGAATCTACAATTTTCAATTTCCTTGTCAATCTGATCTTAGATGACAGAATCTATACATTCAATGAGATCATTTTGAATCTCTGAATAAACGCCAGTGAAAACACCAGAATGTATCATTTCACCTTCTGTCAACTCCCTATGGAGACGACGTTCAAAGACAGATAATATTTTGCAAAGCATTCAAGTAGCTCCCAATAATTTCCCTTATTAAGGCCATCTCTAGATTCATCGTGACACCTAAAGGCTAATTCTTGTTTGCTTAAGAATAATATAGCTTCAGAAATGGTTTTAAGCGTCTCCCTGTTCTGCCTTACCTGCTCATTATGGCGCTGCACCTCTTCTCTTCTCGCTCTTGAGAATAGAATAACGACCCTTAGTGTCGCATCAAAGGTCTTCCATTTCTTATAGACCTCCAAATGGCAGTTCGATCGCCCATGCTTTCTGCAATCGGAAAGAAAACAACGTATATCGGCATATCCTTGTCTTGTCCACGTTTGCGATTTTCCTGGAGCAAATAAAAGGCACGGCCAGCAAAACAATCTTTGTAAATTAGTTGAGCCACAAAGCCATTCTTTCTTCGCATACCATCCATCCTGAAACTGGCGATTGGCAGTTCTAGGCCGTAGTTTTGGCTGGGGCTTCTTATGCTGCAAGATCTCCTTCTGCTCACCAACAGTTCTTGCACTGAATGATTTCTCTATAAGTTCACAAATAATGTCTTCAGCTCCTCGGCTAGTTTCTACAGCCATTTCGAAAACTTAGAACTACTGTCCACAGCTACAACGTAAGTTCAAACCGAGATTTTGGCGGTTACTAGTGTCCTTCATTTCAAAGTAGGTAGGAGCTGCCATCACAAAAGCTTCTAAGGCAATCACGTGTTAAGCCCTTCAGCCAATCAAAATATTCAATTCCAGCGCAGCTCCATGACATCGCAGCAGCAATACCGTCCTAGCTCCCACCAGTAAAATGTGGTAGGAGAACTGTTGTTTTTTCCATTGTGAGGTAGTACAGGCACAAAGACGTGCTGAAACACTCCTTTGTTTGAGCTTCTACCTTACCTTTGTTTGTTTGAGTTGGGTTCAAAACAAAGATATTCTTTGGTAACAAATTAAAAATGATTTCATAAATGGTAAAAGAAAGCTGTGTTGAATGAGTTCGCTATGAAATAACGAGCTAACGGATTGGGAAATGTTACCTTCGCTTGAAAATCAAATTTCAGCCACTTTTTAACAAATTTGATTATATTGAAATATATTAGTCCTACTGGGTAGGTCAGGCAGGACCTCTAACTTCGCCACTGTACATTCTGCAGGTGCTGCAGTTCGCTGGTGGAGTAAACATATTCCCCTTTCTCAAGCATTCATCAATAAACTTAGGTCAAGTATGGCTTGCCATCAGCATGCAAACTGACATGCTCATCAGTTGGTATATTGACAGCAACAGCTCTGCGCAGACATAAAAGCAAAGATAGAAACGAACTCTTGCACTCACAAAAACTAGCACAGACACTTGCAGGCAACCATACATGCATGATTAGTGAGAGTACAAAAAGTCTTCTAGAACTAGCAGGAAAGTTTAGATATACACCTTACCTTCACAGTTTACATGATGTTCATCTACATATGCCAGTGGTCTAAAAAAGCCAGATTTGCACTGGCAAATTTTTCTTCTTGGCGGTGTACCATCGAGAACATTACTGCCACAAATGCTGCAGTTGAAATTTCCATTTGAAGACTTAAAAGTTTTAGGTGGGCACGCTGAAAATAGAAAAGAAATCCTATAAGTTAATGAGAAAAATAAACATGAAGAATTCTTTGTACTTCATTGACCTGAAAATTGCACAGTGCAAACGTGTACTGTGCAGGAACACCAACTGTCATAATCATTTGGGTCCTTTCTTCTGAAGACAAACACCTATATATAGGATTGTATGCTATATTTCAAAAGTGATACGCTCCAAACTAACTCTATCTATAAGTCCGGTATCCCTTATCTGATTATCAAGCATTAGCTTTGAATTTACATTCAAATATGATGGTGTGATAGAATGCTCACAGTTGAAAATGTGTTACACAATGTCAATATTGCATTGTCTTCCCTATTCAATTTAACGAGAATGCACTGACTGTTGTGAACGTTACGCGTCTAGCTACGAGGCGCGCTTCTGCGGGCCATGCATAGTCAGTAAGCCGTCTAATTGGCCATCACAGTTCTAGTTCAGTTGAGGTAGATAGAGATAGATGGCCTTCCTAAGCCGAGGCATAGATTATGAAAGAGTTGGAAGAAATACAAGCAAAGTATTGATATAGTTATGTATATTTGTTGATTAACGTTGGCGTCTTTCTGGCTCTACAGTCAACCTAAGGAATTAAAACACTATTTAGCATGCAAGAACCTAGAATACAATATAATTACGTTACAAAATACGCCGAGAAATTAGATACAGCTTACCTACAACGATGTAAAATATTACTTATGAAGAGGCTCCAAAATTACCAATATTTCACTTTCTCGACATTACTTTGGATTACACTCTCTTTGGTAACAACTTTTCACAGTGCGATTATCACAGTCATAAGCGTAGGAGGTGGGGGCAGGGCGGGCTGCAGCTCCCCCCAAGTTGGGTAGAAATCCATTTCACTCGGGCAAATTTTCTGAAAGGACAATAGAAGATTCAAGGAATTTTTCTGCCTGCTCTCCAGCTCTATTTGATATTTCGGGCAGAAAATTTACAGCCTCCCTAAATTTGACGTCCTCCTACGCCCATGATCACAGTCATCATTTACGCTTTTACTATAACTATGTGTTTATTTGAAATGGAGGTTTATTTGCAATGGAGATATACTTGCAATGGAGGTTTGTGCTGCAAAAACTGCTACGGGAGGCATATACACGCAGACATGCGGAAGAAATGTAGGGTATACACAGACATTCAAAGCTTTTACCTGAACAACTAGACATAGATGTGTTCTGGTAGCCTGCAATACACTGGCAGATCCCCATTGTTTTTGAAGTGCCATTTGCATAGCAAAGCATGACATTGTCTGATGGATTTGTTTTTGGTAATGACTGATGCACACACGTGCCACTTACTGCAAGTGCCACAGATTCTCTGGTCGGAGCAATCTTTTCCGGATAAGACACAAAATTGGCAACCACAGCTGGACATTTAAAATAGAATGCCTTTATGTTCTCAAGAGTCCCAGAAAATCCTCGACTGCGAAATGCAATGAATAACTGGACATTTGCTACAGTGACATATACTCTGGTTGTAAACCTCACTGACCCTGGACTCTTCATAGCGCTGGTGTTTGTTAAGTCAGTCACATGGCGAAAGCTATGCAGCATGGGACTTGGGGGTATGGAAATGCTCCCAGAACTTCCCAATACATAAAGTCCTATTTTTCGATCAGAAAAACAACAATGCAAGGTATATGTTACATCTATGGCAAGCTCTTTCGCAGGTGTTGTAGTCATCTGCAATAAGACGTGATAAGAATCCACCCGCGTCGGCTGTGATGTTGAATGAAGCTTACCACCGGACGTTGACCACTGAAACAGAGAATTTCTTAGTGTCATTCAAGTAGCAGATTTGCATGTGGTGAAATTGATAGCCCAATTAAAAAGTACTTCAATGCCAACTACGATCGTGGGCAATACTTCTGGTTTCCTTCTTCTTCGTTTTGGTAGAAAATTGCTTTGAGTTTGTTGTCAAACTCCCAACTTCTTGAAAGTGTGCCAAGAATTCAATATTTCTAATGTCTATGCTGAGCTTCCTGATTTAGGTTTATAAATTATAAATATGCATATAAACTATATGACCAGTCAAATCAAGAAAGAAACTTGCAAACATGTAACACATTAAGCAACTTAAGTCAAGGCTCACTTTAGGATAAATGAAATGAAAATAAAAGTTAAGGTAACTTACTGGGTTAGTAGAAGTTCCATTGGGGTAGTGAATTCCATTGACAAGATTTGGAGACGTCAGTGACACTGAAATTCATCATACAGCATTAGATGATAATTTAAGATTTAGGAAATGAAGTACTTTGCTTTAATTTTTAGAAGAAATAGAATTATGGATGTTGAAACCAGGAGGCCAGGAGGACGTGCCCCCCACTTTTTATAGATTTGTATGCAAAGTACCACTTTCAAGTCTATATAACTACCGTTTTTTGCCTAAGAGTGAGCTCCTAAACGCATGTGCCACCAGTTCTCAACGCTTCCTACTTCCTTGAATAGAATTTCATTCACACTGATACCTCAAATTACTTAAACAGGACAGGAATATCCATAGCATAAGTTGCATTCAACCATGCACAACCATGATTAGTCAAACATATTCATACCAAACCAAATCAGCAAGTCAGCATCCATAGAGCGACTAAGAAAGAGCATCAAAGCTGGACAAATTAAAGCAAAAAAGGGAGGAGGAGGGATTGGTTTCATCGCCAAAAAAGCTGTATGTTTTTATAATTGGTATTTATAGCACTGGGAGTGAATTATCATATGACTAGCAATTCTTATAGACAATGATATGCTAATTCATTCTGATCAGGACATTTCTAGGATTCATGACTGTCGTGGAAAGCATATCGAAAGGGGTTTGAAAGCTGTAGTATTCAAAAGGATAGTTGAAACAATGAACAGACAATGAACAAAAGTACAAAGTGATCCGTAAGGACGTCACAGATACTGCCTGTTGTTACATGCATCCAGTTTGAATGTCCTGTTACTAAAACATCTCTTGATAGGAGTTTGTATTCCTCCTTTTTTACTCCAAAAGCTGGAAAACTGTTGGCCATTGGTCATAACTCGCTCTTTTTTCAGTATTAGTCTTCTTCATTTCAGAGTAAATCATTGGATTTCTATATTGGAATTCTGGTGCATTAGGGATACATGGAATAAAACATCCATCATACCTCTCACATGGAATAAAATATCCATTATACCTCTCACCTTCAAAATGCTGTATCAGTGAGTAACCATTTTTGATGAAAGTGATCAAGTTGGATAGCTTCTTGCACTAAGTGTTTCTGCTTTTGAATCATTTTAGATCTCAATTGTCATCTCACGCAACAGTTTTATAGCATAAGATTTAACTTCTTTCAGATCTGCTATCCAAAAACACTTGTCAGACACTTCATTCCAAGATAGTTAGAATTTTAAGCTTCTGTTAAGCTTCTTTTAAGCTTCTGCATGTTCCATTGACTCTAGATATTAAGTTTCTGGATATGCTGTTGACTCTAGATTATCACCTATCACTGTGTTTGAGCCTGTTCTTCATCTGCTTTCACTCTATTGACGATTTAACTCTTCAAACTTTTGGCATGTCAAGCAAACTATTGCCAGCCAATCTCTCCTGTTGAGAAACTGTTTTCCCTTCCAGCATCAAGTTTTTCTTCTTTCTACTAAATCATTATAATTCTTCTTTGTCCACGATCAGGTTGAAATTGTTTTTTTGCTTCATCTGCTGCCATTGATCTTAGGTCAGCTTGTAATAATTCTTGTTCTCCTGATGATGATGTTTCTTAATCTACTGATCTAGATGCTGCGTTAACAAACTGCTGATTCTCTTTTCTGCCTTCTTCTGCATTTACAGTTAAAGATGCTGTTGGTTTTGAGGACTTGTTTAAAGTGTCCATTTTACATTAGGTGGCGGTGCAGACACACTTCTAGCTACACTTCTCCGTTTGCTTTCCATCCTGGTATCCACTATTTCCTTTTCTTTTGTACGTGATGTGCAATGCATTGTAAATACTGTAGAAAAGTTTGTTCATAGCATCATGTCGTCATCAAGTCTGCCAGCAGAGAAAAATAGGGAAGGGTGGAGTCAGCATTAGTTCCAGGAGTTAGCCGGTGATTCTTTGATATTTAAGATACGTTCAGCTAAATTCTGGGCAAATGTTCTGTTTTACTCTCCAATAATGCATAAGTGGAACCAGGAAAAATATTTGAGGATGAAATACTGCCAAAATGCCAACTGTGAGCGAAGCGAGAAATGTCTAGCAGATCACGTCCTTTTACTTGGTTTAAACAAGAACAGCAGGCAGTGAAAATCCAGACAGCGGATATAAATCTTCAAAAGATGCCAGATACATATGCAAATGGCTGCATTAGATCGAGGGAGGATGTGTGTATGTATGAAAATATTGTTCAAGAGTAACTATTTCTAAATGAAGGTTGAGTTTCAGCATAAAAGCGAGATTTTCAGGTAAAAGAGTAGTTATCATATCAACGTAACAAGTAGAAATTGCTGTGTATTTGAGTATGATGTATCTACAAAGCCTTTCCCTGGACTCACATCCCAGCTGATTCTAACCACACTCACTTTACCCTTTCTCTGCTTGGACTAAATGCGTCCCCTGTTCAAAATCAACTCGTCTATGGAGGGATTCATACATATAGATGCCGTCCGCAAAGAGAGGGAGGGGTTTCACTGAAAATAAGGGGAGGGAGGGGTATATGAGAAGGGAGACGTCTATTTTCTAGTTTTTAGTTTCTTTTATGTGCAAGTCGTTGAAATAAAATGCAAATGGAAGCGTAGCACTATATTGGCCCTTCCATCACGACAGCGTTTAAGATATCATTAAATAATCATTTCTAAATTTTGTAAGTAAGGCAAAGCATCATCATCATCATCATTTCAATTTTTATAGACGGTGGCACATTCAGCTACGCGGGCTTGCAAGGGACTGTCTATTTACAAAACAAAAGCTAAAATCTTGCGCAAAAAGGAAGAAAGAAAAAAGTACATATTATAAAAAGTCTAAATTAAAAAGTGTATAAAACTAGATATATAAAACAGCTATTTACAAATGACTTAAAAGATGCCAGAGATGGTGCATGTTTATCACCAGCTGAGAGACCATTCAACGATTTTGCTCCTCTGAACGATTATCTTTTTCCCCAATAATTGGTGTTTTTCAATGGCAACTTCAAATCCTTATCAGCGTTCCTTAGGACTCAACAAAATTGTTGAGAATTTCGAAGTAGAAGTTGCCGAAGGTAACTTGGAGCAAGGAAATTGAGCAACCTATAAGTTGTGAATTTTAACTCATTTTCGTTAAGTCCTCTGATTGATCTTAGACCAACGCTTGCTAGTTGTGATTTGACAGGGGTGTTGAAAGCACTGTTAGTAATTATTCTAACTCGAACGCATTGTCAGGCTACGTTTACACGTAGCCGGCCGAATATTTGAGCGGCCAAATATTAGGTCGGCCACGTATGAACGCTGCCTAAGGTTGCTGTCGTAAGCGGCCGAATATTTCCACGCCTAAGTGACCTAATTTGAGGTCGGTTAGCCAGCCCCGTGTCAACGCTATGCCTAAATGGCCAAATATTTGACCGACCAAATATTCGGTCAGCCCCATGTAAACGCTACTTCAGTTATCTTAAAAGCAGCGCACTTTAAGAGCTTGAGAATGAGAAACATTTGGATTGCAGTTAAAAAGAGGCAACCTGACATTTTTATTCATATTGTGCAGCTACTAACTTATATTTTTTAGCATAGCAAAGTTTCAATTGGTCGCGTCGATTATTTGTGTTGGGGGAGGCACAATTTAGACGTCGTAGGGGGTAGGGGAATCAAACGTTGCAAATTTTTTAGAGTTGAGAGTATCTTGCAAATTACGAATATTAGAAATTTATGTATGAACCCTACAGGCCTCTATTGCAGTAGCAACTAGATAAACGAGTTTTTGCAAGATTTTCCCTGTCATTTATAAGTAATGACGATAAATGTGAGAAAGGAATCCTTGGCACCTAACAGTTATGGGCCACAAGTGACCAAAGGGTTAAACCAGGGAAGAATCCTACGGAGGTTATTAGGGTGGTTTATCCCTCCACAACCTAGAAAACTTGGCATTTTGCAGGGCAAAAATGGCAGTACACTGTACTTTTGCAGGGTAACTTACTGGGCCCAGGTCTAGCATTTGAACATATTCCTAGGTTAAGTAACATCATTGTACTTTTTCTTTCTTCTGACAAACAGCAAATGGGGACAAAAATATGGTTATTGAGGCACTTTAAATGCCAAAAATAAGCTTTCACCTTCTGTAGCCCCTAGCCCCCCTAGTTCAAGCCCTCTAGATAACCGAATAATTCACCTCGTTTGTTACAGTTGATTGGATAAATTTAGCTTCCATGAAGATTCCGATTTTTAGTTGAGAGCCAGATATTCAGTAGAGATAAGCCAGCAGAGTATTATTTGCACAACACAAAATTTTTCGAAACTTGAAGTTCCATATTCGTGTTCATATTTTCCATTAAAGGATCCTGCCTTTTGCTTCAGAAAGTTGCCATTTTCTTGGCAAAGCTTTGATACTATTTATTGTCCTCAGATTTTCAGATCAGTATCTCCTTCTCCGAACAAATATCATTGATACCAGTAACTTTAAGTCTCGTTTTCAAAAGGGCATTTTTAGACGTTCTAAAAGGCATGACCATCAAAGCAAGCCCCCAGACCCCCATTTTCTTTGCGATTCTACTCCGTGTCAATGAACATTTTTTTGTGATTAGAATTCCCAATAACTTTTCCTCTTCTTTTGACAACATTTAGTAGTTGTAGGCTTGCTTTCCATCATGGATAAGTAAAGCTTGCAAGTTTCCCATTCCAAGACGTTGGTGGTTTTTTGTTTTCGCTACCTTGACGCTCAGGCTAAATTTACTAAATGAATTTCCGTCGTGAACTCTACATGGAATTAATATGCCTTGGCATCAATCAGATAGGATGGAGGTGTGGAATCACGAGGATGGATAAAATAAGGAATGAAAGAATCCGAGGGACTACTAAGGTGGCCGAAATATCCAAGAAAGCCCAAGAAAGGAGACTGCAATGGTATGGGCATGTTATGAGAAAGGAAGAGGACTGTGTAGTGAGAAGGGTTATGGATTTGGAAGTGGAAGACAGAAGGAGAAGGGGTCGACCGAAAAGGAGATGGAGAGATTGCTTGGAGGGAGATTTCAAAGAGAAAGCAATATCTGGTGACGAATATGCAGAACGAGGGGAAGGGAGGAGGCTTGCCAAAAACAGCGACCCCGTATGAGGACGGGAAAAGCTGATGATGATGATTATGATGATGAATCAGATAGGAGCTTACAAACTTGGCAAAGACAGCAGTGCTATCAATTCTGCCATCAAATAATAGGTCCTATTTTCGCAGGACAAAAACCTCTGTCATGCCTCAAAAATATTGAAGTCATGTCCTTAGGTTAAGCAAGGTCGTTTCATTTCTACAGTTTGAGTTTCATTCTTTCTTTTTTCCTCTCTAAACACGTTGCGCGACCCATCATAATTGAAGTACAATGGCTGAATTGAACGACGCATTCAGAAGGAACAAAACGATATTTTCCGCTTCAGGTACTTTGATAGAGAAGGACGTGCATTGTGAAAAAGCAGTCATTCGTACCTGTTACACTCCAAGCTTGCATATTTCTTCGTTATACACTATGCATACCATAGATTGTTTGCCTTTTGAAGCTGACAACTAGGTCTACATTGACCAAGAAGCTTTCCTTCCCCTTTTAGTCAAGTGGAAATGACTTGTCATTGATTTACTACCAAAATCTCCATCGATCTTAACTATAAAGGAAATGCTTTTTCCGAGAACCAACTTTCATTGCGGCAATGCTCGATGTATGTCCTTTTGTTTGCAAAACAAAGCATATATGAACGCCTACTGATTGCAGATATAAAAGTTTCATCCGAAACCAAAGTACAGTGCGATTATAATCATCATTATTAAATACATCAATTATTTGGTAGATTTGACTGAGCGTCCATTAGGAACTGCCTCCTTCCTTTTCTATCCTGAGTCTCCCAAGACATCTAGGCCATACGTATATGAACGGGAAAGTTTGCTCCTAGAAGGTATTGGCTCTAATGTGCTCTAGTAGATCGGGAGAAGCATTCCATCATGAAAGAATTTACGTGTAATCGATACTTCGGTATGCCATCTCTCGGAATTTTTGTGCAAGTTATTTTATAAGGACCTGGTTCAATGTCCAATTCTCAGCATTCCATATTCTTGAACCTATAATGATCAACTTGTAGCAAGAAAAATGGCACAAACACAAGAACAGCACCGAAATTCTGAAGTTTGCCTTAAATTTTTGCTGGAACTCACGGCTAAAATACAAAGAAGGTAATAAGGAAGTTTTGTAAATGCATCTAAGCGAATTTTGGTTGTAGGTGAAATGAATCAGCTTCCTAATTCATGATTGCTTGCAATTATAGCAATTTTTCAAAGAGAAAAGTTCCTACGGATTTTTCTTTAGTAGTATAAGCTCTTTAAATATTTCGGCCTTCTACATGAAGGTTCCTTATAAAACGTGATTTACAAAATTTGGCAGTTGAACACAAGAGGAAGTTGAATCTGCTCATTAGGTAGCTGAAAATCTTAAATCTATCAAGCAACAAGACGATTTGTAATCCGTTGTGGCTTTCATATTTGCGCTATTTCAACCAGTATTGGATAAAAAACTGACAGGAAGACTGAAAAGGAAAGATGAAAGACTGAAAATGGGGTACCAGTAGCAACGAATAGTACAAGTAAACAGAAATAAAAGCATCTGTTCCAACAGAAAGAATATGAAAAGCTAGTGGCAAAAACATTTCCTTCCAAGATTTCCAAATTTACACAACATTTATAAATCTATAACCACAGCGTTAGATTTTTATAGCGGTCACTTATTTTATAGCGGTCACTTATCTTTAACATTAGTGGTTCATGTGAATATCGCCGAAGTAAATCAGCATATGATATCAAGAGATTATGGCTGCTTACCCGTATCGCTTTTCATGTTTTCCATTTGAAGAAATGATAACAGTAGCATAAAAATGAATTCTTCAACATCCATCCTTAAAAGAGAAATCGACGGCTCTTATCTCAGATTGATTCTGCTAGATACCTTATCTTCAGCTTGGATGGGTAATTCCCATGATATTTCACTTTCGTTACGCTTTAGCCTCTGTTTGAGATATATGAGAGAGGCAACGAGGAAATTCAAAATCTTGTTGCTTTGTGATGCATATCTATAACAACTATGTAAAAGAGTAAAGGTAGTCCCGTATACTTCCGTACGTAGGGGAGTGCCTGTTAAAGAGGACACTTATCCTGAGCCATCGGCATGTGAGGTAGGGTGGCCAGTTCCTTTCCTCTCCGCCTTTATCTCCCCAGTGTTCCCACTGGGTACCCATTTGCTGCTGGGTGAACAGTGAGCGAGCGTTCAGTCAAGGCATCGAGTCGGGCTCGAGCCGTAGACCTTCCACATGGGAGGCATGTGCTGTAACCACTATGCTACCTAGCTCATATAACAACAATAACCAAAGTAAGAAGAATCATTATAGTTTGCTTCATACTTCAAGTTGCCACAATCCAATGGATAATATGTGTGCAGAAAAAGATTGAACTTTCTAGAATAAGATTGAGCTTAACCAAAATTTTAGCAGATCTCTCCTCAGCTAAAAAGACAATGCAACAATATAAAAGTGTAAAATAATCCCAAATATGGCGAAAAGCTGGTATCCTGTTGCCCAGGAGTGGAATTTGCCACCCCATAGCTATGCGCCTAACGACACAAAAGATGCTTTGAACTACAGCTTAGAACAGTTGCTTTACACGGTAATTTTATCAACAGCAAGCCAACGTGCACTGGTATGTTTCAATATTTTCCACTTTCTTGCACAAGAAGGCACGATAAAAGACTGTTTTCCATTGCAACTGCTTTGAAAGTGATGCTGTTGCCAGCACAGATAAGCAGAATTCCGAGCATACACCGAACTTCACCATTAGACCTCTCCACTTTTAAAGTTATTTCAGTTCCCTTGTGGAGGCTGTTCGTAAAAAATTGCTGACTACGCCCTTAAAAATTGCAGCTGATCACACTCTCAAATAGTGATGAATTGATTCAAGTACATTCTGAACGCAGTTTCAGTGTGCTCTATTTGTAATGATTGTCAGGCCACTAGATCAGAGGTACCTGTAACGCAATATAGTTTCTTAAAATGAATGGACATTATATTGAGTATTTCCTCTATACCCTATAATATTAGAACAATGGTAAAACACTAGTAGTCTGGGAATTGAGAAGTAGACACGGACACATATTTGCGTATTCTCTCGCGTCTCAGCCTTGGAACCTTAAACACGCTACATACCTTACAATACATATGTCGATAATAATTTCATTACATACAATGAAGACACAGATTAAAAACAAATGCAAATACAGAAACCAATACAGAAACAAATTAATTATGGAAAACATGGCACGTCGAAGGGGACCTGAACCACCACTATAATCTGCAACAATAGATATGCTGAAAGGGAGCTGAAAAATTCACTACAATCTGCAATTGCACGAAGGGGACCTATATCCTCTGAGACTACTCCACGACACGTCTGTTTGAAACACAAGAGTAGAGCTACTAATGAGCTTAGCATACGGAAAGCTAATAACTAAGCAGCTTTTTATTCTGCAGCAATCAATGTAGTAGACCAGGGTTCTCCAAACTACGGTCTAAGGGCCAGATATGAACTGCAATGCCTCGTTTATTCGGCCCACGGCGACATACGAATTTGCAGGGATCCCGAGTGAACGTTTTCTCTCAGCGTTTCCTTCCTCCACTGATGTATAGATTTGTTCTAAAATCTTTTGTGATCTCTAACTTCCTTACAAGCAGCTCTTATTTTTTTATAAAAACATGTATTTAAGTGTAAACAACAATAACATAAGGACCTCACGAGCACAAAAACACTTGTGAAATGCTCCAACGAGCCATCAAATTCCTTGTCGCCCATAGCAAGCTGCATCCTACCCCAAAGTATAAGAAAAGGTTTTGAAACTATTTGGAGGACCGCCAGAAGCTGCTAAACTTGTAGAGCCACGTTCATAGACTTTTAACATAAAGCTCAACTTTACACCAAAAGTCTATGAATGTGGCTCTGCAAATTGTAATCTTCAGCAGCATCTGGCGGTCTTCGGAAAACCCATCACGGTCCCCAATTTAGGAACTCTACTGATTGGGCAGATAAATAATAAAGTGCCCGACAGTGAATGGGTCCAAAGTTATCAGATTTGCTTGGGCTTATTTTTGGAGTCACAACGCCCCCAAGTAGGAAGTAAAAACAGTAAGAAGAAGAATATCTTCTATTTCACATTATTTTGTGCTGATGGCTAGAGCAGCTGAAAGGAGGAAGCAGATGGGGCAAAGTTTCTCAGGGTCTGAAAGTCTGAGGGGCTCTCAATAATTCAAAGTCTAGGATTTCTCACAGACTACAACCAGCCGTAGTTCTTCCAGGGTTATTTCACAGAGTTAAATGTTTCTGCTCGCTCGTAGGGGGTCTCCTTCTACTTTGCCCCAGAGCCTCAGAAGCCTCTTGGCGGCGGTGATGATGGCCAAATATATGTAACGACAAACAGGGACTTATCAATCATGTTTTTCACTAAGGAACCTTGAGCTATTATATTCAGCCTTGAGGTACTACATTCAGTTATACAAGACCAATTTATGTGTTATCACTTATAATTTGTGAATTAACAATTTACCGAAAGTCTAGTTTTAACAACAGAATAAGGATTCTTTATGCTTTTACTTCCAAACAATTTACAGAGTTTGAGGAGGGCTGTGACCCCTTCAAGTCACAACTAGGGGTTAATGTCCATTGTCCTTTCTACACCACTAAATGTAGGAATGACACCGGTAAAGAATAAACAAAGCTAAATAGAGAGGTAGAAAGGGTTCAGCTTGTTTAAGTTAGATTTTAATGCAAAAAGTTGCTGGAATCTGGAAAAGAAGAGGGAGGGAAACACTGTATAGAGTATAAGATTTTGGAAAGAACGATGACTTGTGAGCTATGTTATGGCTCTAATAGTAGGTAATGAGACTTGGAACATGTTGCATTCAATACCTAAGAAGCACACTGGATGATGACTTTTATTAAGATGCATGAAAAGAACCTTAGCTAATGCGAAGGTTAAGTCTCCTATAGACCGAGAAACCATACATTGGATGCAATTTCATATTTCATATCTTGTAACAGAAAGCAGATATGCTTATCAACACCCCAAGCTAGAAGTGGCGGATTTCGGATAAACCAAGCCTACCGGGAAAATTGTATATCCAAAAGGTGATTCACTGTTGGGCATCTCCCATAACAGACATTGGCTTGCATATTTTTTTAAATCTCCTATAAATAGGATGGTACAAAAAGAAGAAATGAATTGAAAAGATGCCACATATCTAATTAATACATAAAACCAGCCAGTTATCAAATAAAGCGACTGTACATATTGTGTAAATTTATTTCCTAAAACGATGGGAATTTAAAGAATCACGCTGTCAATAAACAGTAAAGCCTCGATTTCTCCTTTTTAAAAATTTTTTTACAATTGACTCATTTCAACTACTTACAGTTAAAAACTAATTCACACTGATTATTTACAACGCACAATTTTAAAATAATCCGCCAGAATAAAGCAAAAGGCAAACTAAAAGAAAAGCTGATTATGTGCAGATATGTTAAGTACAATTCTCTCCATCCCAGTGTTATGCTTCTTTTTCAAAAATTGATTATAGAAGTTGCTAAATTACCCCTTTAGAAAACAACCCCCAGTCTCCTTCTTTAGAAAATTAACCCCTTTCTTATAGAAAATGCTAATAGCAATGCTCATATAAAGATAAATAACTACTCCTTCAAACAATGGCAATCAGTGTAAAGTAATGCTATCAGATATTTGTTTTTAGTAGATCATGTCAGGGAAAGGGCTTAGGGCCTATAACAAAGCCCAGACAAAAGAAAAACGAAGAAAAGGGAGATAGGTTAAGCACGTAGATTGGGAGACAGGATCAAGTTTGTTGATGTTAGATTTCAAAGATGGTAAGTTGTAAGATTCTGGGAAAGTTTTAGATGATATTTATATGCATTATATTTACATGACGTAGAAGAGAGGAATTGATGAATTTTGAATGGGGAGAAACCATTTTGCTTTTTCAAAAACATAATTCTAAACTAGCTATTGCAACTTACTGCATTCTTTTCACCTATCTAGACATATGAATCGCATGCTATGCTGAGGGACTACCAAATCAACACAAAATATGATAAAAGAAACACTTACAAAGTGCAATTACTCAAATCAATGGTAGATATGTCATTAACTTGTTTCTTCCAATTTATTCAGTTTAATTGTCTGATTCTTTCTATTACTCCTTCGTACCAGGGACATCGGAGCACGGGGGCAAAGACGGACAGCGCCCCGCCTACCCTCCAAGAGCTGGGGCAAGGGGGGAAGGCCACAGTGCCCTTCTTATGCTGTCTAATGATATATTTTTTTCGCATTTTCTTCTTGCATTCATTCTTCTCTCAAGCTCGACTTCCTCCTATCTTTAGGAAATCATGACTTGCCACAAAATACAACAATGGCTGAAAGCATATGTTAGGAAAAGTAACCTTTAGCTTTAAATTCTGATATCATTATGATGTCATAATCAGTGCCAGTGCCCTTCTCCAAACTTCTATTCCCCTTTCCCTAGTGCTGCTCCGGCGTCCCGGTTTACAGCCCATTTGCATTTTTCATTCATGTTTCATTTTATCCCTGTATAATAAGTAAATAATACTACTTTTAAAATAATAATAAGTGCAATTGTTTATAAAGGTGTTGCACTTCAGAAATATGTATTTTTTGTTGTCAACGTGCTACCTGTCGACAGTACTTATAGCTTCTCCTGCTCACAAACAGTAATGCTGGATCATCTGCATATTTTCCAAGCAAAATTCCATCCTCATATTATTTAGTGATCTAAAAGTAGAAAGCAAAGAATAAGCACTAGAATACGCTTAGCAATAGACCTAACTTATGTCATTTACCCACTGCTTTTAATCATACTAATAAAACAAAGGCATACAATACTCACAGCTAGAGGTTATTTACAGTTGTTGAAAGAAAAATTATTGTATGCATTCTATATTTTATTTACATCACAGCATGTCATCAATCAAGGTCGTAGGGCATTCCAGATCATTAAAACGTTACTGATGGCTGCTCTGGGCATGAAGTATTTTGATTTTTCCTATTACTAGCTTGGCACAAAACTAGGCTTGATATTATCATCCAAATGGCTGCATTACCTAAACTCTAGCCAAGGGCGGGCCAGTCATTGCAGATTTAGGGGATGGGCTTTTAGGGCAACGCCCTAAAATGCCAATACGATATTATTGCTATGAGGGGTTGGTGAGACCCCAGAATACCTCACACCAGCAAGATTTAACGGGACGGACAAATATTAAACTTTGCACGTTAGCCACAAATCTTTTACAAGCAAAAATCAAACTCGTTTAATCTATTCGTTCTTTCCACTCTGACTGCTAAAAAACTTCCAATTGAAAAGTCAGTCTGCTCTGCAAGGTAGACGGGGGGTTGAAATGAGCATCACTTATTTCGTAGCAAACGTACACTTTTCTACAATAAGTAAGGTCCTTCATATTGCCACACCCATTTCAATATCTTTTTAGAAGTCCCTCACCTCATCCCTAACCTTTTTTCTTCGAATTTAGACTAATTAGAAAATTGATCTTGGCGAGAAGTATGGGGGGGGGGCTAGTTCTGGCCACAAGGTCATGTAGCAGTCAATTCATTGTATGAACTTCTGGAAGAAAGAATCAAAACAATTTTTCTGAGCTGAGAGAGCAGCATTTTGCCAGTGATTGGAAAAGTCAAAAATGACAGCTTCTTTTGTTATGTCCTCAAAAAAACTGGCTTGTTGGGAGGGAAAAAACTAGCTGGAACCTGCTAGGAAGTGTGATTTGGAGACAAGATGCAATCTTTCAAAACCAATTATTGCTAACCAATCGCTGAGCATTCTGGGGGCTACTGCACTATTTTCTAGAGCAGTCAAGGGTGGCTAGTCTTCATTGACTAGAAGATTAGTTTGCACTGATCATAAGTGCTTCATTCAACTTTTAACTCCACATATCTAAAGAAGGAGAAAATTCTTCAGTTAAGATGTTGATTTTCATGTTTCATGCCAAATAAATATGTAAAGCTTTGAGCCAAAGATCCTAATACAGCGTTTGCTATAAATGCACAAAATGTTGAAATTAAAGGGAAATTTTGTGCCCGTTGAACAATTAGTTGCTTGAGCATGAATACGGTACGGCCACATTTATGTAACGGTGGGTGACAGTTTAGCTTCGCTAGAATTTCAACATTTAAAATATACGTTTCTGAGGGGGATAAATGCCATTTAATACTTGTAACCTTCTTTATTTCTATGGTTAACTGAATAATGTGCAACTCAGAGGCAGTTTGAGAAAGGTGCAGCATTTCCCGGACTCTAATGTCAGATTTTCGGTAAATGTTTTTATGAAATAAACTAAAGACAATTAATCAGAAATTCAATAGAATAAATGAAAGTTCATTTTCAAGTTAGTTCATTATAGCCTCGTTCATCCACAACTTGTCCCCTGTTCAATATTGGCATCTACGCGATTGCTTACCTCTACGACGTAGCTTTATTCTCTTTGGTCATGTCTTCTGATCGGTATGTAGGAAGTTGCGAATGTTTTCGGTGTGGATTCAAAGCATTTTCGAAGTTCCTTAATATGCTTGCGAATGTACTCCGCAACGCCAACGTGAAAAAATTTATCGACTTTGTACGGGAAAGAATAATTTTGCAAACTTTGGTTAGAGAGATTTGAATAAGGTGCATATGACGTCACAAGTTGATATGACATAAATGCTTTTCTCAAGAAACATGTCTATAAGAAACATGAGGCTGAAAGTAGTCAAAAATTAAGAAACATTTAAGAACATAGGCAGTCTGAGTTGCATATAATAACTTGTAAAAACTGTTTTACTAGTAAAGTTTTGATCAAACTAGCAATAAAATAGAACGAACATCGATTACATGCTTCAAAAAACCTTATCATCCTTTTTCTTGCATCAAAATTGCCTATTCTGGGCTATTATTGTCATAAGGAGTCTTCAGATTTAAGAAACATATAAGGCTGGTCTTGAAGAAATATTAAGAAACATTTATACTGAAGCCAGATAGATTGCTTTAAAAACATTCGTGTATAGGAAAATCGCCTCTAGTAGTGGCACTGTAGCCGGGGGAGAGCCAGGGGGGCCATGTCTCCTGAAAAATTGTCGAATGATTTCCATGATTGTCGGAAAGTTTTAAGTTTATGTTGCAGAGAATTGACAAAGGTTCCTTTCATTAACAGGTTTCCATTGCAGAGCATATTCGAGAAAACAAAAATTGCATGACTTCAGCCCCGGTCGGAAGTTATCCCTTGTAGTGCTTTTTACATTTCATTCGGCTCTACTTGTCGAAGTTGATGTGCTTAGTACAGCTGCGACTCTAAAAAATATTCGAGAGATTGCAAATATCTCTAAAATCCAGAAAACCTTTGAGATATAAAAGTCTTTCAATCTCTGAAATATGCATCTGAACATATAAGAAACCTCGTACAATTATTCCGACTGGTTTGTTCCTCGGTTTAGCTCACAATGCAGAGATTTATAAGAGTAGGCTGAAACAATAAACCATGGATTGAACCATTTTTCAGTACCTTTAAGCAACGAAAATATCTTGACTGATAGCAAACATTGACTTCGTATGAAATGAAAAATTTAGAAGAATAAATAGAAATGAATCCAATTCAGGCGAATTCAGACGATCAAAATTTCAAAAGTTCACGGGGGAGCATGTCCCCGGACCCCCTAGCAAACGTACATTTAGCGACTGACGTATACGTCTGTTTTTTAAAAAATCCACTTTATAAGCAGCACAGTATTAGACAGCCTAAACGTTAGGCTCCTAGAACTATTAGGAAAGAGCTAAGAAACTTTAGACATATAGTACATTGAAATCTTTACAAAGCAATGTGAATATATCATTACTTTAGAATCTAACTCGTAGTGACGTAGTTTGTTGGTTACAGGACCAATAGTTTGCTACATTCATCGTCTTCAGTTCGCTAAACTAAGACACTTCTAAGAAGCCTTCAGAACTAAAATGAGCCAGGTTTCTTATAAAAAATTTGTTCTATTACTAAATTCTTCTATGTATCCAAGAACCTGAAAATCCAGAGGACAAAACGCCGTCGCTTTGATGAATGAGGAAAAGACAGTTGGGGATGTTCCCAAAAATATCAGTTTATGGATGGCAATGTTCCTGAAGCTTAAGAACAGTTCCACTGCTTCTATAGCAACTGGGGAAAAAGTAAATAGAGGAGGTGGTTACGGACTGGAAATCCCTTGCGAATATTTAGTAGAAAGTGACAAGAGAGCTGTGGATTGGAAATATGGTAAGTGTGGTTATTATAAGTATCTTGTAGTAAATAACATATGTCCTTGGTAGATTAAGGGGCATTTGTGCGTAATTTACTGTGGGGAATGTGCAAGTGACTAGTACATCCTGATATGAATAAGGGTCAGCATACAGCAATGGTATTCATTGATGTCACAAAAGCATTTGACACCAAAGACCATGAAATTCTACTTAAAAACTGGAAAGGTATGGTGCTATCGGTTCAGAGAATGCATATTTTGCATCTCATCTATGTAGCAGAAAACAGCTTTGCAGAGTGAATAGAGTGTCCTTGGGGCTTGATGACATAAATTATGGAGTTCCACAGGGCTCTTGCCTTGGACCTTTACTGTTTTTTATTTACATTAATAATCGTCCATTTACTCTGCAAAACAGCGAAGTCACTATGGATGCTGACGATACCACCTTATCACATTCTTCCAAAACCATCATTGACTTCATCGAAAACCCTAATAGGAAGCTGTACAATCTGAAGCAATGGCTTCAAGGAAATAAGCTTCTCTAAATTTGATCAAGACTCAATCAATGGTTGTAGGATCTTGGCCAAACTTTAAGAAGATCTCTAATAAAAAAGTACAGCCACCTACCGTTGTTATTGATGACTCATAAGTTAAGATTGTTGAAAAAGCTAAATACTTAGGAGTTCAACTTGATCAGCATCTTGATTAGGATGAGAATATTAGATTTGCGCGTGCTAAGGTATCTCGTGCTTTGGAGTTTTTAAAGTACGCTAAGAAACTGCTACCCCATAAAACTCTTAGCTATATCTATAGAGGTATCGTTGAGCCATATTTTCGTTACTGTAGCTCTTTGTGGGGAGCTGTGAGGAAACCAGGCTTCTTACACTGCAGAAGTTACCAAACCGTGCTACCAGAATAGTGACAAACAGTAGCTATGACGCACCTGCTGATGCCATAATGAAAAAGCTAAACTGGCCAACCATCTCCAAAATTATTAAACGAGAGACAGCGACCATCGTTTACAAGTCTTTAAAAGGTCTCGCATCAATGTATCTCTCAAATATATTTTCAAGAAACGTTACCCTAGACACTGTCTATTTAAAAAATTCTGAGACTGACTTGCGAGTGCCTCTATTCAAAACTGCTAATGGGCAGAAATCATTTCCATATCCTGGGGCTCACCTTTGGAACAACCTTGAATCTGAGGTTAAAAAAGCACCTTCGGTATCTGTATTTAAGCATCGACTTTGATATCTTTCTTTTCCTATGTTATTTCCCTTTTATTTTAGTTTTGTAATTAGGGTGTTTACTTTTATTGTATATATTTATATCGTATTTTAAATTGTAAAGTTTGTCATGGCCCCCTGAAAAACAGCATTAGCTGATGGGACTACCATCCGTAAAAATTGAAATGAAGCGGATATTCTAGAGGCCTATAACGCAGAAGGGCAAGTACATTCATTCGCTTTCAAGATAGCTCTCTAAATATTTAAAGGCATTTTGATTAGGAAATATACTATGGGTGTGATGATGACTTCAAACAATAATAGTTATCATTCCAGCTCATGTCAAACACATCTGAAGATGCAGGCGAAGGCAAACCGAATATTACAAGCATACCACAGCACGAAAAAGCGGCAACATTCTTTTCATATACTAAAAGCTTTTAGTATGTGAAAAGAATGTTGCCGCTTTTCGTGCTGTTGTAAAGTTCTGTAGTACCAAAAGACTAATTACAAACATACGGCGATGGAGAACATGTCACACACCAACAGAATGCACTTCGACATACAAATCGCCTACGCTTCGAGTTATTTATTTGAAGCTGTGAAAGTGTTTTCAAAAAGTATATGTGACTTAGGCTGTCGTTCGTATTGAACTGCGAGACTCGATTTGCTTCCGACCGCATCTTCAGGCGTTTTCGACATGAAGTGAAATAATAAATATTGTTCATAGAGGCCACTTTCACACCAAAAATACGATTTCTAATCAGAACGTCTTCAAAAATTGAAAAAGTTGTCCGGAAAGCGAATGACTGTACTTACTCTTCTGCGGTATAGGTCTCTAAAAGTTCCCACAGATATATTACCGTTCAAATACTCCTTATTTTACCAAGGACATTGCATTTTTCTCCACATACTAGTATCAGCCACCACTTACCGCATTTCAACGGAATTTGGCAAGCAAAATGTCTAAATTTGCCGTAAATGAGCCATGTTCCACAAGAGCTTTGCATGAGGAACTTGCCTTTTGCCACTAATGGAAATGGCGGCTTGGCTCACTCTGAACCACCAAGTTAGGCATCTAGGGCCTTTGGCGCTTCTATATCATAGTTTCCCCCCTATTCTGCTTGTGCAAACCAGGTTTGGGGCAGCTATGAAGCTGATGTGAGCGTGCAGCCAAAGCATTTGTCCTCAGATTGCATCTGAGTCCTCATTTGCCGACTTACGAGAAGACGGACAGCTGACTGGGCTGTTAGCATGTGGTTAGTGATTCTGACAAGAGCGTGAAGTCGAACCCGAAGAGCTTTCAACGCATTAGGTTCGCTCGGTGCTGCGCCTTAACCACTTCGCTATACAACCAGACTTATAATATAAAACTAAACATTTCGAGACATTAAGATCAATCAGTTAAAATGTGCAAGGCTAAGACTGTTTTTCCTTTTATTTGTTACTTATGAGCAAAACATAAGATGCAAAAGACTCTAGTATGATTCTTGACAACAATGCAATTTATTTACTGAATATTAAATTTTGCATTGTAATTTATCGTAAATTAAGGGCACCTGGAAAATCGGACATAGCTGAAGTCCGGTTACCCTCTTTACAAATTCGAAATGATGAAATGATTTTATCTAATAGGAAGAAATATATGAAATTTGCTACCATGCTCTTCCGCTCTGGCGCCATTTTCATCTTCAGCAGCTGCACGAACATGATCATCATGTTCAATGGCTGTATTAAAGGAAAGAAAGAAAATTAAAGGTGAAAACATTTATGAACTGCAACATTTAGCAACATGTAGAATCAAGAGAAATCTTCAGAATAAGAAGACTTACAAAGCATGAAACTTCAATGAAGGCAGTTACACGTTTTATTCATAAGAAACATGTCTATAACAAACATGAGGCTGAAATTAGGCAACAATTAAGAAATATTTAGAAACACAGGCAGTCTGAGCTTCAAATAATAACTTGAAAAAACCGTTATTACAAGTAAATTGTCCATCAAAGAAGAAAGAAAACAGAATTGACATCCAATACATGCTTCACAAAGTCTGAACATCCTTTTCTTGCATTACAGATACCTAGTCTAGGTTGTTGTTGTCACTGGAAGTCTTTATATTTAAGAAACATTAAGGCTGAAGCCAAAGAGTTTCTTTTTTTATAAAAAGACGCGTACTACATAGATTAATGTATACCAGGTGCAACCAGAATGACTCATGCTGATGATGATGATGATGATGATGATGATGATGATGATGTTGATGATGATGATGATGATGATGATGATGGCTTGGCAATGGCGTCCTACCTTCACGATTGGGGCCAAGCGGGCAGGAGTGTTCTATCTCCTGGCAAATTGGGAGCCGAGAAC
>WIPJ01002255.1:354092-381043 GCA_018155075.1 Cassiopea andromeda | reverse complement strand
ATTGGATGGGTGAAAAAGAAACACACCTATTCAATATACTTTGACTTTGGATCTCACATTCGCTTACATTCTCTCGCAATTAAATACTCTCTGTTCACTTCACGGATTGTTCTACGCATTCTGTAATTTCAATTTTACACTTGGATATTGATACGGAGGGCTTTTAAGATGTATTGATTGATTGATTAATACAATCTGTTTGAATCTATCCATAGAAAGATGATGTATGTTTAGGTATGTTTTTCCTTTTCTCAATAACCGCCCAGGTCGGATTAAGCGCCCAGTCCAGATAAACGTCTATCCAAAACTTGTTTTTTTTAGATAAGCACCCAGGGCGCTTAATCGGTAATTTACAGTAAGTATGTATTATACATTTTATGTATTAGTTTTTTTTAACATGGTCCCCTGGAAAATAGATCTTTATATCTTGGGGGTGTCATGTCTAAAGAATTAAAAATGAAATGAAATGAAATATGAATATTTGAACTTCTTAGGAACCCGGCGAATCGGTTGAAGCCTCAGCTCCAGCATTTAGTAAAGTTGATCAAAGTGAGAATGACCCAATGAGTACTTACCAAGTGCCAAGATCACAACAGCCTTCGTCCATTATGAATTCACCACCGTACAATGGAGTTAGCAACCCATTTGAATCAGCCGGCAGCAGGTAGGTGACGTTGTGTCCCAGTATCATTTTATTTCCAATTGAAAGGCTCGTGCTACTCCTTAAACTCCATATCAACTCCTTAGATTTAAGTTTTTAGATCAACTCCTTAATTTACGTTTTTAAGAGCATTTCAGAAACAGTTCATGTAAAAACTCCTTATTTCTTACCAATTTTTTGGGGGGGGGAGAAGGTTTGCAATTGCATATTTATTTAGGAAATGATTTGCTTTATGTCATGGAAACACAAAAAGTACTCCTTGAAAATTATGTTTTGGTCCATATAGACTCCTTGAAATGTCCTTAAAATTCACCATAGCACGAACCTTTTTGGGGCCTTAGAAGTATGAGGTGGAGATGTGCCGAAGCACTTTCCATTGGGGTGGGGGCGTTTTGACCACTTGACCAACTAGTGTTACTAAAAAAAGGTCACGTAAAATATTGTGATCATGTCCCTTGCAACGTGGCTGATAGTTGAACAACTTTCTTATAGTTTTGACAATATTGGGGGGCATGACGCCCCCATCAGCACATCCCTGGTTTCAGGGCCCCTTTGGGGCCTTACGAGTTCCCCTATGGCCAAGTTAAGTCGTTTACGTAACTGGATCTTTCGTTGTCATAGCTAGGCAGCTCTTATGTTTTGCCTGTTTGTCATTTGTGCTCCAGTCTTCAATTCCTGTGTGCCTTGGTCATTAGCCTTGTCTTTCATGCGACCTTCTCCCTGCCCTTAAAACTCTTAAAATGGTAGTTAAGCCTTTGCTAGTAGCCTCACTTCAGCGGTTCTACCTCACAGTACCTTTGGAATTAGTGGATCAAGAATTGATTTGCAAAATCTTGAGATTTCTTTAGCATGTAAATTATTTATCTGGTTTTTGTTCCATCACTGTTATGGCTTTCCAAATGTATTTATTTCTCGTTAAGCAGGTAAGAGCTACTGTATGGCAAACTGGTAAAACCTGCTGAAACTTTTTTTAGGAACAGGATTGCCTGTTTATCAGGGATTTGAGGGAAAATCTGGGAATTTTGATGTGCAAGAGAGTAGTCCAATGATTCCATCGCTTAGATGTTATAGGTGGATTTGTGTGCGTGTGCGTGTCTACGTCAATTAATAGCAACTGCTTTAGAGAAATGTTGGGAAAGATTTCTTGGACTCCTATCAGAACCTGGCTTCACTTAGACTAAGATGGAAGTATTGATGCAAATAGGGATAGCTTTTAAGTCTTCACGGAATTATGTAACGTGACATGGAATTATTTTAGCAGCTGCCTGTTGTTCATTCGACAAATTACTGAAAATAGAGGTGAAAATCTATAGATATTTTGGCACCTGTCCTAAAATTTTTGCAATCCACCAAAATTTTGTTTTTGCAGGAAATCCCCCTTCTCTGTGGCTGTTCTATTGATGTTTTGTGCGCTATAATTCACCCGGGGGGTGCAGTAGCAATTTCGCTTTGCACCACGAAGAAACTTCTACTGTATGTTTCTGTGTTATGTAATTCAATACTTGTGTGTTGTAATAGTACATCTTCTCAAATCATTTATTAATAAGCTAAATGTTACTTTTTTATGTAAGAATATATTTTATAAGTTTAACTAGGCTCAAGTTAGTTGAAATTTGAAAATAATTTTCATCAAGATTTACAGTTTTTGTTTTTTGGGTTTCTTTAAGAAAAAGAATTTATATGAATTTCACTGTTTTTGATTACTTCTATGCATGCATGCATTTATGTGTGTATCTATGCAAGGGCGTAGGAAGCATTCACAAAGTTGGAAGGGGCACATGCACTCAGGGACATCCTCTCAAGCAAAAACGGGCGCTATGTATGCAGAAAAGGGACACTTTAGATACAAATTTGTGAAAAAGTTGGGGGCACGTACCCCCAGTGCTCCCAGAGCCCTCCCCAGTTCTTATGTCCATCTATCTATGTATGTATGAACGGCTCAAAAAACACTTATATCAATACTTAAAGTTTCGCTGAGCCTCAATAGTCTTTTATATTCCGGCATTAAGCCTAAAATTATTCTTGAATTATTCTTTTATTCTTAGAGGCCATTCACAAATTACATCACACTAATTTTGACATTTTTAGACACCAACCGACCTTCTGTGACACTTTGTCATAAATTCAAAACTACCCACCCACCTCCCCCCCATTGTGCGACGTCACGTTATGAATTTCAATGGGATATTTTTCTGCTTTCCTAATAGTGTGTTTATTACATCTTTTTTGGCCCCAAAATGGCATCAATATAGGATTGCCAGATTATTTTTCGACGTGAAGCCAAATTTCTTCTAAAAAAAGGGCCAAACTTGCTATTATGAAGCAAAATATGCTAAATATCGAGTTGTTTAAAAAATGTGACATCACACTGTAAAATCAGCCCACCCACCCCTTGCCACACTTTGTCACAAAAATCAATAGACCCTCCCACCCCTCTTGCGTGACGTAATATTTGAATGGCCCCTTAAGTGTCAAAGTTGTAACTTTACTCGAATATTAAAGGACTATCTCCAAATCATTGTTGATGTCTAACTTCATTAGAACGCAAAACAAAAGTGGAAAATTAATCTTCAAATAGTAATATCTCAAATGCACATATAATTCTTCAAAGTGTTAATGAATCTCGAGCCTTTCCATTATTCTTAAAATACTCTTTAATTTCAGCGATTCTGAGTCTTAATATTATTAAAAACTTTATCCTTAGGTAGCTGTCATTAAGTTTGGCAGATACCGGGTGGAAGGAAATCATTGAACGTACCAAAAAGTATCATTGCTCAGTAGCATAAAATGTACAAAATAATAATCTTACCTTTAGTGAAGCATTGAGTAGCCTCACAATCAGATCAAATTGGCCGTGTTCGAGTAATGCACGTTTATTTTTATTTGCCATTGTATCCAACTCATTACACAATACAAGTTGAGCTCCTTTGCTTCTTAATGCTCTCAAAACTGATGGGAATATCTGTAATTAAGCACATTAAATACTGTAACTGTTTACTATACGTCATCTATATACAGGAGGGAAAATTTGTCTGTTTCCTAAAACTAGTATCTTGTGTGTCGGAATGAGGCACATCAAACTATGGGCAAATTATGGTGAATAAGGTAAGGAAAAGAGTAATAAAAGGAGATTTACTGAGATAATTAATAATTATACACTAGTGTAATTGACTAAGGCCAAGTTTTATTTATTGACACCTGCACATACTTCCAAGTGGTAATCACGGAGCTGCCATTAAGTGTGACAAGTACCAGAATGTAAGCAAATCATTAAACGTACCAAAAGTTTTCATACCCCATGAAATAAGCAAAAATATTTCATAACTCCACAACAATATGCAATAATTTTCCATAACCCCATTTATCAAATTTTATTCCACTGTAAAAAGACCCTTCATAACTAGAGGTTTCTTCATCTACAAACAGGAAGCAACCATAGTGATGTATGATTCTTCACTATCAATTTCAGACGCGTCTGACTTTAAAGAAGTGTAAAGCTATAGAGCTTAATAAGCACTATCATTATGCAGTTCATGATAAAATTCTCAAAATCTTTTTTTGGTGTTAGACCCCAAAAATTTTTCAAAAAAGCCTTCGAGCCCCTACATATAGTCTTAAAAACTTCCATACTCCTGCAAGTTTGCTGCTTCCGCTCCGGTACCTATCAAATATAATGACCACTGCCTTAGGGGAAAAGGAAAACACACTATTGTACTTCACCATGCTTATTTCTCAAATGGAAATCAATTTCTTTGCATTCAAATTCACAGTCAAGAATAGGCCTAGATTTACGTTACTTCAAAGAAAACAAAACTTCTTAGCCATCCACAGAACGTAAAAAAACATTTCCTTACTTTTCTTGCATCAGATATTTTGTTATCGAAAATGTAGCTAACACAATCTTTGATCACATCGACACGCCTTTTATTTACAAACTGATTAAGTGTATGCAAAATCCAGTTGGATCACTGTGCAGTTGTAATTCATTCATTAATTCATCTTTCTTTGGTTTCATATCCCCAAAAATTTTTCAGAAATGTCCTTGACCCCCACAAATGATCTTTAAAAAATTTCATACCCCGCAAGTTTGCTTTCGCCCCGGCACCTGTCAAATTTTAATGATCACTTATATAAAAGTGCGTTTATGTGTATGTTTCGTTTCAACAGATGACACCTTCATTCAACATTCCTACTTTTTCACTATTCCCAATTTAGAGGACATGCCAGTGAAGTTTTTGCAATGCTCCATACCTAAAATACTTCTTTTCTTCTCCAGTAGATCGGACGATGAATGGGACGATCCACCTCCCGTAAGTGACGCTGTTGGCGTTCCTGTCCGCGCGTTATACGTTTACAACGCTGTGGAAGATGATGAATTGTCGTTTAATGCAGGGGATATATTTACGAAGCTGAGCGAGGAAGACGCGCAAGGATGGTGTCGTGGACGGTGCAACGGTAAAGAAGGACTATACCCAGCGAATTATGTTGAGCAAGTTTGATGGGTAGAAATATGAATCATAAAACTAATAACTGTAGTGCTGTTACTAGTAGAAATTCCGCCCCTCCATCCGTCTCTGCTGGAACCGATACACCATGTCATTTGCAAAACGGAAAAATACATGTTGTAAGAGTCTTTTGCCGGTTAGTTCAAGTTATTCCACCTTGAAAAGAGCAGTTGTAGCAACCATGAATTTGGGTTTTGTTCTTGTGGTACTTTCCCATTAATAGTTTAAAAACCAGGATCTTTTCAAGCTCTTTTTATGAGCTACCATCACAAGACTATTTTACTAATCACCTGCTTTGAAATGGCCCACACTTCCAAACGAATTTGAAAATAGCTCATTTATAGAGCGTTTTAAAGTACATTATTTGTTTTTATTAGTTCTTTGTGTTAGTATTTTCAACGTTTTTTGTGTTAAGTATTTATCCTTTCATGACTTATATGGGAGGACTTAGACTTGACCTGTCCCTTCCTGACTTCATGTATATTATTTAATGACTAGTCTTCACTGTTTTCATACTTATTGTCTCATTATTATTACTATGATCAGTTCTTTATATCCGTAATCCCTTCAGATAGACTACACATGCGTCTCCTGCCACACCTGCAGAAGACTTTGCTAACGCCCTGTTGATTTATACAGCGAATCGGAGACCATAGGGGGCCATTATTTATAATTCTGGGTACCAAAGGACAATTGTGGATATGAAACGCTCTGGACAATTTTGAAGGATTGTAGTATGAAATCTTGTACTTGTTTCTCAATGGGATATTAAAACTTTTCGACAAAAATGGAAGAGGCATAAAACTATTGAACAATTGCTTATTTCTATCCCGCCCAGACACCCAGACTTATAACTTACAGGCCCCAAAGAAGCCACTGAGTGCTGCAAATGTTTTGGAAATTAAGTCGGATTGAACAAATGATCACCGGAATGTAACTGTCCCTGACTCACTCCCGCTTGATTGGATCATATGAATGTCATTCCAACACAATGCATGGCAACGTGAAATTCGATAGAGTCAGACCTGAAAGAAATTTTTTGATTGAATTAGCCCCAGACTTCGGCTGCCCACAAATGTCAAGCCAATGCACAAAATTCACATCACAACGCAATATAAAGTATGCTTGCCCGTAACTACCATGTTATTACACAAAAGTATGTGTTGTGTCGTGAAAATTGGTTATTGTGTTGTGTAGTTGTGATGAATTTTTTGGCGTAATTCAATCAATTTCTTTGAAGTCTGACTCTATCGCATTTCACGTTTCCATACATTGTCTTGGAATGAAACTGTTGAAGAAGCAATAGGGTTTTGTTTACATCGAATCACCTTCCTAAAGAGAGATGTTAGGCTTTCTCTCAATGTAAATAAGACTGCTACAATATGAGTACATCAAGGGTACCCAAAGTTTTTGCAGTAAGAGCCAAATACAGAGCAATAAGCAACGGGCCGGGCCACACTCTATAATTAGCATAGTGATACTTTAAGGCTTTGTGGATTTCTAGCTCGCCTACGTATATGATGTCAATAGCATTGCCCTCAATAGTAGAAGTGATGCCGTGCTTTGGACTTATCATTATCAGACAATTCTTTAACGTTTGCAAAACTTTGACAGTAAATGCGGACTTAAATGATATCCAACTGCATTTTCAGATTTTATGCGGGCCAATAGTAACTGGATGGCGGGCTGTAGTTTGGACGCCCCTGCACTAGACACATTCCTTTGCGAGCTCTTTTGACCATTTGAACATCTACAATAACTATAAAAAGGTCACTATCAATGAGTTGCTAAATTTCCTGCAGCATGGCCAACTTTCTTAGCTTCGTACATGTTAAAAAGGCGTCACCCCCCTCCCCTAATACGCACATCATTGTCCAACAGTACACTGTCATGTATCAGCTCAATTTTGTCAGCTTGATGGGATTCTATCACCTGTAGATCGATCCAAAAATATCATGTTAGATCAGTCCAAGAATTTTCTAATTTTTACATTTATGCCTAGTTTGTGGCATTGCTATTCGGAAATTCTATAATGAACCTTTTCTTTAAGAGACTTGTGTTGTAAATAGGAGTTTGATAATGTTATTAGCAACTACAGTAAAGAAAATCAAGTGGATTTCAGTTTAAGTTTTATTTTCTACACAAATGATGCTAGTTAGTACTAGACTGTGAGCATCCATGCTTTCACATTGGAGTCAAGCGCTAGCTATCTTTATTTATTTGTATTCGGCTTGGTTTAGGCCTACCTTCTAGTGTTTAAAATATACTACATATTCGTGATTTAGCAGTAATTGCAGCCTTTTATTATTGATGTGTTGATTCAGTCACTGGATAGGTATATTATTGGGGAATTTTGACCATTTTGAAATAGCCTGCTATGGAGTTCCGATTCTAATACTGAGATATTTGAGTATTTACCATTTTAGCCGTGCTTTGTTGTTTTTGCTAATAAATCGAGATCTTTTCCTTTTATCATTATTAAGAACATCTTTAGCTCTTTTAGATCTATTTTGTCTGTAGTTTATGCTGGATGTTTGTTCCAGGAGATCATCTGAGATTTCCAACTAATAATTCCTCTTGAAATCGTGCCCCGAATTTGTTAATCACGTTATATTTCCCATACTCAATGGCATGGTCACGGGGGTATGGGGGCATTTACCCCCACTTTTTACCAAGATGGTGCTTGCGATTTCTTTAAAATAGATGAGAAAATAGGTGGGGGTGGGTGTAGTAGGAAGTTTTAAAAAGAGCTCTTGAACATGATTACTCAACATCAATACCAGCAAGTTCTGTGAGTCAAAAGGAGCTGGTGTTCGGAGTGTTTGCTCGAACCACTTGAGTTTGCTCTGTCCTTCCTCAACCAAAGCTACTTTTTATAAGAGAATGTGGCCAGATTTTATAGCAGGGCGTGGCCAAAAATTGTCATTTATGTCCCCCCATTTGTACAGCTCTGGCCAAGCCGTTACCCACACTAGGTACGGTTGTTTGTGCTCAGTCCTTTTTAGGTACAATAGCATACCATGCACTTTTTTAGTATTGATTTAAATTTAGACACAATTGCACAACTGTAAATAATTAAGGGTAGAACTAGCGGATGTTAAACGTGTGAGTCTGAATTATTTTATTTTGGACATATTATACAGTTTCATCCGAGAAAGAGTACAGTCTTAAGCTACAACCACAACTGCATCCCAAATTTTTCTTAAAGTCTCGCGAAAGAGAAACGTCGCATTTTTTATTTTGTTTGTCTTAGGATTTTTATGCTGTTCACTGGTGCAAGTTTTTTAAATATGGAACATGTCTATTAGAAAAATGAGGCTGAAATTTGGCAAAGTTGACGAAACATTTAAGAAACAGGCAGGCTGATTTCCATATTAACTTGCAAGAACTGTTTTACTAGTAACGTTCTGGTCAAACTAGCAAGAAAACAGAATGAACATCCATTACATGCCTCACAAACCTGAGCATCCTTTTTCTCGCATCACAATTGCCTAATCTTGGTTTGTTATTGTCATTGGAGTCTTTAAATATAAGAAGCATTTAAGGTTGGATATGACGAAATATATTAAGAAACATCCAGGCTGAAGCCAGAGAATTTGTTTCTTATGAAAAAACGTAAACTTGCAAAATGCTTTGAGATATCCTTTTTGCATCTTGCTGAATGCCCCTTGATGCTTTCAGACAAGCAAATGGATATTAAGCTAAACTTCAATCTTGCCTTCTTGCTATCAAAACTGCAAGTGCTAAACTTGACACGAGTGGAGGATTCAGTAACATTTTCCTCTTTTAAGGAGTGAGGCCTAGCTTTATCCTGGTATAGGCTGTTATCAGTATCCTGGAACCTGCAAAGTCAAACTAGATCTCTTGCAAGCACGCCGGTGTGGGGGAGCTCGGGGCTGCAACCTTCCTCACTATTTTGTTGGTGTATAATGTCATACAATAGATAACCTGTCCTTTCAAATATAGCATGTATTTTGATATTCAAAAGGGGTATTCATGCAATCTGAGGGCGTACTTAAAAAAAAGTTGAAGGTGCTCCCCCTGACCTCCACTACCACACCCAATAGGGTTTGCCACTAATTCCCAGCCCCATCACTCAAAAATATGCTTCGGCGTGGTATGCACTCTTGTCTGCTTATAATGAACACCTAGTTAGAAGGGAAACTCTTAAGTCATGCCATTGCAAATTTTGTTCTTTATTTCAACTGATTGCTGTCGTGCCGAGATCATCTGAAAGTAGTCTTCATATTGTGGACATATATTGCATTTTCTGTGTCAGCGTCTTCCAGGGTTCGTACGGGTTTTGGAAAGGTTTGGAAGATCGTTGGAATATATGTATGGAAAGGTGGAAATATGTTGTTCCTTGGTTTCGGACAATAGATAATTTGGCGTTGGAAAAGTTTTGGAAATATTTTAGAGTGTGTACGAACTCTGCACTTCTACGCGGTTTTTTAACTAAGAAAGCCTTCGTTTTGCTTGAGCTTTAATTTTCTTAACTTTTTCCGAAATTGAGCCTGAGATTTTTTTAAAGTTTTCTTAACTGTTACTGAAATAAACTGTCTAAAATGAAGTACACTTTCGTTAGTAATCTTGTATACTCGAAATCAAGTTCTATATATAACATTTTTAATGCAATAATAACGAAATATCGATTTTTGGCCAATAAAAGCACTTCATTTTGGAAATTGAGCCTTATGATTTTTGAGCCTTATTTTCTTGTAAACTTGTTTCTTAAAAGAAAAGCGTGTAATCATTCCCTGACATCATTGGCAGCAATTTATTTTGAATTTCGCGGGCCATTGATTTCCCACAGTCCTTTACGACGTATCGTCCGCATGTGCTTGGCCTTCTTCAAAGTTACCGTGAGTTGTGCAGGGCGTCTTTGCCGAGCGAGGAGAAATTAGTTGCTGTTTTTGCCATTTACAGTTATGCCAAGTGCTTCATCGAAAAACTCTTCAATGACCACACAATTGCCGAACATTGAGGGCCAAGACCCTCTAAAGGTTGTTGTCTCAATGATGGAAAAGAAAATCCGAAATCTTGAGAAGCGGAAGGTGAGCCTATGGGCCTAAATAGTAGCGTCACTACCACGTTGTATTTATGCGTCTGTTATTCTGAAGTTTTTTTAAAGAACATGATGCTGTACGACCAAGCTTTAGCAGTGATTCAATCAAAAATTAGATTTTTATAGATATCATCATTATCTTGATTATTATTTCCTAGTTGACGAAATGCCTAGTACACTTCTAATAAACAAAATCGGCCTAAGGAGTAATTCCCTTAAAAGTTTAAAACTTTCTTACCTTCTTCCCTCTTGCATTGAAGCATACGATTTTCAGACCACCCCCTCCTCTGCTTATAAGTCTGCAGGACATGAGATATTGGCTAAGTTTGTGGCGTTCAATGTTTTTGCTTATTAAGCTTGAAGCATGTGGCAAAGTCCTTTGTATAAGGTTACAGCAAGGAAGGATACAAACTAGATGCCCTTCATGGGTAGCTAGCCACATGGTAGAAACGTTAGCTGTTCCTATGATTTGATAATTTTTTGCTAGGACGACTTTGGTTTTGAATGCTGTAATTGACTTTACATGAATGGCGTTTTAACCAATGGAAAACAGCATCATCAGTATTTGATATAGCCAGTTCTTTATGTCCTTATAGTTATGTCTAAACTCTAAATGAGTTTCTAATCCTAAGATATACATAGTTTTGAGGTTTTCTACCCATTTCTGATTCAAGTGTCTTTTAGTTCCTTTTCTAAATTCATCACCCTGAGGAACATACCTGGGCAAGCTTTCAGGATTAGAGTATGCTCTAGTCTCCAGTACTTTTTAAAGTGCCAAGTAAAAATCTTGACCTAGGACAAGACAGTACAACATTTACAAAATATGAAAATGCCATAAATTGTTGTATTGAGTTTCTTGTGTGGGTTATAATTTTGTGTCGAGTTAAAGCTATGTTGGTGGCCTGTCTCTTAGCATTTTTTAATATGCACTAAGAGATTTTGCTACAAAGTGCAAGCTATGCACATAATGCCAAATGGCTCAAGTGGTTAAATTTTATACCATAACTAGGGATGCCTGTTTGAGGTTAGATATTTCGAACTCAGGCTAGGGAATTTGAGGAGTTTAACATGACCCAACCCCCAGGGTTTTCCACTGCTACATGTCAGTGATCGAAAAGTTACTTTTTCTATTTTGTGATAAATTAAGCATATTAATTTAGGGTAATAATTGTTTGTAATCTGATGGTACTGCTGGACCACAAGAAGCAACCATAAAGGATATAAATTATCCAAAAGACTTCTTAATTTTTGTAAAAAGTAGGCAATTTCGAACATCTTTTGTCCAACACAATAATGGAATTTCGTCATTGCCCTGGACATGATTCAGTAGTGGACAAGACCTTTGGTGCTTGATCTGTATGCATTCAAATATTCCAGCAGATTTTGCATTACATGGACTTGTACTCTCTGTTTATTAAGAAATGTCACCAAACATCACTTTTATGGCTGTTTTGAACATTTTGAATATGAGGATTGTTTGACATTTTGATGGCATTATTCTAAAAGAACCTAGTATCAATAGCAAGTTCTATCTCAAAAACTGAGAATTTCACAGAAAATGTAGGGGCTGCTGAAATTCTCATTGCAGTTACATGGGCTTCAGACTTAACATCCTAGTGAGGTAGTCCTCACTCTCACTTTCATCTTTGGATAATTTTGCTTTGATTTCTTTCTTCCAGACAAAGTTGGTTTCATACACTCAAGATGGGAAAGTTTTAGTGGAAAAAGAACAAGAGGTATGTTGTTATTATATTATGTATCATTGTGTCAGCAACACATAATATGAGTCCATGTACTAAAGAAAATGGTAAAAGGAAGAGTGCCAGTTGGCATGTTTGTTTGTCTTCACACAAGAGATAGCTCTTGGTTATTTGGAAATGCAAAGTATGTGCATATGCAGGGTTTGGGCTGCTCCTCCAAAACTCCTTGGATTTGACCTGCATTTTTAAGGTTGCTTAAAAACTCCTTGTATTTGTGCATTTTAAGGAAAACTCCTTCAAAACACCTTACTCTTAAATGCCTAATTGCTGTCCCCCTGCTAATTATTTTTTGAAACTTTTTCTGACCCCACTGACCACCTGTTATTATAAGGACCCCCGCTTATTAGTTTTTTGCACAAAAATTTTTCAAACCATATTCCAAAAAGATGCTTTGAACAACTCTTGTCTATTAGCAATGTTTTTGTGCTGTTTATGTTCTCATGACCATAGGCGCCAAATTTATGAACATAGAGTGCTTCATAGCAGTGCTATCATAGATTCCAAAGCAATCTTTTTACCCCTTCCTCCTACCTAGATTCCAAATTTCATCTACTACCCACAGCATCAACCCTTTCAGGAAATAGAAATATGTCAGCATTGGTTACATGCTGTTGCATGCAAAATTTGTGTGTGATGCTGGTATGTTTGATTTTTCATTTGTGATGTGGCTCATATCTTCTGGTATCAAAATCATTGCTAATGGCATTACCTGTAGGAAGCATGTGGTACCAAAGTAGATGGTATGGGGGGCTTCACTCCCCAAATTCTGCTGAAACTGTCAGTAATTCTATAGCTTGTCAGTAAATGCTTGCTTTGCAATCATCCTTTATTGGTACTCAGTCAACCCTTTTCTTAATTTGGGGACATTTAGTAGCCTGTCAGTAAATTTTTATTGCTGCACCTCCCTACTCAAGAGTCTTTCTGTATGCCACTGGTAAGAAGATACTTTTCAAAGCCCTCATCATTTACAATTATTTTCAATCTAGATGTTGCAAAAAATATTCAAGTTTTTGCAGTTATTAGGAAAGATTCCTTTAAATATTTTGTTACATTATGCAAATATTACTATTAAATGCCTAATTTGCTGAGGAGGGGGGTCAGACTAAATGAGGAGATGGGAAACATTATAGGATGTTAGTAAGTAAAGTTAGGAAAATTGTTTTGAAATCTAAGATAATACTGCTATGAAGCACTCCATGTTCACAAATCAGGTGACTATAGTTGTGAGTGCAAGCAGCACAACAATGTTGCATCTGTTTGGAACACACCTTGACAAGTTTTTCTGCAAATACTAATAAGTGGATGGATCCTAATAAAAGTGGAAGTTAGGAAGAGGATGGCAATTAGGCACATATAACCTGGTTCTCATATATTGCAGACTGTCAGCAATCATCGCCAATGAGGGCCTTATGATGCTTGCAATATATGAGAACATCAGGTCTTAACCATTGCCAATGAGTGCAGACAGTGCAATCATTGGCGATGAACCAAAACAGTATGTTTCTTAAGCCTAGTTCTCATATATTGCAGACTATCAGTGATGATCACTGATGATTGCCAATGGCCTGTGATATATGAGAACCAGGCTTAAGAGTATGTTGGTAGAGTTTAGAGTGAAGTTGCAACACGTTTTTTGTGATGAATTCACAAATGTGAACCTTGCTCCTTAGTACTACTCCAACTTCATTCAAGGAAGAGGTAATGAAAAAGATAAAAACATTTCTTTTATTTTGATTTTAAATAATTGCCTTAAAGGCTTGTGTTGTAGCTCACTAAAGCTCAATGAGCAACTTTCACATGTCAGATGACCATTATGTAGTCTTACCTCTGATTGGCTGATCCTCAAATGGAGGGTCAAGCAGCAGGAGAGAAAAATATATGGCCTGCCATAATAAAATTTTCTTTTGTGATAGTCCTTGACAAAAATGGTAAATGTATATGTTATTCACGAAGTGATTTATTTACAATTTTGTAGGTGTGTAGAGGTGTGCTAGATATAAACTATATGTGCGACACACTATCTGCCCCATGTCTCAAAGAATCTAGAATCCCTTTGTAGTTCTGCTCAGGTATAATACGTAATAAGGACTGTATAAAATCAAGAAATAATATAAAATTGAGGAAGACATAACAAACATTGAACTAACAACCAACCAATGGTTCGATTGTTAGGAGCATGAACATAGATGATTGCATCTAAAAGTGGTGTGCATTTCTTGTAAACTGCACGCCAAAGGTATGCCAGGAAATATTTATGGAACGCCAAAAGCTATGCCTGTGCAGTACCATTCAGTTTTACTAGCCAAATACTCAAGAAGTTGCATACCTCAACCCTTTTTTATTGGTTTCCATGCTGAGCCCCGAAAATAGAGCTTTGTGCACTCTGAAGATTTTTGGACCTAAGTACTGTACATGGAATGTACCTTCGATATCAACTGGATCAACTGTTTGGTTTTATTGTTCACAATTGTGCTTCTGTCTTGTTCTTCATGATCCTGAGTTAGATATGTCCCACTAATATCACTTTCGAAATTTTTGAGTAACATTGTACATGACACAAAGCAAACAAACAAAACACTGATAAATAAATGCTGTTCACCATATGTAACAACACACAGCTTACTACACCAAGCAATGTTTTCCCGCCACTTGCCCTCCAATTGAGGATCAGCCAATCAGAAGTTAAATTACGTAATGGTCATGTGACATGTAAAAGTTGCTTATTACTGAATAATTTCAAACTTGTGTTTAGGATGCTGTTAAGAATTTGGAACATGTTGAACATAACTTGGAACTTTCAAAGGAGTTTCTAAATATGTTCAAGCAATTGGAGCTGGAGGTGAGTTTCAGTAATTACTGTATGTATTGCATCAGGCAAATGTTAAAAGTCATGAAGAGATCTATAAGATCTGCCGTTTGGAGGTAGTAGCTGCCTGATGTTTTTGATAGGAAGTAGTATTTTTACCCGCAGGGGTTGTTGGTAGTTATAGTAATATTGCCAACAATAAGGCTTATTACTGCATGTACTTGCAGAGCTTATTGGGTGTCTTAGAACAGGTGTATTCAAATGGTAGCCCCTAGGATTTCAGATAGCCCAGGCATATCTCAAAATGGTGTTGACAATTTTCAAGTGGAACAATTGCATACAATTTAGAAGCAGTCAGAAAACAAACCCAAATTGCCTCTTGGAAGCAAACAGCACTTCTCACAGAACTGGCTTCTTAAGCTCTCCTTCTACTTTGGATTGTAAATGGGGCTAAACACTCATGGTACAAAAATATGGAGATGATGGGCCTAGAAGTACATTTTGGAAAATGGAATACAAAACTGTTTTAAGCATTTGAACTGTTTCCCTACAAAAATGATTGTTAACATGGCTAAAATGAATTCATATGTAAATAGAAGCTTCTATATTTGAAGCATAACAGACTTTTTCAATTATTCTTTTGTATATCAGATAGGCATGATTAAAGATTGTAAATTATCACACTGCCAAAAATATTTGTAAGATGTTTGTCTTATTTTGCTTTGCTATCTTAAAACCATGGACTGAGTTTGTGTCAAACAAAAAGGTGCTTTGAAGAGTTAAAGAAGAATGACAGATTGTAGCATCTATCACTCAGAGAAAACCTAAAGTTTTTGGACATATAGTAAGGGAAAATAGCTTGGAAAAACTGGTTTTGTAAGGAAAAATATGTAGTTCAAGATCTAAAGGGAAACAGAGAAAGTACTTGGATGACCTGGAAAGGGGAGCTCCTCTACCTGACTCAGGACAGAGAGAGTTTCAACTGTATGGCTGTCAATGTCAATTGACATGGCACAACAAGAAGATCTTGAAATTGGAAAGTAAATTGTACTTTGGAATTTTCACTATTAAAAAATTCCAAAATGCTTCCATCTAAGGGTTCAGTTGGAGAAAAAGCAGCATGCATCTAAGAAATTTATTGAATAGGGGATAATAAGCTGTCTGCAGATTGTATGGATAGACAAGATTTTCAACTATGGGCAAGATGAAATCTATGGTATCAGGCTATTTTTCCATTAGAGCAACCATTAATGCAACTTGTGAACAATATGCCTCAACAGTATGACGCTAGAAGCTGCAAAGGAGACCAAGCTTTATATGAACACATTTTAATATTGCTAGGGTCCATCACCTCCATGCTTCGTACCCTGAGTTTATGTATTTTTTTATAAGGAACAGACTCTCTGGCTTCAACCTGGATGTTTCTTAATATTTTGCCAAATCCAGCCTTAAATGTTTTCATAAATTAAAAGACTCCCAATGACAGTAACAACCCGTATTAGGCAACTGTGATGCAAGAAAGGATACTCAGACTGTGAGGCATGTAATGGATGTTAATTCTATTTTCCTTTTAGTTTGATAAAGAAGTTTACTTGTAAAATAGCTGTTAGGAGTTATTATTTGAAATTCAGCCTGCCTATGTTTCTTAAATGTTTCTTAATTTTTGCCAAATTTCAGCCTCATGTTTCTTATAGACATATTTCTTATAGAAAAAACCATGTATATCAGTACGAAAAGAAAAAAACCAAGAACAAACGCAGTAGCATTAATGCCGTCACACCATGACTTTGTCTTTGCCTTCCTTAGGTACTTTTTCCTTCAAGCCTCCCAGTTCTAACCAAGAATTCAAACTGTCTCTTTTATACATACACATTTTTTTAATGAGAAAACCATCATTTTGCTTGAGTCTCAATTTTCATAACATTTCCCAAAATTGAGCCTGAGATTTTCTTTAAATTTTCTTAACTTTTAATAACATAACTAGCTTAAGGGGGTTACACTCTCTTTGTTTTCCTTTTATACTTGAATTTGAATTCAGTTTTTAGCATTTTTAATGCAATAATGATGTAATGTCAAGTTTTGGCCAACAAGAAGACTTAATTTTAGAAATTGGGCCTTGTAACGTTCATAAGATTTTGGGTATTTTAGCCTCATTTTCTAATAAACTTTTTTCGTATAAAGAATAAATTGTGTATGCAATTCATTTCTGTATAGTATGCAAAAGTTCAGAAGAAAGAGCAGAAACGAGCCAGACTGGAACTAAAAGAAAAGAGCATTGAGGAAAGAAGACATCTGGTCACCCAAGTTCTTGAGGTCCAGTTTTTGCTGGAAGGTTTTGATGACCAAGTGAAGGAGCATTTCTTGAATGGCACAAATGGTGCAGTGGTAAGCTATTGTTCTGTATGGTATTAGTAACTGCTATTGCAATGTCACTGCCTTGCTGTAATCACGAAGTGAAGCTCAGAATACTTGTGGTAGTAACAGCTCATATGATTTCTTAAGGAGTGGATTTACTTTTTCAGAAGGTTGAAATCTTTAGCAGTACACCGAGGTCTTAATTTTATAATTACACTAAAGTTTGGGAAGCTGTAGCATAGTTTTTCATCCAGTCCATGCCTGGAGACACGTAAAATCGCATAAGCATGTGTCCATACATGTGCAAAATCCTCAACACGAGCGAAAAATCATCCTTGCCAACATTATTATCAACTGCAAAATCACACATGCCAAATAGAAGCTTCACTGTCACAACTGCAACACTAGCGACTGTCATATTTTGCTTTCATACCTCTGCTCTATGTTTAGTTTGAGTGATAATGCCCATTGTCAGGCAGCCTCGTTTTGGAATACAATACATAGCCTCGTTTTGAAATACATGAATTTATGCATGAGCCTCCCTAGTTATTAATCTAGCTCTACAGCACTGCCTCTGCTCTATCCTGTTTAATTCTAAATGAGACATTGGACATTCTTCAGCAACAAGAGACTCTGTTTCAGATGCACAGATCGTGGGCCGCACATGCGATTCCAAATAATAAAAGCAATCATTCGTGCAGACAAGAGTGCACATATGAATTAACACTCCTGCACCAATTTCTCCAGTATACATTTTCCATTACAATTGGAGCAGGTATTGCTCTAGGGCAGTAATGCTCGGCTATTTTTTGAAGCACAGAGCATATTTTATATAAGAAAAATCTCACGGTACGTCATCAGGAAGAGTTAAGCTTCAGAGTGCACATTATAAGCATTAAATACACAATTTCTGGACCAACGATGTTGGATTAGGCATTTTGCCGCAGCCCACCTGATAACCTCTAATGGTAAATTTGTGTGCCGCGACAGGGTTTTTAAGGTGCAGTTCCATACAAACTGTGCAGGTCTATAAAGATTTGTGCAGTTCTCATGAAAAAACTGTGCAATTCAAAATATTATTATTTAGTGGCCCAAGAGTGTAAGAAAGTAAGTAGGAGTAAAAATGGTAGATTTAAGTATGAAGTGATAGGCAAAACACACCCAGAAATGGAATTGTAGAGGTAGTAGCATTTATCTACCCCTTTTCGCTAAAAGCAGACTGCTCAATCTCATCTGCAACCAAAAACACAATTGAATTTATGTTCAGTTCTAAGTTTTTCTTAAATAGAACCCTGTGTCGTGGTACAGTGGTTGGGAAACGCTACCCTAGGGCCCAAGTGTATGGTACACTTAGAGGACTTTATTTCACTATATCCACAGTTCCCAACCTTACTAGCTAGAAGCTCTTCAAAAACCTATGAATGGGCACTGGTTTCTCAATTAAAGTAATGGATGTTTTGGCCTAGGTGTGATTACTAGTATGTATTTCCAAGTTCCCTTTTGCGCTTAGCGTTTGTCAGCCTGTGTTTCTTGTAATTAGAAAATGGGAGTCTTTATCAGCATTTCATTACCTGGCAGATCGCAAAATATTTCGCTTTGTGATCAATGGATTCAAGATTTGAATTAGCTTCTCTGATTAAGCAGTTTGTAAATACAATGAAAAAATGCGGTGCTATGGATTGATTCTGTCATAGAAAATGCAAAATGTAAACAACCTGCAAACTTTCAACGAATACGCCTAAGCAGTCAAATCAAAGCGTCGCTGCAGAAGGCGTTAGTTTTAGCATAGATGAGACTGATATAGAAATAGTTTGCGAACCATAATGATTGGTTGTTTTTTTATAGTAGGTAGTGTCAGGGAAAGGCCTTAGGGCCTATAGCGAAGCCTTGGCAAAGGAAAAACTAAGAAAAGGGAGAAAGGTTAAGTAGATAGGGAGACAAGATGAAGTTTGTTGATGTTAGATTTGAAAGTAGATCAGTTGTAGGACTCGGGGAAAGTATTGGATGGCAATGAGTGTCATAGTTGAGAAGTTCTTAGAATGAAAGATGATTTGTGAGCTAGAGTTCGTGGAAAAGCCTGTTAATGGAAAATTCTTTCATAAGAAATCGATTGCTTAAGAAGTTAAGAATGTTCATCACTGGGTTTTTGAGACGTGAAAGGCGGATAAGTTCATACGCATTTGCAACTCGAACTATCTGTTTTTAAAATTTTTTATATTTTATGTTGTTACATTTTCTTCAGCAGTCTTTCTTCTTTTACTGAATAAGATTAATAGCCCAAAAGACGTCTTCCTAAGAAAGTCTTTGATACTGAAAACGTAGTATAAGATAAGCGCTGCATCAGTGGTTTTTTCAGCCTTTTTGGTTGAGCGGAACCCCAAGGGTGTATTCCAGTGGTTTTAGGAACTCCTGTTCACATATCTTCACAGGGGAGTTAAAATATACTGTTATCCGTAGCATTTTTATAATTTCTGGTGGAACCCCTGGACTGTCCTGGTGAAACCCTAGGGTTCCGGGGAAATCCCGGGTGAAAACCACTGTACTACATCCTATCAGTCGAGTAGGAATATATAAATCAAAAAAGCAACTTTGTCGTTACCTAAGTTCCTTTTTTCGATTTATATATTTCTAGTATATAAAAGCTTATAGAGCACCATCGAAGCTTGGTATTGTTAGAGGAAATCCATTCACTGTGATTGCTGTTTTTTGTAGAAACTGACTGATTCTGATTTGAGCAACCTTGATGGCATATACCGGCTCATCTCACCAAATGAAGGCGATGACTCTCTTGCACCCACAAAATTGATCTCAGATTCTGCTGAACACCTGAACAATCTTATTGACGAGAAGGACAAATCAGTGCTTGGGACAACTTGTATCCTCTTCATCAAATCTTTGCCTCATTTCTACCTCATCTGTACTTTCATTGAAATTTTTGTTTTCATCTTGCCAATTCTTGTGACATATCCAATTGTGAATGGAGTTGAGAACGATTGTGAATGCAAGGGGGGCGAGAAGGCAAGGGGATGCTTGTCCCAAGCAATGCTAGACTTTAAAGAATTACAGCAAACCTGGATAAATAATGGTTTGCAGGTATCAATCATGGTGCCACAGAACCTGGAACGGCTTGAAAAACCTCCGTTTTTAGAGAAAGTCAGTGAAAGCCCGGAAAAGAAACAAATTCGCTAGGGAAAAGTCAGTGAATTATTTTTTGGTCGCTTTAGATAGTCAACATCATTGCAGGAAAATGGGTGTGACCCAAAAGGCGTGGATCTTAATGCGCGTAGCCCACTATGCTGTCCTTCCACCCACTAGTATTACACATGGACTGTATACGGATTTGCATTTTCTGCTTGAGTTACATAGAGCAATATCTTAATTTTTGGTCCACAACCCAGGTCATTTTGCAGTAAGCTATTATTTCCCCTGTCTTGGAGCTGAAGACCATGGTGGCAAAGCCCCATTAATTAGACTTATTTGTAACTAAACATAAGATTTTTGTTATTGTATTGTTTTAGATGATTATTGGCCATTGGTATCATATATTTTGTAGGTTATAATTTTTTATCATGGCCACTTGTAAAATAGGTATATTTTCTTAGGGTTACCATATATAAATATTAAAAATGATTTGTTAATAAAAGTGATTGGTGAAAGGTTTCCTTAGTGCTCGCTTCTGATAGACAGGACACCGACTTAGGAACTATTGAAAAGGCATGTGTACTCAGTTTCATCGATTTTTGGATCCCCCTTCCCCTTGTACCCTTTTGTACATTTTCAAGATATTCCCCCTAAGCGTATGCACTTTCATATCATTACACCCCTGCTTAGACAATCACTGCTATTGTTTATCTCAGCAATTTCAACGTTTGCAGAATTCGATACGAGAACTCTAAATATCAATGAGAATGCTATCTTGCGTTTATAATCTTTACCCTCCCCCCTGTGCGTTTTCGTGCGCTTTTTGGGGGTACCCCTCCCTCCTTTAGAGCGTGCATACTTTTTGATTAGCCCCATGCTCAATGCAATTCAATGCCTTCCCTTAACATCGCTTCAAGACAAGGACATCTTTGCACTCATCAAGAAGATAAAGGAATGTAAATATTTTGAGAAAAAGGACGATGAACCTGCGAAAGAAGAGAAAACAACTGCAGTTGAAGAAGAACCAAGTGATCCTATCAAATCAAGCGGTGAAGAGGCCAGTGCTGAACCAGAGGGTGCGTTCACATCTGATGTCAGGGGGGCTGAAGTTTATCAAGAAGTTCCATCAGACCACCAAGTTCCAGTGAGTATTAGTTCTGATCTTCATAGTATTTATGTTTGGATTTGTTAAAGATTAAGTATGTTTAATTGTTTTATGATTTATCGCACACTCTTTTTATAGAAAAATAGGGTTTAGAGGAAATGGTTGTGCGGATGGAATGGAAGACAGGGTATTTTTAATGGAATTTTCGCCCCCTCTTATATTTAGCTAGAAAGTTTTGTCCACTCTGGAACACGTTAGAAAAACTTCATCCTCCTCTTTTGAATGCATTATACTTTTCATTCGTTCTTCCTCTGAGTTTCTACCCCCTCCCCAAGAAGAAATGATGGCCAGTCCCTGAACAAGCTGCTAATGTAATTTTTTCTATTTTTTACCTCTTTTTTTAATTTCTTATTTTCATATATATTCTTTACTTTGTTTAAGGTTTAACTTTTCTTTGTGCATATACCTTAATTGTACTTAAGAGGTATATTGTAATTAGTTTTATGTATTATTAGGGCAGTTTGTAAATCAGACTTGTGTAGCTTTACCCTGTGTAAAGAATTAATACTGCACCAGTTCCTCTCACTCTCCTTATTTCTACGATCAGGTGTGAAATTGGAGCCCCATTCCAAGGTCTTTTTTATAGTTGAAGGATTTAAAATGAAATGAATGAATTACTTATTTGCTGCTAAGTTAGTTAAATGGCCATTTTCTCAGGCTGAAACATCGCAAGCCCAGTCACCTGTTAATGGCGTCGATTTACCATCGGACTTCAGCGAAGCGACGGCGGATCCATCGCTGAATTTCATGGGGGAATCGGAGGTTGAAGCCCAAGGTAAAGCAGTGTGTTTCTTAATTTATCCTTACTCTATGAGTAGCTACCGGAGTGATGGTCTAGTGTTAGAGCGTCTACCTTACAACCGGTAGGTCGTAGGTTCGAGCCCTGTTCGAGTAATACCACAGACTTTAAAAATGGCACTCACTGCCTTCTCGTCTGGCGCTCGACATATGAGAATGGAATGGGAAAGTTAAACTCGCAGAGCTACCAGTGGACCAGCCTCCCGCTGTAGCTTTCACTGCATTGACAGACGCATGGCGTAGGGTCATAGAAGCAGAGATAGGTGCCGCCCTATGCGCCATTGGGCGCGGGAAAGGACTTTGACTTTATGAGTAGCTATATTATAGACTGTTTGGTTGATGGGAAGGTAGCAACAATAATGAAGTGAATTCACGCATTTGGTATAATAAGCCTACGTGTTGACGGCGAAAATATTTAAAGAATTTATAATACTAACGTAAAACACTTAAGGAACTTTTCAATATGAAAAATCTTTATTCTGCAAATAGTAAAAAATTAGGAAGCCGATTCCATTCATTTACAGCCACAACTCATACAGATGCATTTATAAAACTTCTTTCCTACTTATTTTTGCTTTTAGTCTGGAGTTATTGCCAAAATTAAAAGTAAAATTCAGAGTATTAAGGAACTATTAAGGAACTTTTAGTGCTAGAATTTGATAAAATGAAGTCCAAAACTAAGTAACTACATTGTCCGCCAAAGTTCCTTGGAACACCCATAGAGTGTTAGTAGTTTTGCGCCCCCATCCTAGTATTGCTGCTGAAATGACAATTGCGAGCCCCCCTTCCCCCTTCATACAATGTTGAAGCGATATCCCTTAGCCACTTGGAAAGACACCATTTCTCCCTTCAGTGCTATTCCTATCACCTTCAAACAACGTTGTACGGGGGAGGGGATTTTGTAGTTCATCTACAGCGTAAACTACAGGAAATATTCCAAGGCTTTTGGCAGACATTGTAGGCCTTGAGCTTGGTTCCTTAAAAGATAAAAAGCGTGTAGGAATTTTCTCTTTTCTTACCCATGGTTGAAAACATCATTTTTTATAACATTAATTTTATCCCTTTATATTTTGATCGATACTTTTCGTCAGCCAATCAGCATATTGTATTATTTTGTTAGACCCACCTGCTGAAGAAGGTAAACTGAACGCAGCAAGTCCGGAGTTTATACCTCGTAGCTTACAAGGTGGTCCTACCCAAGACATGGCCGGCGGGACACCGCCCTCGCAATGGGAGGAAAGCGAAACGACAGCCCCAGTTGATAGCCAGACGGGCGAATGGCATGACGGTATGTGGTATTGATTTGGTCTGCACTGATTAGGTTGTACGGTAAAGCCTCAAATTAGCCCCCATCCGAATAAGCCCCCACCCTTGAGCTACAAATTGTTAATAAAGCCTCCCTCGAATAAGCTCCCACCCAAGCATGCGACTGTACCTATCTGAGAGTCTGTTAGTACCTATAGTGCTAGGTAAGAAAAACCAGCCATTTATTAATGAAATTTTGCTTGTCCTTTAAAAAATACCCTATTGCTTGTATGTGTAGCATCGAAGAAATAGTTTACTAGTTGAAAAATTTCAACTGGAATACGACCAACTACTAGAAAAGTGTTTTAAGCGTCCTCCGTTGAATAAACCCCCATTTAATAATCCAAAAAGTAAACGAGCCCCCATGGGGCTAATTCGAGGATTTACGGTATATGCACTTGATATGATGCCATCCATCCTACCGGAACTGGCCAACCTACCTCACACGCCGATGGCTCAGGGTAAGTGTCCTCTCTAACAGGCACTCCCCTACGTACGAAAGTATACGACGGGACTATCTGTACCTTTTTTTAATCAGGTAATCTGGAGCTTACTCTTGTGTATTGTGAGTTTTGCCATTATCCATTAGGCCTTTAGCGCCACAACCCAGCAGAGGTTTCCTAACTTTTGTTAGAAACAGTGTTGGGGTATTTTAACCTGGATATTTCAAAGGACCTTTTGAAATGTCTTCCTATTGGATAGATCTATTGCAATATATTGTTAAATAGTTATTAAATGCAGAACTTAACAAGAACACAAAAAGACTTCTTTCTCTCACTGGGACTCTTCAAGTAAATAATGGTTAATAGGCCCTAATTGGTCACATTTGGGGCTAATTAGACGCATCCCATTACGTGTAATCGCATCTGGCTATATATTTCGGTTAACCTTTCGGTCGCTATCTGACGTTTCATATTCTGACGAGTGTCGGACGAAAAAAGCTTTTAGGTATATCTAAAAATGTTGCCGCTTTTTCGTGCTCTTGTTAATATTTTATAAATCATTCGGTACTTTTCCATTGTTTATTTTGGGTTTAGCTCGCGGGCATGTTTATACGCTTATTTTTGTACAGGAATGACGTTTATAACAATATTGAGGCTCAGCATTGAAATTTAGGAATAGTTTTGAAATAGTGCAGGGCTCAAGCTTTATAAAGAATTAGAACTTTTGTAGATTTGAATCATGGTACTGCTTTTAGATTAACTTTTACACCCTCGATGCTATATTTGTTATTCTGTTCCACTTTCATTTTGCTTTATGAAGAAGTAAGACACCAACAGAGATTTTAATAAAATCCTTTGATTTTCAGGCGAAGGTGCACCTTTGATAATTAGGAATAATCTAAGGTTCAAAGCCATAGAAAAAATTAAGAATGCAGTACATCCTCGTTTGTCCGAACCTCGTTTGTCTGAACGCCCTATTGCCATCACTGAAAATTTTCAAATCTATTTATCTGACATTGCCTCGCTACCAAGATGAAGCAACCAGTGCCAGTCCCGCTATGCTCCATCTCCTTGAACTTCCTGTAGAAAAGAGAGCGGACAATTTGAAACATTCCACTATTCATGCTTTTTTCAAAAAGCTTTTTTAATCGTACTCAAACTTTGTAAATCAGACCTAAAAAACTATAAGATAATTGTTTTCTTTTGTCCCTTTTTGAACATATGCCTGACTGTGGCATATTCTATCAAGTTTAAATGTTAAGTAGTCATTTTGGCGACTCAAATTTCCATCCTCGCCTATCCGAGTTTTCGGCGTATCCGAAAGGCTGGCCACGAATTTGAGTTCACGTTCGGGTAAACGAGGATGCATTGTATCGAGACTCAGTAGAAAATTAGGTATTCTTTTGAAAAGAGATTGTACTTATCAATGCTTTTAATATTGCTTTTAGTACATCAACAGCACCCAGGAGGGCGCCCAAGGGATTTCAAGAACCGCGGGCGTGACCGTGGTGGATTTAGAGGGGGCAGAGATGGTGGCCGTGGTGGAAGGGGCCGTGGAGGATATGGCCAAAATGGACCACACTATTATAGACAGGTATGTAAGCAGTCGAGAGTTTTTGTTGATGCACACGTGTTTTATAAGAAACATGTCTATGAGAAACATGAGGCTGAAATTAGGCAAAAATTAGGAACTATTTAAGAAACACAGACAGGCTGAGTTTCAAATTGTAACTTGAAACAACTGCTTTTGCAAGAGAATTTTTACTTACACTAGAAAGAAAGAAAATATGATGGACAACCATTATATGCTTCATAAAACTTGAATATCCTTTTTCTTACATCACAATTGCATAATCTGGGTTGTTATTGTCTTTGGAAGTCTTTGAATTTAGGAAATATTTAAGAAACATGTAAGGCTGGATTTGGCGAAATATTAGGAAACATCCAGGCTGAAGCCAGAGAGTTTGTTTGTTATAAAAAGACGTACTCTTGCAGTAATTTGTGACTTTTTGAATACCATTTTTGAAAAGTTTTGTAGAAAAGTTCCATCGTGTTTTGCTAAATTCTAACGACGAATCTCCCCCTGGTTGTTGTGTGTGGCGATTGTGATGTTGAATCGGCAATGAGTTGTCGACTACGATCTCCGACGATCTAACTTACGATCGCATTTTGTTTCTTACTACTCTAGTATCGCTAATAGACGCCCCCGTCTATTTATTTCAGGAGAATTTTCCCCCCGTTGCTTATTAGCGCCCCCTTCTATTAAATGTTACAAATCGATCATGATCAGAAAACGCAGAAAATTAAATTACCATGTAATAAAACAATTTACCAGCATGAACTACCTTCTCTTAGCACTCTTTTTCTATTGAAAAGCTGCAGACATGCATACCCATTCTACTAGCACCCTCTTTTTATTGAAAACTAGTCGACATGAACACTCCCTTCTTTTGAAAGTTGGCCGATATGAACACCCCCACCTTTTTCCCGATGATTTGTTGAGATCTACAGTATTACAGATTGATCTTTATAAGAAAGTTTCTTTAACTCAATACTGAAACTTTCTTAAAGCTTTTACGATTCCAGTATCAAAACTTTGCTACAGCACGAAAGCGGCAACGTCTTAAAACATACTATGTACCAGGCGTGTCGTGGAAGGGGACTCAGAGGGCTGAGCCACCCTTGTTAAAATTAATTGAACTTTTAGGGGGGCTCAGCCCCCCATTCATTGGTCATTTGTTAAGCAGGAAAAGTACTGAAATATGCATTTGTGAAAGGAGGAGAGAAATCGTACTGTCCTATCAGTCGAAGAACAATCCTACATGGTTTTCACCTTCTATCAACACTTTCACGCATACAGCAGTAGGAAGCAAGCTATCTCCAGAAATCCAAAAGTGGGCGTGGTCGAGGGCGTGGCTGATATGTATATATATATATATATATATAT
>WIPJ01002255.1:340470-352108 GCA_018155075.1 Cassiopea andromeda | reverse complement strand
ATATTACAGCAAAGCCCCCCTTCCTTACAGCTTTAGGACGGCACGACTACTATATGCTTAGTATGCCTTGTTGCCGCTTTTTCGTGCTGTAGTAAAGTTCTGCAATATAAGACTTACTTAGCACAGGCTTTTAAGTTCCAACGTTTTGCGCATGCACATTAGAGGAAAGTGAACAGGTCCATCTACACCTGAAATTATGATATATCTTAGTAAATAGCAGAAGATAACCTGTTAGAGGAAAGCCAATATAACACCCGTGACTTTTTATACACAGCTGCCCAGTGGTAGAGCGTCTGCCTCACAACCGGTAGGTCGTGGGCTCGAGCCCCGGCCGAGTCATACCAAAAGCTTTAAAAATGGTACACACTGCCTTCTCGTCTGGCGCTCGACATATGAGAATGGAGTGGGAAAGTTAAACTCGCGGAGCCACCAGTGGACCAGCCACCCGATGTAGCTTTCATTGCACTCGTAGACGCGTGAGCTAGGGCTATAGAAACGGAGATAGGCGCCGCCCTATGCGCCGTTGGGTGCGGGAAAGGACTTTGTTTTTTGTTTGTATATAAATCAAACTTTACTCACACACGTATATAAACTTTCTAGGTGTCACAAATCCAGTACTGAACTTTGATAACTTTTTGAGCTGTCGAGTACCACTTTCTTATAAACCGCTTTCTTATTTAAAAAATTGTGTATTTATAGTTGTCATCAGTAGTGTATGGAAATTTATCGTTGGAAGTTAAAATAGTTTATAAGGAAATAGGCCCATAGATTGTAAAAAAGCGTTTCTATTTAGGTAGCAATTTGCTGTTTATCCCACGTGAAACTCAAGTGCAGTATCCTTAACTCATACTTTTAATTCAGTTTTTAGTGTTTGAGTCCAGAAGGTCTTCAGTTTTGAGACATATTTTATTAATTTCAGGACAGACAAGACAATTATCGTCGTGACGGTGGACGTGGTGGGTCAAGAGGAGGGAACTCTAGAGGTGGTAGAGGTGGCAGAGGTGGCCCAAGAGAACCTCGTGGAGGACAGCGTGGAGGATTCAATAGACCGCAGCAACAGCAATAGGAAGGAAAAGCACAGTAGAATAGCCGGATTAGAATTGCGTTCTGTAAATAGATGCGTCTTTGGTGACTGACGTTTTGTTTATTCATTGAAGGAAACTATTGTAAACGATGAAGCTTTTGGCAAAACTTGTAATGGCAAACCAACTTTTATCGGACTGTCACACCGTATAAAGCATTCTCTGATTGAGCTAACCGAGAAGATTTTAGGCCCTTCTTCTGTTAAGTTGATTTACAGCGTTTTTGTTGCAGTGTCGTAAGATTCTGTCATGTTTCAGGTACGGAACCCCCTGACATATTCCACGTATTGTTTAGTCATCATATTCCTACATTCGTTGATAATTTGAAGTTGAGGTCTATAGGAGAAAATCTTATCAACCCATATTAATTAACTATAATTTGTCACCTCCCACAATGGTCGGTAGTGCAAGAAAGCACTTCCCAGATAATTACTCTTTTGTGCTTAATTGTAAGGGTGTCGAATTAGCAGGGGATGAATATTTTTCTAGATTTTCATAAAGTGGAGGGGTGGTAATAGAATGACCTATCCGGAAAATCGCAACAACTCTGATGGAAGTAGAAGAGTTGATGATCCCACCAGATGGTGTAATGCGAAAACTGGATGTAGTAGTAGAGAGTGCTCCATCTGACAAGGGTTGTGAAGTGCTTGACGGGAAGATGACTCATGAATAACGGGATTAAAATGACAGTGAAAATTTTGTTGATAGAGATGATGCCCGCATTTTGCTAAAATGGGGGTCATTATGAAATGCTATGAGGGGTAAAAATTTCGAAAAAGTGCAATATGACCACCACCTACAATTAAGCACAAAGAGTAGTCCTTTGATAGTCGGTCTCGAAGATTTTATATAGCCCATAGCATATAATTATGGTGGTTGAAGAGTAGACTAATGTGTCGCTGTTTATTTCATCATATATTTTGTCAGGATGTCTGCCTAGTGAGGGAATTCAGAGAAACGTCAGGGAAAATGGGTTGTGCTTTAAAAGTATTTGTGGAAAATTAAGGAAGTGGTTAATGCTAGAGAGAATCAGGGAAGCTGTTTTTGCTTTGTTTGTTCAATCATTGGATTTCCTAATACGCTAGAAAAACTCGCAAGAAACTACTTATGCCCATAATGAAATTGTTGGTATTCATTTTCCTGGATGAAAATAGAGCACACTTTGCTCAAATAGGCGAAGGTTTGCTTAAGTAGCCTTTCATTGTGATAAACTTATTTCGTATAAGGATCCATCTATGGGGGTAGGTATCTGAACATGTCTTGACGTCATTGAAGTGATATTTCTTAGGACTAATTGTCCAGTATCACGATCTGACTGACACAGTAGAACTTGCAAATTGATGGCTATGAACAGGTTGACACTAATCAACTGACTATTGGTTCTTCGTTTAGTTAATCTAAAATGCATTATCTTGGCTGCACACTGCGTTTCTAGTTTCTCTTCGTTTCTGTGTTGGGACCAGGGACGAAACTTCAAGGGGGTATGGAGATCTGAGTCACCCCCCAAACTTGGAAATTCGTCATATCGCTGGGCATAAGCGGTAGCACAATGCAGTTCTGCATGCCAACGTAGTGGACACAGGACCATTGGTTCACTACTATTAGTAAAAAAAAGTCACCGGCAAAAGATTTTCGCGGGGTAACCTCTGACCCTTCCAGAAATTTATTGAAGTTACGTCCCTGGTTGGGACAAATTTCACTTGGATAAACCTACAATAATGAAGATAGGAAACACTCACATTCGTACTTTGCAGTTTAGAAGAGATGCTTGATATTATCGGGAGGGTAGCCCTTCAGTACGGGCGGCACCTATTCTAAAGAAAATGCAATGCATATTCATTACACTATCTTGCCATTAGAGTGAGTGTTGGACCGTATTTTACGCAAGAAAGTATGTGGAAGCAACTTTAGAACTGGAGACCCTGGTGTTATGGGATGGTGTGTGTTTGCTGGGGCAGGTGGATTAGATCCTACCATCTATTCGGTGCAAGAGAAATGTGCAAACTGTTCACTTTTGCACTCCACCGTTTAGCGTTGTCGAGGTATACTTCTGGTTTTTAGGGTGGACGAAACCTACGCCAGCTCTTCTACCATTGATAAGCGTCAAGCACCAAATATGGGTACCGTGATGTCCATGGGAACCCCTTGACCTCCGGTGTGCTCCCTCCCATTCCATACTAAGTGCCCATCAGTGGTACCCACACTTCCCTTGCCTCGAATAAAGGTGTCCCCCAGAGCGAGGCTCTCATTTCAGGCTTTGCGAGAATGAGGCTTTTGCAGCATGGGTTAATTTAACTTTTTAAGCATGGAAGTAAAATCACTGATCGTTGAATAAAGAGTCAAACATAACTGGAAATGACCGACGAAGTGACCATCGAAAGTTAGTATAGAGCAATAGTTCAATATTACGGTTTCTCACTATTAGAGAAGTCTCCTTTTGGAGCTCCAAATCGATGGAGCTAGTCATTTAGAAGAATTCTAGCAATATTTTATCAACTACCTCAACACTCAAAAGCTGTCATCATTGATTTGCTGCATAGCCTGCTTCAGAGGTTGTCAACTAAAACCGGGACAACAGAGGTACTAATTCATTCCAGTGTTTTTTCTAGGCGAAAGAGAAATTGCAGTGTCTAAAAAGAACAAACACAGGAAAGACAAACGTAGGTCACATTTTTCGTCTTATACCTTCGCTATTGCGTGAAGTAGTAGTCGTTTCCTAAAATTTTCATGCATAGTGTTGATTAATGAAGATAATTGTTTTAGCTTGGGATCATGACGGTATAGACCATTGGAAAGAAGCTCCATTTACAAAGGAAGACAATCCTCATGGTCTCATTGAGGAATCAGCTTTTGCAACTCTGTTCCCGAAATACAGAGAAAAGTACCTGAAAGAAGTATGGGGACTTGTGAAATCAAAGCTGAAGGAATATGTGAGTTTATATCAAACTTTTTATCAAGAGTTAATTTATGGCAGTATAATGTTAATTTATTTAATTTTGCTATAACTGTTAAGAACTTTTTTCATTTGAAAAGTGACTTTGAGCCCAGGGTGCATCCCATATAGAACTCATGCCAGAGATACACCAGAAGTCTCTTAGGTGTATGCCAGGGTCTAAGCAGTGGCAGACATTTTCCCATTTTGGTGCTAATGCAGATATGTGCCACCCCCATGTCTGCCATTATGAAGTTTACCAAACATAGTGTGATTACACACACACAAGTTGTGCTTAGTAGTTGCCAACATGGCAGAAATAGAGGTGGTATGTATCTGCATTAGTGCCCCCATTTGGGGGGGGGGTGTGAAAAACTCAAAAGCTAAGGCACATGTCATATAAAACTTGCAATGGACAACCTTCACCGACATTACATTGAAGGGATACAAGGTTATTGCGAGGCTATAGATAGTTGAACATGCACAAAGAATGAGATGAAACTGGGAGTCTAGGGGTGCGACAACACTCCAAATTGGAAACTTTAAATAATGCGTGGGAGATTTGTTTTGTGGCCAAGAAATTCCTTGAATTAGCCCCCTAGGAGGGCTTATCTATTGTCTAGACTGTTGCATGGGGAACTATATGAGGGGAGGGCTTGAGAATTTTCTGGTAGTTGGTCACATTGTATTTGAAGTTGTTCTACCAGTAAGCTGCTTTTTGATGCTGCAAATGCAAGCAATGGAGTGTTTTCTACAGAACATACAATTTGTTGTTGATTAATGGCTGCTTTTTCTTTCTTAACTCTATAAAGTACTAACATACTCTCAAATAGCTACAGTCACATGCTTGGGTGGGGGCTTATTGTAGGGTGACATATTCACAGCTTGTAGATTTAAGGTGGGGGCTTTTTGAGGGAGATAAATTCAAGGATTTACTGTAGACCAAAGAGTATAATTTAGGGTATATCCATGCTGCCATGCCAACAAGAAATCTAACTCCATGCCAAGAGATCTTTGGGCCTAATTGCATGATATGCACCTTAGCTTTGAACCTGCCTTCAGAACTGTTTAGTATGTCTAAAATTTCAACCCCTTAAGTTGTTTATGAGTTCCTGAAATCCCAACATGCTGCAAGTTGGCTACTAGAATTTCCTACAATGTCTGCCAAAAGTGCTTGGAACACCCATACAGTTTTAAGAATTTTCTACCCCCATCCTGTTTTGGAGGCATTAATGAGAATGTAAACCCCCTTCCCCCCTTATACAATGTTGAATTAGTAGCCAGGGACCTTAGCTATTTGGAAAAGCATCACTTATCCCAATCGTAATTTTGTAGTTCATCTATAGTGCAAATCACAGGAAACATTCCAAGACTTTTGTCAGACATTGTAGTGAAAGCTTCACTTTTTCAATACCAACAGATAGGCTAAAGATAAACTTTAGTAGTAAGACAATGACAGAAAGGGAGAAATTTGTTGGACTCTTGTACTCTTGACTTCAATTGCTTGAGTGAAATAAGCAGTTGCTGATGCATAAGTAGACACTATTTATCATTTATAGTAGTTGTAATGCTTGCTATTTTGCTATTGTATACAATTCCTCTCTTTCACTGCATTTTAATTTACTGTTACCACAGGATATTAAATGCTCATTGGACCTTATTGAGGGCAGTATGACAGTGGCAACAACAAGGAAGACCTGGGATCCATATGCAATCATTAATGCAAGAGATGTCATAAAACTGCTTGCAAGAAGTGTACCATTTGAGCAGGTTAGATGAATTGATGACTAGTTGTGTGCTGGCTTGAGAACTGGAGGTACACCAAAGTAGCATAGGAATTTTGAAGATATTGTAGGACACTATTTTAGTCTGAGTCAAAATTGCACTATTTTTCTCAATCACAAATTGGCCTTAGGAGACAGTCTCCTAGTATGTCACAGTTGATAAGTACACACTTCAGTAATTTGAATGAAGGTGTAAGCACTACTGAACTTTCTTAATGTTTTTAAAGTGTAAGTTAGCAATACAATTCCATATGTAAATGGTGCTGCAATGTATGAGGCAGATGTTTCTATACGAATTGTAGAAGTTTCAATATAGGTGTGGACAATGTGGACTCTTGTTTTTGCAGTATCATTACTTAGTGATACTACAAAAACAAGAGCCCATATTGTCAATACCTGTATTGAAACTTCTACAATTTGTATAGAAGCATCTGCCTCATTCATATTAGTATGTCATATTCATATTAATAGATGTTAACATAGTACTATGTTAATGGCAAGTGTTTAATATTCTCATTTTAGGCATGTAGAGTACTTGAAGATGATGTCACGTGTGATATAATAAAAGTTAAAAACACAGTGCGAAACAGAGAGAGATTTGTCAAAAGACGGCAACGACTTATTGGACCCAATGGAGCAACATTGAAGGTATGTTGTATAATTGTTGCCCTTCCTAGGGCTATGAGCTCACACTGTGAGCAAATAGTGAAGCAAAACAATGGAAACAGTAGAAATATGATGTCAGAGCAAGAGCCAACTAGAGTGCCCACATTGCTTCTCAGGTATCTATTCTCTTCACTATTTCGCTCCTAGTGTGAATGTCCCCTAATGCAGAAAACTTGCACTTCTTTGAGTTCCAACACATGCAAGTTCAAGCTTATAGTTCTAACTTTTCATAGCATCTTGTCAAAACTAGCCTCTAGTTTTTTTAACAAGCTCTTGTCAAGGAGTCAGTTTTGTATTCTCTACCTCTTTCCAAAGGTTTTGTAGTGTACTATGAACATAAATTTTAAGATTTTTTGAAAAGCACATTTTTCATTACCTGTAATTTCTAGGCCTTAGAACTCTTGACAAATTGCTACATAATGGTGCAAGGTGGCACAGTCTCAGCAATTGGACCATTCAGAGGTCTCAAACAGGTAAGAAACTCACAAGTAGATAATCAAATGTATCCAGGCTTTGCTCTTGTGCCTAGCACAAGTCTCCCAGCATCAGTGAATAGCAGTTGCAAATTTTACCTTGCATGTTTGCACTACCTAGAGTAGAGATCATCAACCTGTTTGAGCTTTGGGGAAAAATTCACTATATGCTACCCTTGCTGAGGCCAGATGCAGGCAATACAGAGCCTTATTCTACATAGCACAGTGCAGTTTGAGGGCTGCTTTGGAAAAAATGAAAGTGGTGGGCAACAAAATGCGCTAAATCTAAAGCAAATATCAGCGCAATGTAAGGACTTTGCCAAAATAGCATATTACTGTCATGATACATGCACTTTTTCCTCAAGCACTGGGACAGCATTGGATGGTAGCCCAGACCAACGCTGGCCTTTAGGCTAGAGCAGCATTTCTCAAATAGTGGGGTGCAACCCTCAAGGGGGGTGCAGTGCAATGCTAGAGGGAGCATGTATGGTTCTGGGGAACAGGTATCCATATACAATTTTCATAGAAAATGGTCTTATTTATAGCAAGTAGGGGTGGGGGCATAAGGCAGTTTCTCTTTCCATGGGGTGCCTTGAAAAGATAATTAAGAAGCACTGGACTAGAGAATGGTGACCCTGACCTAAAGCAATGATACCAAGGACTCTTTCTTTTAGCATTAGCTTGATTTTGTTATTATTGAAGGATCATTCACTTGCTACATAACACCTATAGCAAGGTGGGTTACCACAATTTGTTGCAATATTGTTTCATTCATATGGAGGGTAATGCTATAGAGAGGGAGAGAAAGTCTCAAGGACTGTAAAGTTGGTCTTGTGTATTAGGTAAGTGACCCCTGGCAGCCTTATTACTGTTTTTATTGGCTAATCATGCACAAGATAGCATAGCAGTTAGAGTATTTGTCTCATGGCAGAGGTTGATGGTTAGGGTCTCACTCAAGCCTTGGCTGAAATATGTCTCACTGTATACAGGGATGCCAGAGTACAAAGGCAAAGAATTTAGCACCCCTCCTGCCCTTGCAGAGTGGGGGCAAGGTGCCCTTTTTATGATGTCTACCAATAATTTTTCTCACATTTTCTTTGTAAATTTGTTCTCCCAGCCTCAACCTCCTTACATCCTCAGGAATTCATGACCTGCCATGAAATACAACAATGGTTGGAAGCATATATTTGTGAAAAATAGCCAGTAGGTAAACTTCTGGCCCCAACTGCCCAACTGCTGCTCTCATGAACCTGACTGTATGCACCCAGCAGTGATTAGGTAGCTAGTAACAACACTGTGGAGATAAAGGTGGCAGGAAAGAAACTGCCTACCCTACCTCACATGCTGATGTCCTAAGATAAGTGTTGTCTCTAGGAGGCACTGCCCTATTTACAACAGTATACAAGACTCTGCCTTTCCCTTTTATTGGCTGATCATATCTTTGCAGGTCAGAAAAGTTGTTGAAGATACAATGAAGAATATCCATCCAGTGTATAATATTAAGGTAAACTCATTATATTACTGTTTACAGATATTGTAAGGCCACTGTTTACATTTTAATTTACTAGTTTTTTTCTTTATTTTCCTAAACTTCTTATTAACTAGCTCACTTGTTTTGTTGCTAGAAGAGGATTCTTGAGTGGCAGACACTTGATAACTATGTTTCATTTTCTGTAGATTCTGATGATCAAAAAGGAATTAGCAAAAGATCCAACACTGAAGAATGAATCTTGGGATCGATTTCTTCCTAAATTCAAAACTAAAAATGTCAAGCGTAAAAAGGCAAAGATTAAAGAAAAGAAGGACTACACACCATTTCCACCACAGCAAACAGAGAGCAAGGTATCCTTGTACTAGAGTTCATTAGCATGACATCACAAAAAGTCTCTTTTTAGAATATTTAAATTTTGGTTATAAATTCTGAAAAGCACATAGAAGTAGCTACTATCAAAAAATTTCAGCACGGTCTGAAAAATAATGACCAAGATATATGCATATGAATGCTGACAAAGTTCCTATCAAAAAAATGTATTTTAAGTCTGGTTCTAAGGGTTTAGAACCAGAAGGAAAATACAGTGGTCTGTATAGGTATTTTTTGATCATCAATTGGTCATCTAAAATTGCCAACACATGTCTACTTTATGGTTCTCTCTCTCCATGTTGTCAAAATATAGAATTCTAAAGATATATTTTTATGATGTCATCACTAGTGAACTCTATTTATCATGTTAACAGAACTATCCTTAATTCAGGTGTGTAAATGCACTTTAGTGTGTGTTTTTAATGTTTACCTCTGTGTGTTTGTGTGTGTGTGTGTGTGTGTCCTGTAGGTATTTCCTGTCGAGTTTGTGTTTACCTGTGTGTGTTTTCCTGTGTGTGTTTTCCTGTGTTTGTTTTCCTGTGTCTTTTTACCTACATAATTTTACCTGTGTGTTATGCATATGTGTTTTCCCTGTGTGTGTGTTTTACCTGTATGTGTGCACCTGTGTGCTGTACTTTGTGTTTTCCTGTGTGTTTTACCTGCGTCTTTTTACCAACATTGCTTTACCTGTATGTGTGCACCTGTGTGCTGTACTTTGTGTTTTCCTGTGTGTTTTACCTGCGTCTTTTTACCAACATTGCTTTACCTGTATGTGTGCACCTGTGTGCTGTACTTTGTGTTTTCCTGTGTGTTTTACCTGCGTCTTTTTACCAACATTGCTTTACCTGTGTGTTTGTGCACCTGTGTGTTTACTTGTGTGTGTTTGCCTGTGCCATTTTACCTATGTCACTTAACCTGTGTATTTTTCCTATTTTGATAATTCTGTATTCTGTTTCCCATTCTCCTCAGATCGACAAACAACTGGCAAGTGGTGAATATTTTCTCAAGCCAGATGAAAAGAGGATTAAAGAGCAACAGAGAAAATCAGTAGGTTTCAATTTCATCCTGCAAGTTTTAATGCTTCATTGCAGTTCTACTAATTTCGTTCAAACAATCCTAGCTTATTCATTCTTCATTTATAGGTTTAATTTTGTGGTTGACATGTAGACTTTTTGGCTGCAGATTTCTCTGCAAAACGGTTATGAATAATTGTATACAGCTTGGGGAAGTCAAAATCGATTTTCTTTGCTCTTCGGCATGCTATTTACGTTAGATATATTTGGCCAGCAAAATATTTATTTTTACAAAATGTATAGGGATTGGCGTTGCGTTTACATGTGCAAATTCTATACAGATAAATATCTATTCGCTTTGCCATATGACAGCTACAGAAGCATGGAATCTATGTTTTAACATGTAAGCTCGTTAATATTTTCGGACTTTTCTCTGCATAAATTTCTTCCTGATTCTAGAAGTGCTGTTTCTAGAAGCTTACGTCATCGTTACTTCCATGATCATGAAAAATACGTTAAATTTCACTGTTGAGAAAACCATCAAATTTTGGTGCTTTCTCTGTTAACTTCCTAGATTGCTTGGCGTATTTTCTCTTGATATGTGTGATTTTTTGAGCATCTCTTTGCCTGAAGAGCGAGTGATGAGTGAGGTGGGGTAGGGTGTGATTACAACGCGTAATATTATATAGTTTTCAATTGAAGGCAGATACCGGCTACTTATCGCCAGTTACTTCTGCCTAATTTGCCATCTACTTTAGAGTAGAAATGACTTAAAAAATACACATAATGTCTGGCCATCCATGGGACACAGCCGCCAATTTTTCGTGATCAGCATCTTCTAAATATTATTGAAAGCCCTATAGACAGTGACTCTTTTGTAGTAGTTCATAGTAATGCTTTGTGACTGTCAATAGCAAAAACAACTGCAAGCGAACAAAGAGAGGCAGAAGACGAGGAACGAGGCTTTTGTTCCACCTAGAGAGTTAAAAGTGAGCAAAAGGAAAGTAGATACAGGTGAGCTGACATCAATTTCTTGCGAACCCGCCAGTGATTGCATGCTGTAAGTTTGTTACTGTGTAAAGGTGGGTCTCCACTAGACGATTTTTATGGCGATCGTCATAAAAATCGTCGGCAAATTTCGTGACACGGAATTGTTAATTTGCAGTAGGATACACAATCATTAATGAGATCTTAAACGAGAGCGTCAAGTGCTCGAAGATTCTGCTTTCTACTCCGCATATGTTGTCGCGAACTTTTTTAGACGATCGTCATAAAAAATCGTCAGAAAATCTCACGATGACACATGCACAGTTGTATGCATAATCGTCAATGAACTCTTCAACAAGATCGTCAAGCGCACGACGAAAAGTTAAAACCAGTTTAATTAAATACAAGCCGCCCTCAAATACAAGCTGCAGTTATATGATGCAAAATGGTTAATTCAAGCCACCCTCAAATATAAGCCGTAGTTTAAATATAATATTGGCCGCATTTACTTATCAGAGAAAGAAAGAAACAACACAATATTTTGCGTTATTTTGAGCTTGTCGCAAAATTGAAGAATGGTTTTATATTACAAAAATAGCCCATTACAGCGCTACAAGATGAATTGCCGATAGAAAATTACGTCAAATAGAAGCCTCCCTCAAATACAAGTCGCCTGCAATTAGAAACCGCGTTAAACAATGCAAAAACAAATAGAAGCCGCGGCTTCTGTACAAGAAAATGCGGTAATATATCTGCTAACTCCTTAACAAAGTTTAGGATTTGCTTTTTGTAAGGTATAACTTATGCAATTGCAAAGCACTCACTAAAAGTATTTTCCAT
>WIPJ01002255.1:323059-337671 GCA_018155075.1 Cassiopea andromeda | reverse complement strand
GTGTTCCTAAAATTAAGATGGCTGTAGCAGCAGCTAGGCAAGAAGAAATTGAAACAAAAAGCCATTTTGATACGAAGCATTGATGAGATGTATCCAGTACTACCCTGTAAGTTACGATAGACAATCGTGTCGTATGTTTTGCTGAAATATTTTGAGAACTTACATATTTTTCTTCGTTCCAACTTTTATGAGGTTAATTTTACAAATGCGTGGTAGGTCAAAATTAATCCACAGTGAGTTGCTAACAAAAGTTGCCTGTTAGAGCTGACTCCAGATTTCTGCAGTGCTTCTGGTTCCCACGAGAAAAAACTGAAAGCAACAACAGCAATGAAGATTCAATAATGAATGCTTGGATACCGGCATGGCTACCGGCAAAAGAATGTATTTGTGAACATATCGCCTGAGGCAGCCTGTGGCAAAATGTACCTGCGGCAGTCGCCGGCTATTACGGCCATATGTGAACCAGGCTTTAATTTTCATAGCTTCTTTCTTTAGTTATCATTACTTCTTCATATTTGATTATTTTAAGCAGTTCCCTAATTTATTTCATTTATGTAATTAATGCATATCTTTGTTTGCTCATTTTCGTTATTTTCCACATTTGTTTATTCTTCTATTTATTGTTTTTATTCCATGTTTAATTTGTTTCATTTAGAAATCAAAACCGGAGAGGCCAAGCAAATACTCGTGATTATGACGTAAGAATATGTGGTCACGTTGTTAAAATCTTTCAATACATATCTGGGCTGAAAGAGAAGAATTTTCGTTGGATCTGAATGTTAGATGGATGTATGTGTTACCACTTTATTTCCAAACTTTGCAAGTAGCTCTTAAACTATCAGATTCAATAAAGTTTGAAAACAAGATTTAATGCAGGACCATTGATTTTATTTTACCTATAATTTGTTTACAAGCACTGAAATCTTTTATTTTGTCCATGCTTCTTCAATGTTGTTTGGGACTTGTTTTGATTTTTATTTTGAATACGTGGATGGTGGTTGCGGTTGAATAGCAGAATTGCTGCTAAAGCCTGGGTGTCAAACTCGTTGGAGCGGGTTAGATTTCGTTTGGATTTGGTTGGATAGGATGTAGATTGTGTGCAGTGCGATTGAATTGAGCTTACTGTAATTTGGATCGGGTGTGATTGCATTGGATTGGATTTAATTTGGTTGGATTACATTTGATTGGAGCGGATTAGATTTAGCTTGAATTGGGTTGGGTTTAGTTTCATATGATCTGGTTTGATTTAGCTTGATTGGAATTGATCGGTTTCAATTTGAATGGATTGTTTTATTGCTTTAAAGTGGATTGCTCTGGAATCTCAGTTGCAGTTGCTTTGATACCAGTATCTGTTAGTGATTTTAGTCAAGAGTGGCGTTCCAACCCTTCATACCATTTTAATTTCATCTCTTATCTATTCAACTGTTTCATGAGAAACCACTTTTTGACAAAGATCTAAACAGAAAATAACTTGCAACCGTTGTTTTTCTCTTGCACTTTTGTATCAAGCAAAACGCATTAATTATGCAACATTATCAACAAACCTCTTAAGCACTACTTTCGTTGTAGCAAAGCGGTCGCGCTGCTTTACTTAGCCTTACATGATTAAGTTCACACTCTTGAAGCTGCCTCGATTTCATGATCTTGGCGCGCAAGCTCATCATGGTTGTTATTGTAGTAGTTGTGCCCATAGCGATGATAATGATGATGATGACACTTGCGTCCCATAGCTGAGCGAATCAATCTTTTGGTTTTTATCAGGTCATCAGTGATAATCATTTTTACTCCAAGTTTGATGACTTTTCTATGCAATGCCAATACTGCGTTGACTTTCTTTTGTGGCAATTTAATGTCAAAGAAGCCGCCTGTACCGACAACGAAGCCTTTCCCGTAGCTTCTGCGCACCATTTTCATCGTTTTCTTGTTCTTCTGACCACCGTATTGAGGATTATTAAATATTACAGGAGCGATAAATGTGTAGCCTGCCCCCATGAATTTCTCCATTACTCCGTTGACAAAGTAATAGTCCATCGTCTTATTGCTGCTTGGTAAGTTCTTCAGGCAGCCTTTTAGGCCGGGTAGAAGCTTTACCGTCTGGGTGTTTATCAGGTGGTAGAAAACAGGCGGGAATCGCCAGGCTACATCAACAATAAAAGTACCAACGACCAGTTTATGATAGGCCTAAAAAGCAATTGTATAGAAGCGATATTTTAGAAGTTTTATTGCTTAGTCTTATTGCCGCTGAATCTATTATGCCATAGTCAACAGAGAATACCATATATGTAACGGGTTCATAAGTATATTCCGGTTCCGGAAACGTAAAGACCAATGGAGGATTTTTCGTTCGAAGTCATTCTGGCAATGAATGGGTACCTGGTTACATTAGTTGGGAGGTATAGTCAATATGGAAAGAATCTCCACAACTACCTTTAAAACAGTGGTTGTCACCCGTCTTGCAGGAGTGGGATCCCAAGCAAACATTCCAATGGCTCGAGAAATCCCTGTTCACATGTCTGCACACGAAAATAAAAATTACTGTCGATCAAAGCATTTATGTACTTTTCTAGAAAAAGCAACCTTTCTAGAACTGAATGGCTTCATAGCAGGGTTCATAGTTAACCTGGAGAAACTGGAAAACCTGGAAAATAGGCCATTTTTTCAAAAAGTCAGGGAAAACCTGGAATAGTCAAGGAATCTTCTATAATTTTTATCCAAGTCAGAGAAAAGTCAGGGAAAACTAGTCATTTAGTCAGCATATCATTGTCAGTACCTTTTTGCATGGTTGTTCGCAAAGTCGTTGCTCTAATTGTTGTCAGTAAATTCGAGTCTTTCATTTAGCATTGTGAAATAGCAAGTATATGTGCATTACCTATTTATTAGGCTCCATTTTCTTTACTTATCTTTGTAAATATGTAAAATGATAAGTCAAGGAAAAGTGGGTGTTTTTTACTATCAGTCAGGGAATTTTCATTCATGTATTGATTATGAGCCCTGTTCATGATACAGCAAGCGAACTAAAAGTGACGCAGTTACCATGGACCATGTCATTTTGGGGATATGTTTTGAAGCCTTCCTGAATGCGGAAATTTTAGTTCAGATGCTATATAAGTAATTCATACTATTCATTTTATTTATTTTGAACATTGAATTTCGAGTTCATAGCTGCATAAAGGTTTAGCTGCTTAATGTTGCATGCATTTACTTAGGAAATATTCCAACAGAGGGGGGCACATGCATTCAGGGCACTACGGAAAGAGCTATGAATGTTGTAGGGAATATTCTTGGGTAATTGTGCGGAAAAGTGGGTTTGTTGGTGAAATCATTAGCTTGTTTATCGCATCATCCTCCGTTCTGTAGCTCCCTTCGCTGGATTGACTACAGACTAGATGCAAAATATTTGAACTCCATGGGAAGTTCCTACGATAGTCGCCAATATTCCTTGAGAAATTTACAAAAAGTAAAGAATAGTCATTCCTATCAGAATTTTCACCCACACCACTTTGCAAGCACCCCCTCCCCCCAGAAGGCTGTTAGCGAGATACTTGGTGTTGTTGTCCAAGTGAAGTTATTCCATTATCGACTGTACTTTTTTTGCAACTTAAAATAAACCAAAACTACAATAAAGTTTCGTTGTAGGACCTGCAGCGAGAAAAGCCAGTCACCGAGTACTCACTACAGATGCCACTTTCAATTTCTTTTTAATAAAATCAATGCAACCCAAGGTGGAATCCATGTAAGCCTCACACCAAATGTGGAGCAGAGAATTATAAATTATAGATTTTCATGGGAATTTATGCGTTTCTAAGCATGCTAGGGACAACAAACTGAAGAATGTAAGCCAGATATATCTGGTACATTTACACAGGGCTGCCTAGAGAATTCAGAGGCCCCAGGGCAAAAAACGACGAAGCCCCCTGTGAGCGAAGCGTGCAGAAAATTTTCAGGGCCTAGAAATTAACTTTGAAAAATTACTGCTGCTTAACTTTATGAGGCCCCTCAGAAAGTGAAGCATTTTGTTGTAAGTAGCGTAAAGATAGCTTTGTTAGTCCGTGCACGTGATCAGGGAGCCATTTTGGTACTCGTGCCAGGTCCCTCGCTGATCACGTGCTCGACCTACTCATTCGATATTTTTCTTCTTTTAACTTTTCCTTTTTAACCTTATATGGAGTGGCGTAGCGTCAGGGTATTCAAGGTATTCACTGAATACCTTACAATTTTCAGGAAAAATAAAAAACTGCAATGTTAATGGTCATTGAAATGGCAAATGTAGTTGCCTTTCAGCCTTTTAGCTCTTCTAAACTTCAATATAGTATAGTGAACGTTGAAGCTGCGAGGCCTTATGAGAAAAGGAAGAAATTTATGTTAGACTTAAATCTGTCACGAATACGCAGTAAATATCCTGGATGGTGCTTAAAAAATCACATTGCTCCATATTAATTTAAAAAGTCCTCATTCATCTACGAACACGATTGGATTGGAAGCACAATTTTTCCTTCGTCCAGCCTCGGTTAGTGATTGAGCAACAGTCAACAGTCGTAGTCTCGCTTCCAAGTTGATAATAGCGATAATGTATGGTGTCGAAAAGGATGTGAAGGCATTTAAGGAAGAATTAAAAGAGAGTTCTGTAGTTATGCATTTTTAAGTAAACAATCAATAAGTTCACTCGTGTGCCATTTTTCTGGTAATAGCAATTTTCAAGACCATTGAAAGGTACGTTATTCATTAGCCTAAGGCTCCTTCGGGCAGTTTATTCACCGTATGAACCTCTCGCCTTGGTTAGGAAGGGCACTATAATGTGTATTTTTGCTTAAGTGGTGAATGCTAATAGATTTCAAACAGCTCCCTTGACTTCTCAAAGTCAGTGGTCTTTTAAAGTTCGAAACATGTGTGCACTGTTCAGTTCATATTTTTGACAAAGTCATTTTCTACTACTGCCGCTGTGATGTGTACTTCCTGTTATCCGATAAAACAACCTTCAATACGGGATGTTTACTAAACAACCTGTTTTGCCATATTTATGCTCAGGTTCAAGGAGTCACACCCATTCACACCAAGCTACACCCAAAGAACTAGAAACTTAAGGCCAGCTTCCACTTAAACGAATGCAACGATTCGGCCGAGTCGTCCCGAGGTTTGTGCATGCGTATAAAGAGATTATCGACCGATGGAAGAGTTCAAACCATTTGAACTTCTCAATTAGCCGATTCGGCCGAATGTAGCTGAGGGGGAATCCACATCTGGACCTAATACGCATGCACAAACCTCAGGCCGCCTCGGTCGAATCGTTGCATTCGTTTAAGTGGAAACCGACTTTTATGATAAAATACCCAGTCGATGACGTCACGCTACGCCACTGCTTATATGGACAATTTTTGGATCGAGATTTAGCTATTGTTTGTCGTATGTAAAAGTTGTAAGTAACTTCCGTCACAGAGAGTCGAAAAGTGAATTTGCCGATATAAGACGCAATTTTCAGACGAAGAATTTAGGCGTGAAATAATAGACACTAAAAGCCAAACACCATGATACTGTGACAAGTTACGCATTGCCGTTTGTTGATCCTACCGTTAAAGTTTTCTTGTTCTTGCCGTTTGCAAAGTTGACGAAAAATAGCCGTGTATTCTCTGCGCCTGACGCTGCCGTTAAAAGTTTGAGGTCGTGAGTTTATTAGTTTAATTGGTTTCTCTACGTTTTGAATATATTACTAAGCCTTCGAACTCACATTTGTGATACTCCTCTTGAAAGGGGTATTACAATTTGCAGTTATGAGGTCCCTTGAGGCCTTGGGGCCATTTGCCCCTGCCCCCTCTTGGCGGCCCTGCAATTACATGGATTTCATTCTGGGATAAAATGAAAACAATTAAGGTTTGGTTGTTGTTACTCCATAATTTTACTTTCAGAAAGCAATATTGCTTGGAAGGGGGGGGCGGGTAAAATATAAGTGCAGAATGAAAAGTGCAGTGATTTGCAAGAAGCGTTTTACTCACCCTTTTTGCGGAGATAGTGGCGTAGTAATTAAACGCGATAGCAAGAACTTGATCATGCATTTTGTATTTCTTAACCATCTTCGCCACTGCCCTGCTTGTTTTTATGGTGTTTTTCACTTTTGCTGCGTTTAACAATACATCTGTTGGCTTCATCTACGAATTGAAGGATCGTTCTAGGTCATCAATTTCAAGATAATTTAATACATCTTTGATATTTGACTCTAATGTATAAATGAACTCGTGTGCCACTAAGTTTGTTATTAGCGCGAAATAGTGGTACCATTTAAACTCCTCACTGTTTCGTAATTTCGGCATTGCTTTTGCAAGTTCGGCTTTAATCTCGTAATTTCGGCATTAATCTCGAAGTAAACTCGCTCGCGCGATGCAAAATTTTCAAAGGCACAATACGTGCTTTATTGACTTCGCTCGTGAGGAATTAAATGCGCATGCGCAAAATCAAAAGACTTAACAATATGTAGCTTCAGTTTTTCTGCTATTTTGTGCTACTAACAAACTGTATCATGGAAGCTGAAGATTGTGCGAGCAAAAATAGAGCATAGGAAAGTATATCTTTACCTGAATTCGTGACAGTATGAAACAGCTGAAAGCTCTTTGGAAGTACAGTGGAAACACGTTGATACGGCCAGGGGGTGTCGTGGCACTTGTAGATGAGGGGGCCCAAGTTCAATGATTTTCCGATAAAATTCGAAACCTTTGTCTTTACTTACAGCAAGACTCCGAAAATTTTCTTACGAAGCATTGAAATTTCCGAAAATCCGACGATATCGAAAAACCTGGAGGGGTCATGGCCCCCGGCCGCGACGCCCCCGGATATGGCCACCAACGGGTCGGCAGAAATTGGTCGTATTTATGGGGCGGACGTATTAACGAGGAGGGGTCAAAGTTTGGGGTTACAGGGTTGGAAATTAACTCCCAAGTCCTAAGCACTTTTTTATATAATAGACATCTGGAAAATAGTTTGATTTTGAAAACCATGTTAAATCACCATTTCACACACAAAAAAGTAACTGGAACACCACATACACTATCAAACTAAGGAACAGGGAACAAAAAGCAAGCGTCATTGATTATGAAAAGGCCCTACGAATTAGACGATTCTGATTTCAGTATAATTTTGCTAGATACAAATGGCCGTATTATTGGGGTAAAATTACAGAGAATCCTGTATGGGATTTAAAAATGTGGCCGTTGGCCATATTAACGGGAGCCGCATTAGCGGGGTCTTTTTATAAGACTATGTATGGACGGTTTTCTAGGCCAAACAAAAGTGGCCGTATCAATGAAATGGCCGTAGGGCGGACTTCCACTGCATGTGGCCTGTAGCAGATATGCCCAAGTAAAGCTTTCATTGACTACTTGTTTTGCCCAATAGACGTCAACTCTCTGCCTGGTTAAGGAGTTAAAAATAGATAATCAATTCTCCTGTTTACATGAATAGCATATTGAATCCTGGTTTTAAAAGCTCCTAAAACAAGCTTTTGATGGAAGCACAGGACCAAAACCACGAGAAAGAGAGCCATAATTGTAAAAACAATATCCATTCAAATTATTCTGTCATGAGGTGTTAATTTATTCTTTTCATTTAGACACTACCAATAGCTGTTTTGGATCCACCATCAGTAAGGTAAATGGATAAAGCACGCTCATATTAACATTGAAATAAACAAGGATACTAAAGAGAACGAAGTGTGAGACGTACGTAGAGGCAAACGAATGTGAAAAGGAAGTATGACATTTGGAAATTCAATGCCCATCGGTCCCTAAATAGTGTACAAGTTTTGGGTTGCAAAATCGAAAGTTGCATTTTTAGACAACCCGAATATCACTTGGGTGTATACTTTGTGTTGATACATATTATAAAGTGGAAGAAAATACGAACCTCGAGCACTATAAGAATCTTCTTGCCCTTGGCCCACCTCAAAACACGTTCCAAAAACACAACTTTACGTCTTCTACGATATGTAATTATGTTAGGACCTGAAAAAATGTTGACAGTTAGGAGATAGACCCTGGATATGCATATAAATGTTTCCTTTTATAAGATAGTGGTTTATAAGAAGGTAGTACTCAGCTGCTAAAAAATTTAAGAAAGCTTCAGTACTGGGCGAAAAATACTTTCTTATGAAAGACAACGCGAATACAGAAGCAAATATTAAACGTGCATGGACATGTAGATTTGAAAGCAGGACTCTTGATAGCGTGGAAGTTGGGAGGATATATGCCACCAAAGGTCTGTCATGATAAGTATAGAGGCTCTACGTAGTAGTTTTAGTGCAAAATATTCTTTACTTAATCCATGCCTCAGCTATGAAACTCGTTGTCTTGTGGACTACACTCTTTTATAAGAGCCAGTCAAATTGAGGTTCAGGCTGGCTGTCCTTAATTTTTCCCAAAGTTTGAGGCTGAATTGCTCTTAATTTGTTCTTAAATTAGTAGCGTGTAGGCCATTTAGAAATACATAGAAAGACAACATTGAATGTTGTGATTGATTGAGAGTGAAATGTTACAACCAAGATGATCTCTCATGCATATCAATGTTTTTTATTGAGAAAGTTTACAAGCAATTATAAATAGACAACGTTAGCACAGCATCTAGTTTTGGTAGGAACAACAAATTTGCAGTAATCAATGAAAAAGGTATCAAGGCTGTCAATTCTCCTCAGGTCAACAAGGAAAAGACCTTTCATGTCCATTTGTTAGTGGAGATCTGCATCGTATTCCAAGAATACATGTTACAACAAGGTTTCAGGCTTAGCTTTGTTCTTAATTTGTTCTTAATTTTCCACCAAATTTCAGGTTCGTGTCCCCATAAAATTGTTCTTATAAAAAAGGAGTAAAAAACGGGAACATCTGTTCTCCTTCTGTATTTCAATTATATGAGTTTTGAAATGGAAAGTGTTGGACTAATGAATACTCGCAAGAAACAAAGGAGTTATAAAACATACCATACTTAATTTTCTTCAAATATCGAAGCTTCTTAATCTCTTTAGACGTCATGTCTTGAATGGGCCTATTTACTCCAGTTGTTCGCTGCCATTAAGAATACAATCAGTATGCAGTTATTTCTTAGCACATGAAAATGAATCAACAAAGAGAATTACCACCCAAAAACACGCACACAGACGCAAGCACATCCTCTGACACACCGCCTCCACTGAGATGTGGTGTGAAGCTTTGAAGGAAAAGCAACAACAACAACAGCAGCAGCAAAACGATGATTAGGATAGTTTATCAGATATTTACTTGTTGAACATTTGTGATTGATTGGAACTATATATTACTTTAACCACTACTACCCTAATGCTAACCATCATCGTTTTCCTATCAATTTATTACGCATTCTGTATGGTAGCAAACCCTGGACTAACATTGACCTACTAAAGTACAGTACGAACCACTTGTAGGGAGTTTGTATATGGGTTTTTGCTATACTGATTCTGTTAAATGGTATTTTTAAGTTAAAGTGCAACATTAAATGAGAGCTCCACAAATGTGGGCTCACTTTACTATAGATGTGCTATGGGTTGGGGCCTATGCGAAGGGATATATTAGTCAGCTTTATCTTTATATTGGGGACTAAATCAAGGGGCACCGTGGGACTATCCATAGAGTTTCACGTTGATTAAAAGGAAGCTGCATCGATGATTTATAGCATGCTATACTCTAGACTGCAGTGGAAAGAAAATGGGATACTCCAGTTACAAACTGCAGTTTTACAAAATCAACTGCATTTGTAATTAGCGTGCCCAATCTTTCTGAAGTCGATTCAACAACAGAATTTAATGCCAACAAATTGCTTCCTGAAACTATTGTACTGTAGGTACAGAGTTTAGTCCATACATACCAAAGCATTTTTATCATGAAAAAGCACCAATTTCCCATCCTTTGTCAGGTAAACATCCAATTCAAACGCATTTGCTCCGAATCTCCGAACACTCTTAAATCCTTCGAAGGTGTTTTCTTGAAAATGCAAAGGGTTTCCGCGGTGCCCAATGACGATCGGCTTGCATAGCCTGTGATAAATGTGCCATCTGGGTATAGCAGAAGCCGATTTTTTGACGCAGGAATCTGCGGGCAATGCTACAGTCGAGATTGTCCATACGCAAACGAGTAATAGTATATGTCCTAAGAGGTAATAAGACCGCCATTGTTTCATTCTTCATATCTATGCTGCTTGTTGCTTGCTTGTGAATATGCAGTTGCATGGTAAAGGATATCATCATCATCACCATCATCATCATCATGAATCATCATTTTTTTTAAACTTCTCATTTGAATATATCATTAACTAAATACAATAATACACCTCTCAACAGTGGAATTAAGCGAACAAGGAAAAGGGAAATTAAATAGTTAAAAGTTCAGGGTTAGTCCAAGGCTTGTTTCGACGACAGAAAATGTAATAGCTGGATCGAATAGAGATGTTCATGGCTGTCATTATAATTCTGTTTGTGATTTTCTTATCAAATTGTAACTCTTGAAGTAAGGATAAAAGAGAATTGCAACAATAATAATAATCATTATTATCATTATCATCATCATCATCATTAGCATCATTAATCATCATAAATCGTGATCATCAACATTAACATCATTAATTATCATTAATCATCATTAATCATCATCACCATCATCATAATATGGAGTTGGAATAATAGTCAGGGGTCAGGAGGGGCTTGTGGAGTTTTATAATTGTAAAATCCCGTTAACTCGAACCCTGGGTAACTCGGACATTCGCGAAGTCGTACCATTGTTCTCAGTCGGACTCTGAAAACCGTATGTCAAATGATTTGAATTGCAAATCGAATTCTTGCAAATTTTGTACTGTGTTTACTATGTTTTGGTTTTTGTTTGACATGACGTCATTCAGCAGAGAGAAACGAAAAATAGAATCGTGTACGATTGTTGAAAAGTATAAAATTTTAAAGGCTTAGAAGGATTTAAGGCAGAGTTTCTCAAACTTTTTCAGGCTGACGCCCCCATGGCTTCCTGACAAACTCCTAGCGCGCCCTACCCCATAAACACAAGTGAGCTTTTTTCGTGAAAAAAACAACATTATGAAAAAAATATGCATTTAAAAAATAATGATATAAAAGCTGGACTTCGGCGACTTCTAAACATTTTTTTGACCTTCAGCATCATACTTTAATAAACGCTGCAATTAATTCAAACATGAAGCACTTTTTCAAATCAAAAACAACAGCATTAAACAGCAAAATATTTTTTCAAAAATAATAATTAATTTGATGAACCATTTTTACTAATTACTAAATTGAAGAAGAAAAATTTAACAACATATGTTTTCAAAAATGATAACGAATTCGGTAAACAACTTTAATTTGGTTTCAGTATTACTTCTAATGCAAAAATAGGACAAAATATGCTGTTCAAAAGTAACAATGAATTTAATAAAGTTTTCTAGTTTGTTTTCCGAATTACTGCTAATGAGATGGATGTACTTGGTGTAGCGATATTAGTTTCTCCACATCAGGATCGAACTCACTTAAAAAAATACGTAGATCTCCACTCTCGGTAATTCTAACGCTGTTCCTTTGCTTGGAAAGAAGCAAGGCAACTGCACTGAAGCCCCGTTCTACCAAATATGAAGTCGGAAAAGGAACAAATTATATCTTGGCCTTGTTCGATAATACTGGATAGAAGTCAGATATCTTTTTGGTAGCCAGAAGTCTTGATATGATTTCTTAAGCTTCGGACTTAGCTCAATTTCGTTTTGGATCGAAATTAATTCTTCCTCTGCCTCTCCTGTTTCCTCATTGCAGACCTCTAAGAATGAATTGATTACCCAGTCAGGTATTTTCAGCGATAAAAGATCCTGAAATCTTTCAGACATATCTCTTTGCAACTCTTCTACGTGAGTACAATACACTTGAAGGTCATCGTCTGATATGCTCTTTTCCTTATCCAATTCACATATGCTCGGAAACTGGTAGAGCTCATGACGGGCTAAATTTCGCTGGAATAACTTACACTTGGATAGGAAGGTGGAGATAGCAGATTTGACTTTGATAAGGTTGACATCATTTCCTTGCAGCTGCAAATTTACTTCAATGAATTTGTTGAATATATCTGACAAATAAGCAATGTCATCTTTGATGTTTTTTAAATCGTCACAGAGCCCATGATTAGAATCTTGGAAAGATTCTACGACTGTATCAAACAAAGAATAGAAGCGTTTCAGGCAGTTTCCCTCTGACAGCGATCTAACTTCTGTGTGTAGCAATAAACGTTCAAATTCTTCATCATTATCAATGCAAAGTTGTCGAAAAAGTCTGGAATTGAGAGAATGTGCCTTGATCTTATTTACTGCTGTGATAGTAGTATTCATTGACTTGTGAAGTTGACCACTTAGACTTTTTGCTACAAGATGCTGCCTGTGGATTACACAATGTACCGTAAGCACACCAGGTACGGCTTTTTTCAAGAAACTGATGAAGCCACGATGACGACTTACCATGGATGGTGCTCCATCTGTTGCTCATGAATGAATATTAGAAAGTGGGATGTTTTTCTCTTTGAAAAAATTCTCAACAACATTAAATACTGACTCTCCTTTAGTGTCTGTTTTAAGTTCACTTGCAAATAACAATTCTTGAACCAACTTTTCATCTTTGACAAAACGAACATATGCGAGAAGCAAAGATTCATCTCCTGGTAGAGTGGACTCGTCTAACTGCAAGATAAACTCTGTTGCAGCAAGAATGTTGCACAGTGTTTCTTCAATGTTCGCAGCCATTTCATCTACCCTTCTTTGAACTGAACTATCACTGAGAGGAATAGCTTTTATGATTTGGTAAGGTGACGCCTTGACAAAACTGTCTCTGACGCTATAGCCTCTACCGAAGGGTATAGGCTTTACCGCAAGGACAGAGATTGTAATGGAGGAGGGGTTGCTATGTACATCAAAGAAAGTCTCCCTGAGCCAAAGCTCAAGATAATAAGTGATGAACTTGAGCTAATAGTGCTAGAGGTATCCCATAGTAATTTTGTAAGGTCTTTCCATGTTATCTGCTGGTACCGCCCTCCGACTGCCTGCGTTGACTACGCAGCATTCGAAGAATTAGAGAAAATTCTAAAGAGGCTAGAAAGTGATGAGAAGGAAATAATTCTAATTGGCGATACCAATTGTGAATTCAAAAATAAGAAGAGTGCAAACTCTAAGAAACTCAAATCAATCTACTCTGAATATCAACTCGAACAATTAATTAAGAGGTATACACGAGTTGCTATCACCACTACTGAACTTGGTGAACAGAAAGTAAGCAAGACCCTCATTGACCATTTCTCTTCCACTAATCCAAAATATATCGTAGAGGCAGATGTAATGGAGATAGGGATGGTTGACCACTATCTGATTTATGGTATTCGGAAAATAAATACCAAGCGACAGAAAGAAAATATAAAAAAAGTCGTCGAATCCCGTAACTTGAAAAAATATAACAAAATACAATTCCGTCAAGACCTGAACCAGATTGAGTGGGAAACTATCCTTGGTCCATACAGTAGAGATCCTGTAAACATGGCAGCCACGTTTCAGGGAATTTTCGAATCCATCTGAGGCATTCATGCTCCAGTGCGGAAGAAAAGAATCCGCAACCAGTTCACCCCATGGCTTACTGCCTCTCTAAAAAGCCGGATGATGAAAAGGGATATACTGAAGAGGGAGGTTGAAAAATCTCCTGAAAAGTGGCCTGCCTATAGTAAGTTACGTAATCAAATAACAAAGGAGATACGTGACGCAATTAGGGACTATTATCGACAGCTTATTGATGAAAACATAGGGAATCCGAAAAAGATGTGGAAAGCCATTAACAAAGTATTAGGCAAAAAGGAGAATTCTGTAGAACTCTCGAGTGTGGAAATAGAGGGTAAATACCTCACTCGAGAACGTGATATTCTGGAGGCCCTAAATCAACATTTCGTTTCAGTTGGCCCAAACCTGGCCAAGAAAATTACTGCAAAACCAGGTGATGACTGTCTCCAGAATATCACATTAGAGCAGAAAGAAATGACATTTAAGACACCAGTATGCACATTGTAAATGAAATCAATAAAATAAGAATCGGAAAAGCAGCTGGTCCTGACAACATACCCATAACAGTTGTTAGAGATGTGGGTGACCTTATAGCAAAACCATTAGCAATGATATTCAATTCATCATTAGAATATGGTATATTCCCAGATATTTGGAAACTTGCAAGAGTAACTCCCATTTTTAAATCAGGAGTAAAAAAGGATGTAAACAACTACAGGCCCATCTCGGTCATCTCAGTCTTCTCCAGGATCTTGGAGCGCATAGTGCACGATCAGATACTCAACTTCATTCTTGAAAACAATATCCTAACCAAGAATCAGTCAGCTTTTCGAAAACTACACTCTATGATAACATCCCTTATAGGCACTACCGACTATTGGTATGAAAATATTGATAGCAAAAAACTAAACCTAACAATATTCCTTGACCTTAGGAAAGCATTCGACACTGTAGATCATGAAATAATGGTAAAAAAGTTATGGAAATACGGTATGAGAGGCAATACTGGAAGTTGGTTCCAGTCGTATCTAGATCAGAGGAAACAATACTGT
>WIPJ01002255.1:279038-322219 GCA_018155075.1 Cassiopea andromeda | reverse complement strand
GGGAAGTGATTGCAATAGGGCGATAGTTTAAAGGGTCAGATTTGTCATCTTTTTGAGGGATAGGGAAAATGTGGGCGAGTTTCCAAGAGGAAGGGAAAATGCCACGATTGTAGGAAAGTTGGAAAAGCTTGTTGAGAACAGGGGCGAGTTCAGGGGCACAGAAGTTTAGAACTATAGCAGGTATACCATCAGGTCCACTAGATTTTGAGGTGTTGAGCTGAAGAAGGACTTTCCGTACTTTGCGTGTAGAGAACTTAATAGAGAACATTGTGATGGTGGATGCGGGGTAGAGAGGAGCTTGGAAATCTTGGCCATCTAGATTGGAATTGGAAGCAAAGGTTGATGCGAAAAGGTTGGCTTTAGATGAAGGAGTGAATGAAGATGAGCCAGAGTTGTTTTTTAGAGGTGGAAAAGAAGAATGGCAAAAGGTTTGTGAGACAACTTTGCCTAAGGACCAGGAGGAGCGAGATCCTGTTATCTGCTGGTACCGCCCTCCGACTGCCTGCGTTGACTACGCAACATTCGAAGAGTTAGAGAAAATTCTAAAGAGGCTTGAAAGTGATGAGAAGGAAATAATTCTAATTGGCGATACCAATTGTGACTTCAAAAATAACAAGAATGCAAACTCTAAGAAACTCAAATCAATCTACTCTGAATATCAACTCGAACAATTAATTAAGAGGCATACACGAGTTACTATCACCACTACTGAACTTGGTGAACAGAAAGTAAGCAAGACCCTCAATGACCATGTCTCTTCCACTAATCCAAAATATATCGTAGAGGCAGATGTAATGGAGATAGGGATGGTTGACCACTATCTGATTTATGGTATTCGGAAAATAAATGCCAAGCGACAGAAAGAAAATATAAAAAAAAGTCGTCGAATCCCGTAACTTGAAAAAATATGACAAAACGCAATTCCGTCAAGACCTGAACCGGATTGAGTGGGAAACTATCCTTGGTCCATACAGTAGAGATCATGTAAACATGGCAGCCACGTTTCAGGGAATTTTCGAATCCATCTTAGACGTTCATGCTCCAGTACGGAAGAAAAGAATCCGTAACCAGTTCACCCCATGGCTTTCTGCCTCTCTAAAAAGCCGGATGATGAAAAGGGATATACTGAAGAGGGAGATTGAAAAATCTCCTGAAAGGTGACCTGCCTATAGAAAGTTACGCAATCAAATAACAAAGGAGATACGTGACGCAATTAGGGACTATTATCGACAGCTTAGTGATGAAAACATAGGAAATCCGAAAGAGATGTGGAAAGCCATTAACAAAGTATTAGGCAAAAAGGAGAATTCTGTAAAACTCTCGAGTGTGGAAATAGAGGGTAAATACCTCACTCGAGAACGTGATATTCTGGAGGCCCTAAATCAACATTTCGTTTCAGTTGGCCCAAACCTGGCTAAGAAAATTACTGCAAAACCAGGTGATGACTGTCTCCAGAATATCACATTAGAGCAGAAAGAAATGACATTTAAGACAGTTAGCAGTATGCACATTGTAAATGAAGTCAATAAACTAAGAATCGGAAAAGCAGCTGGTCCTGACAACATACCCATAACAGTTGTTAGAGATGTGGGTGACCTTGTAGCAAAACCGTTGACAATGATATTCAATTCATCATTAGAAAATGGTATATTCCCAGATATTTGGAAACTTGCAAGAGTAAGTCCCATTTTTAAATCAAGAGTAAAAAAGAATGTAAACAACTACAGGCCCATTTTGGTCATTTCAGTCTTCTCCAGGATCTTGGAGCGCATAGTGCACGATCAGATACTCAACTTCATTCTTAAAAACAATATCCTAACCAAGAATCAGTCAGCTTTTCGAAAACTACACTCTACAATAACATCCCTTATAGGCACTACCGACTATTGGTATGAAAATATTGATAGCAAAAAACTAAACCTAACAATATTTCTTGACCTTAGGAAAGCATTCGACACTGTAGATCATGAAATAATGATAAAAAAGTTATGGAAATACGGTATGAGAGGCAATACTGGAAGTTGGTTCCAGTCGTATCTAGATCAGAGGAAACAATACTGTTCTGGAAATGGGCAGAGATCCATGGCTAGTGAAGTAACCTGTGGTATACCTCAGGGTTCCTGCTTGGGGCCTCTACTTTTTATCATATATCTAAACGATTTTGAAAAATGTTTAAGATTCTCAAAGGCAAGTGTTTACGCTGATGACACCACTGTAACGATCACATCGAATGATGTCGAAAAAATTCTGCATGAAGCACAACAGGAACTATTCACTCTCTCAGAATGGATGAGAATAAATAAGTTAAGTTCAAACCCAGAAAAAACAGAATACATGATCATAGGCCGTTCTCGTAAATTAAACACACTAAATACATCAAATCCACTCACAATAAACGGAACAGATATCAAGCATGTTGCGAAAACAAGTCGCTTGGTATAGTAGTTGACGAGAATCTATCTTGGGATGAGCAATACAACACTTTAAAAGGTAAAATCTATGGAGGACTTTCATCATTAAAAAAGTTAAAAAATATTATTCCCCAAGCAAAACTTTGTAGTGTCTACTATGCCATCATCGAAAGCCATTTACGCTATGCCAATGAAATGTGGGGTAGCTTTCCAAAAACCAAACTTGATGCTCTGCAACGCCTGCAAGACAGGGCCCGGACAATAATCGAAAACGCCAGATTGAAGGACAACTGGTCATGTGACTGGCTGAGCATTGAAAATATCATCCGATTTGATCGATCAGTCATGGCATATAAAATAATTAACAAATCAAGTCCGGAAACTCTTTGGGATAAATTTCAACAAAGGTCTTCACAATCAAATTATGCAACAAGGCATTGTAAAGATCTACAAATTCCCAGGCTTAACACTGAACATGCGAAAAAGAGCTATCAATACTCTACTGTAAAAATTTGGAATACAATTCCAACGGATGTTAGGGAGCTCCCAACTATTAGTCACTTTAAAAAGAGATTAAAGGAGTTCCTAAAGAGCTGATTAAAAATATGCTTGGCCATTTAAAAACACGACCCCCTGGAAGAACAGCGTCCTAGGATATAATTTTAGTTACTACTCTTTTTATTTCTATGTATTTAGACTATTGTAAATATTACCGACTTGGAATTTTTTGGAATCATATCATATCATATAAAAGATTACTCCAAAAATACTAACCAATCAAATTAAACAATAACAGGATAATGAATAACTATTACTCACAATTGTTAACAATAATCTATTACGTGAACCAGTTTCCTAAACCTCCTCTCTGTTCCAGTGCATACGAGGCTTTTACGTAAATACAATACTGAAGAAAAAGGATGGTGATACATACAGCGCGCCGCTACATGAATGAATGGCTACATGTAATTTGACGACACACATGCAGAAAGCAGGCAAGATCGAACAAATTCAGTAATATGTAGAGACATTTTAGGCCAGAAAGACTTCCCACGTGCACGTTGCAATGTCCGGTTTAAGCCCAAATGACCTGAAAATGGTGACCAGTGAACTCCATGCAAAACAGAATGGACCATGCTGAATGGAATTACAAATGCATATTGAGTGCTTTTGACTAAAATCCCATTGACCAAGTGTAGAGCATCCCAGCAATGCCACAGGGCCCTCAGGTTAGGATTATGAGCCCAGACAAAATATGGAGGCCGAGGCACTTGTTGTAAACTACTTTGTGGTGTGACAGAAGTAACACAACTATGGCTGCTAATTGGGGAGTTGCACTCTAGACTATCAACAGGGGATTGAGTGGGTAGACGAGACAATGCATCTGCATTCCCATGGGAAATACCTGGCCTGTGTTGTACATCAAAAGAGTATTCCTGAAGGGCCATGACCCAACGTCCTAAACGGCCTTTGGGTTCCAAAGAGTGTAACCAACGTAGGGCACTGTGGTCAGTTATTAGAGTGAACTTCCTACCTAGCAAGTAGGCACGAAAATGGTCAAGGGCAAAAACAACAGCTAATGCCTCTTTTTCAGTAGCAGACTAAGCTTTTTCACGATTAGAAAGGGATCTACTGGCATAGGAAATAACATCTTCCTGGCCAGAAGAATCATATTGAGTGAGTACTGCACCAAGACCCATGTCAGAGGCATCTGTATGTAAAATAAAACACTTATCAAAGTGGGGGTAACTTAAAACTGGTGGAGTGCACAGTAACTTTTTGAGTTGTGAAAAAGATTGCTCTTGCTTGTCTGTCAATGAAAACCTTGAAACTTTCTTTGTCAGATTGACTAAAGGGGAAGAAATATGAGAGAAACTTGGGATAAAGCGGCGATAGTACCCAGCAAGCCCAAGAAAAGACCTTACTTGATCTAAATTAGTAGGGGGAGGAAGATTAGAAACTGCTTCAATCATCTTGGGATCTGTATGCACTCCTTTCTCAGATACAACATGCCCAAGGAAAGGAACTTTGGAAGCTCCAAAACAGCATTTTGAAGCTTTAACACGCAATTTGTGCTTTTGAAAGCGAGAGAGAACAATACTCAGCCTTTCACATTGTTGCAGAATGCTATCTGATGGAATTATAATATCACAAAAATAACATAAACAAGTATGATATGTGGGGTCAGATAAAATAATTTCTATAGCACGTTGAAAAGTAGCTGGCCCACCAGAAACGCCAAAAGGTAGGCGAATAAATTCCAATAACCCATCTGGAGTTACAAAGGCTGTCTTCTCCCTGTCTTCAGGTGCAACACTCAACTGCCAATATCCAGCTCGTAGATCAAGAGTACTAAATATTTGGAGCTTGCTAGGGCATCTAAGAGGTCATCTACCCTGGGAAGTGAGTGGGCATCTTTCTTAATGACACTATTTAACTTTCTATAGTCCACACAAAATCAGAATGTCCCATCTTTTTTTCCTGACTAGAACTATAGGTGATGCCCAAGGGCTAGAGCTTGCCTGTATTACTCCTTGCTCAAGCATCCCTTCCATTTGTGCTTTTGTTTCACTGCGGAAAGCATAAAGTAAACGGCGAGGGTATTGGCGAATGGGCGAGGAGGAACCTGTGTCAATCCTATGCTGAATGACATCAGTATGGCCTAGGCTATCTTCAAAAACATCAGCATACTGCAACAATGTTGGAGGTAAGGCATAGCGGTCTTGGTCATTCAGACTGGGATTTATGTGAGCTTCAAGGAGGCTAGCAAGTGCTGCATTGTCAGAGGTACTGCAGTTGGTATTCATGCTATCAAGCCTAGGTGCTGCAGACATTTTGCAATCAGTGTAAGTTTCAACCAATAGGCAAAACAACCCTACCTTCTGACCAGCATGTAATTGAAGGTCAAGATTAGAGGTGTTCATTAATCGAACAGGAACATTTCTACCTTCTGCATGACAAACTGTATATGCTGCCAATAGACTACATGCTAAATCTGAATCTACCGTTGGAGTAATCATACCAAGTTGCTCTCTACTACTTTTAAGAACAATACCCTGCACTGAGACCTCAGTTCTACCTGGAATGCAAATGTTGTCTTGAATTGAAACAGAAACTGGGCCCCTTGTGGTGGATTGCACCATTAAGCAATTTTGATCAGGCTCAAAAGTGATGGTATCATGTCCAGTAGTTTGGGTGTCAGCAGAGCAGGAGGCCCTAACCATGGAATGGGGCACAGTGGGGTTGACCCATGGGTGCCCTCAAGACAATAAGTACTATTGCCTAAGAAAGACAACTGCAATCCATTTGAAGTTAAAAAATCCCACCCTAGAACACACTGGAGAGGCTGAACGAGGGATGGGGAGACTAAGAAGTTCTCAGTGTACGGATGGAGGGTACCCCCTGGGAAAGACAACTCAAGATGGACTATTCCAGTAATGTCTAGTGGCCGACCCGTAATTCCTATGCAGTTACTGGAAGCAGGTGATAAAACGTTCGACTGAGAAAGCTTCTTAAAGACCCACTCGCTAATGAAAGATTTCATAGACCCTGTGTCGACTAGAGCTTGGACATCAACCCCACCTAATTTACATGAAACGTAAGGCTGTAAGGGGGAAACAGAAAAAACTTGGGGGTGACCTTCAACCCAGCCCTTTATTGAGGCACCCCTTTGAAGTTTAAAGACCCAGAGTTAGAATCTGATTTACAAAAAGTACTTGCATAAGGCAGAGAGATAAGTGGAAATGCATGATTGTCAATATGGCCTTCCTTTCTTGATGCATCAGCATTCATCACATGATTGTTGGCGCACTGATTGCGTGTGAACCATAGGTCAGGGTCTGCTTTAAGAAGGATTTTTCTTAGGTCCCATAAAAAATGCGACGGGTCTTCCTTTGGCCGAAGACAACGGCATATGAAAGTCATTTAGAAGCAACGCGGCCAAATGCTGTTTGATCTGAACGCATGCGCAGTGCGATATCAAAATTTAAAATGGCTGCACGCAGAAGCACAACATGTTGCTAAATCACAGAATTGCTCACTTCTCCCATTGGTCCATAAAACAAAGGATGACGTAGAGAAGGTTTTTCGATCCATTATGAGATTTTATTTCAGGTAGAGGCTCATTTTTGCGGACTTTTTGTCAAGGACTAGAACAATCAAAACAACAGTCAAGGCTTTATGGGACTGACAACTGGAGTTTGGGGAAGGGAGGTGAAATATTTGCCATGTAATAGTTTTTTTTGTTTGAGTAAGGGTATTGAAAACATTTTCAACATCTGTGTTAAATCAAAATTGTAAATTCTCCAACCAAAGCTTTTTTTATTTATGATCATTTCTATTTCAACAGAGTTTGGTGCACTGACAAAGCAGATCCTAAGTAACTCTCGATGCAGTGGAAATCTCATCACTACCTTGACGAAGAAACTTGTCAAAATCTGTTGTTTGTTGCTACACTCTATTGTTTGAGTTTTCTTTGTCTGCGACAGAGTTTTCGGTTATCGGCTTGCTGATTAGGAATAAATATTACGAATTGTTATCGATTGACGTCATATAACATCAAACTACACCGACCAGAAAGGGGTTCGAATGGACGATATAAGACCTTGACGTAAAATGGGTATGAATTCAATTGAAAGAGAAATAGACTGTATATATATATATATATATATATATATATATATATATATATATATATATATATATATATATATATATATATATATATATATCATCAAAGATTTATCTATTTTCTATATGTTGGTTTCTGTTCTAAGCTTGCTTCACCAATCAAGCATCCAATAAGCACAATCATTGTCATAAGCAGTTTGCACTAACATTCTGTCACTATAATAGCTAGGTTATGCCCAATCAACTTATTTCTGTAACCTGCAAATGATATAAGATTAACATGAATTATAGATTAGCTTTACCTTCTGACAACTTATTTGTTTACTGCTCTTGATTTTAAAGTATTTGGAATACTGTTAGGTTAAGTCTAAATTACATCTTATCTACAAGACTTCAGGGGTTAAAGTTTATGCTTGTTTTTGTTTGCATTAAGTTGAAAAATTGAAAAAAGACTGGTCATGTCCAAAATGCAATTCCCCAGAACATGCCAACATGATAATGTGTGATCACTGTGAGACATGGTACCACTGGTAAGCACTTATTTATTTGCACAGATTTTAAATCTTTGATGCATATTGGAAAACATCTACATCAACTCATGTAATGTATTGGCTCAATGAAGATATTTCCATTAAAAACATCTTTCATTCATGCATAGAAAAGTTAACAAATCCTATAAATTAACAATTTCATATGAATAGGTTTTAATTTCTTCATTTAAATATCTGCTAGTTCAGCTGCTCAATGCTTATATTCTGGAATAAGGATCAAGTTTCAGATACTCAGTCCAATAAAGCAAAATAAGGAATAGAATTAACTTCCATGACATGAGATCTCTACCTAAACAGCTAAAAATTTTAATTCCCACACTTGATATCTTATGAAGAAAACCATTCAACATACAGTTTGTCTTTTTATTGATGTAGGAAATGTGTTGGTATCAAAAAGGGAGTTACTGGTGACTGGTACTGTGGTTGTGCTACTACAAGATGAAAATACCTTATAAGAAATGGGGGCTCAAACACAAAGAATGGAGAATAACATCACTCATAACTGTTCAGCTACTGCATTCTAGGGCAACTAATTGCTTGAATTTGTTAGTTGTGCAGATTGGAAGAACTAACAGATAGTTGTTTAATATTTCATGTTTAAAGAACTTGATGAGTAACTAACAAAAATCCAGATCCATACAGATCTGGCAACTTTCTCACCCACCAATAAAGCATCAAGATAATTGTGTCAAGCACATCAGCATCAAGGTAATTTTAGGAAGAGTTTTCCCTCCTTTTGAGTCATTTTGAGACATCACATACTAAACTCTTTCACCAAAAAAGTCATTTTTGTCCTCTGAAAAAGAAATGGTTTCTTACAATCATTCAAAACATTCACTTTCCATTCAAGAATTGACTTCAATTGCTTATGAGAATCATTGGCAATCAATTGTATAGCTCATAGAAACATGACCTACAAATTCAAAAATGATTTTAAGACAAACAAGTAGCAAGGTACCTACTCATAAGAATTAACCCTAGTAGTTAGTTATAACTCCTGACAAAGAAACCAGAAAATCTCATACATAAGATAATATATAGGTATGTAGTCCGCTGTTAAAGTTTAGTTGTTTTGTTCTGTTTTTGATTTGCAACTTTCATCATTAGATCTATAATGAATCAGTCTTCTTCCGATTGTCTGTCAATAATGCTTAAACAGTTAAATGTGAAACCGTTTGTTCAAAACAATTTCTTCAATATAGTAAATGCAAATCCTAATTGTTTTTGATGTATCATGCTACCTATCAATTCCTACAAAAACCCCTTTGATAGCTATCACAAACTAGGACAGGCAAAACCAGTAGTAGATAATAGAGAAGGGTTTTTAATTTTTCTGTTATTCAAAATAAACCATTCAGTATGATTTAGTTTATCAACCTTTCATGTATAGACCATTAAATCTATTTTGGTCCTTGGATGTTTACTCACATTTTTGAAGGAAATACTACTGCTGGACAAGCAGAAACACATATTTGTGTCATAAAACTCGGTTTTTTGTGTAGCTAAAGCGATTTTATTTCTAAATTACACAGAAAAAAGAATGGGCCAAGCTCCTCTTAGCGAAGAACAGCTGTACACAGGCATCCTCAACGCTTCACGCTTAAGAGGGGAGACCCTTTCCAGAGGCCTCCACTCTCTTACATAATTGATAAAACTGACCCCTCTTAAGGAAATCTAACACTAGCGATTGCAGGTTACCTATCCTCTGGCTCTTCCGGATAGTCACAAAAAACAACAAATTGGTAAAAAGTGAATCTGCAACAACTTCAATACGGGTGACTTCTGTACAAGTTAAAATCCGCGAAAGTAAGCCTCTACCTGAAATAAAATCTCGAAATGGATCGAAAAACCTTCTCTACGTCATCCTTTGTTTTATGGACCAATGGGAGAAGTGAGCAATTCTGTGATTTAGCAACATGTGAAGCACACGAGAAAGAAGAAGGCCGCATTATTTTTACATTGAGCATCACATCCAAAAGCGAAAGGACAGAAAGACATACGTTGATAAAAATTATTATGAAATTGGAATCAAAGAAATCGATGCTAAGAACAATCGCATGAAAATTCATTTCAAAGGTTACGAAGAAAAGTACGACGAGTGGAGAAACCTAGATTCAGACGACACGGAAAACTTTCCAGTGGTTCACTTTCCCCGGGTTTTGAATGGCAATGGAGGGTCCTTAGCTGAAAGATTTTTTCCATTTTTAGAAAGGCTGAGGCTTGAGATTAAGCGAAATTTAAAATCTGGTCGAAAAGATGATCCAAATGTCCGCATAACTTTGGAAATACAAGCAGATGTTTGTAATATGCTGGTTGAGAAGCAATCGTGGAAAAAAGTTAAAGAAAAGGGACACATTTCCTATGTCTTGTATTCCAATGTCAGCTTGGACCATTTACTTGGAGAACGCTGGTCAAGTAGAGTGAGTAATGTACAAGGTGATTTTGACTATGTATGTGAAAAGACTGCACGAGTTTGGTTGATGCAGTGGCAGCCGCTTTCTGATTTTAAAGTTATAGGTGGTCATTTTTTCCCTGTAAAATATGAACAGTTACCATTATTGGTTTTTACTTTTGTACGTGGTAGAGGAAACTCAAGGGTTTACAAAGAAAGTGATGGGCCATAGAAATTAGTAGTTTTTTACCCCTTACTAATACAAAAATCCTTTGTATAGATTGCTTAGGAAGAAGTTATTTACTAAATTTTTCGGCTAATCCATTTTAAATGGCCCAGAGATGGTTTTTGAAGTCCTTCACCTAAGCCCATTGGTAACAAATAGCAATTCACCAGACTTTAATCTTTTCAAAAAAGTATGATTTTGATTGTTTTGCTTTAATCTTTGATTGCATTCTACCATATCTTGCAAAGCACCACAGTTGGAAAATAAAAATGAGCAATAATTTTCCAGTTAATAAAATATCTTTTGCTTACAATATCTTAAGCATCTGCTTCTATCCTGCTTTTTTCACTGTTAAGTAATGCAAACAAAACATTTTTAACTATTTGCATAACCAGGAAATATGTCTTTCTTTGTGTGAAAAATGGGATTCAAAAGAGACAAGAGTAATGGCAACATTGCCCCCCTTTTTGAATGTGTAATGCTCCCCATAGGAGCTGCATCCCTGTAGATCTTTCCTTGGGTATTTCCAGACTTCCAATCACTGAATTCAACTACAGAATAGTCTTAGATCACCCCATGATATCAAGTACATGTCACCATGACCAAACATTATAACACTTTTCTTGATTGTACCCAGTTTGACTGGAGTTGGCTTGGGAAGAGTATATAAAATTCAATACACATTTGTTCTTCTCAAAAATCTTTAAATACAGGATTCCCATGACTCCTAAAAATCCCAGAATATCCTAGGAAAAGAGAAATATCCTAAAACACCCTTCAAAACTCTAAAATTTTGGGAACGATTTCCTTTTCTCCAAGATTTATTCCAAATTTTTCATAAGTTAAATTTTATTCAGCAGTTATGTTGCTTAATACATTATTTTGTGATACTAAAAAATTTAAAAAGTTTATCGTACTAACAATAGTCCAATCATCAATTCTCTATAGTTCTACTGTGAGTATTTCTCTGCAATCTGGAAAGCCTCCTAAAAAATGGGCACAAAAATCTCCTAAATTCTCCTACATGTCCTTAAAAAAGTCATAAAAATGAGTGGGAACCCTAAAAAAGTAAGAAAAAAATGTAAGTTAAGTTGAGTTCAATAACTAAAACTTCAAAGTTCTTGGCAAGATGTTACCCATTTGCCTCCAATCTTTTTCAAATGAGCACAGCAAATGGCAGAACTACAAAGTGAACACTTATCAGTGCATGTTTTAATGCTATGCCCAATTGCATTGCAGTTTCTGCAGTGATATGCATCCTTCATCCTTTTGGCACCCTTGACCTCAAGAAATTATATGTGATTTTGCTTGAGCATCATTTGCTTTAAGGCTTCAAGGTCCCGGTGATTTGTGGATCTAAAAAAGTCCTTTGAACATTCATCGTTGTACTTTTCCAGACCTTGCTGATTGAAAAATGTTAAGCTTTTGTACATTCTAAGGAACTGTGGTACGTGCATGACAAATGCGTGCATATACGGTGTAACATTGATTTTTGATAAAGATATAAAAACCCCGAGAGCCCTGATTTTATACTTGCACTTAAGGCAGTCACTTCGCTGTCCAATTCATATGTCATCCGTATTTTGGTGTATAAGTCCAGGAAGTCCTTTCGAAGTTGTTGAATCTTTACAGCAGTATCATTACCTGGTAAAAGTTCCATTATGTTGATATGCTGAAATAAAGTTATCCGTTCAGGTCCTGTAAGCTCCCAATATTGTAATTTGTTAGTTGTACTTTCAGTGTTACATTGAAATTGTATTCCAATTACTTTTAGAAAGTGAATGTAAGAGTCTATATATTTATGTGTCTTTTTTAAGCCATCTTCTCTTTTTAACTGGAGAATCAAATTCTTAATCAAAAAGTCGGAAATTCTCTGGAATGGTAAGGAGTGGTTTAGAATGAAGTCATGAAATACATCACAAGCTATAGGTTCAATTTGTGAGTTATAGATATAGTTTCATGTGCATCAGTTGATAATTAAGGATTAACTTTACTTTTAGATGATATTTTACTTAACAGGAAGCATTCCTTGCGCTGAATATCTGCTGTAAATCATGCACCATCATTTTAATATAATGGATTGATCAGTTACTTGCTAGGAGTAAATTGGTATCTTGGATTTCTTACAAATTAACTGATAATAACAAAGTTTTAGATTGAATGTTCTAATGGATCTCTATCTGAACAAAAAATGTTACTATCTAGAACAGATTTAATAGAAGGCAGCAGTGGTGATTTCTAAAACTTTTAACAAGGGGGGCTCTAGGCACAACCACGCCCATAGTTTGGGTGTGGCCCAGCTACAACCGCGCCCATGTTTTCAAAGATGGAAACATGATAATATAGTTTAATGCTGATGTAGTAAGTCAACAACAATTGATCATAGCACTTTCGAAGCAAGGCCAATTAACTCTGAAAAGCCAAGCCAATGCAAGAGTTTTAGGGGGGCTGAGTCCCCAAAATGAGCAAACATTTTAACAAGGAGGACTCCGCCCCCTGAGCCCCCCTAGAAATCACCCCTGGAGGGCAGGTACCAGAAAGTCTGCAGGTACAGTATATGGTTCACACGTGTGGCTCATGAGTTTCTAAACATATATTGCACTCAAAAGTTTGAATTAAACAACTCTTCCACTGAAGTTGTAATTCAATCACTTTGATTCGTAGACCTCAATGCTTTGTTGCGAGCATTGACTTCCTTCTTAGAAGTTTACTATTGACCAGAGACTATTCTAGCCCACAAAATCACCTTTTCTATTGAACTTATCAAAGGCGTTTTATGTTTCAGAAACTTGAAGCAGCATTGTCTTCTTGCAAACGCTTTAACTCATCCTGCTCATTTTCTCTTAAGAATTTTTTATATTTTACTTTGAGAAATCAAGATCCATAGAATAATTTGTATAAATTATCATTTACGTAAGATCTACCCTTTTTATCAACTGTAATCCAAGTTTTTAAGGTGGAAGGTGCTAAGCTAGTGCATTTTTTAGTTGACTGTTCATCATTCGTGATCAGGGGTGTCGTGGTCAGTGGGGCAGGGGGGCCATGACCCCCAATTTTTTTGGAATTTGTGAGATTTTCGGAAATTTTAATGCTTCGTCGGAAAATTTTCGGACGTTTGCTGTTAGTAAAGACAGAGGTTTCGAATTTTATTGGAAAATCATTGAATTCTCCTCCCCCCCACTCTACAGGTGCCACGATACCCCTGCTCGTGATAGCATCTGTCCTTGACAGTGTCCGTTTTTGATAGTCTTGTTGGCCAGCATCGCAATTAATCGTAGTCGCTTTACTTGTAGTCACAATTAGTACCATCATTTTTGTCACCACCTGCCAACTTTATCATATCTGACAATGTCGTTCGATATTCCACATGGGCATGTTTCTTTGACGTCACCATCACCGCAATGTTTGTTATGTGCAAAAGACTTGTGTTTGCGATTTTCAATTAAGGACTACCAAATGATATTAATAAAATGTATAAAAAAAGGAAATATACTCTATATCAAGGTAACACACCAACATTAACATTTGCCTACATCTTTATCCAACGTCTTTATCAGCATCATGGTAGAGATGTCCGTAATCTACAGCCTTATGGGCAAAAACTACGCTAACAAAGTTAATTTATCTTCTATGAATCATCGAGTTGACGTCTTCATAATTTCACTCTACTGTTGTCCAACCCTTTGAAGAATAGACAGGCAGTAAGCATAGAATTTTTTTAAGTTTAAGATAAAGGGCACTTGACAAATTTCAAGAGCTGATGAAACTACAATGATTTGTTTTGAAAATTTCTTATTCTGTTTGTAATAGCTTCCTAGAATAAGATAGCAATAGGATTTTAGAAAAAGACGACAAAATAATTATGCAAAGGTTGGGTCGGGAAATCTAAAGGAAACCAGAGTGTAAAACCTTCCTCGTTAGTTTTGAATCGGTTGTAAGTTGGAAAATGAAGAAAACCAGTTGAAATTTCTGTCTGTGCTGTTGGATGTTGTGCTATTCTCTAAAGTGCTGTTCTTATTCACGAATCTCGTCGTTTACACCTGCATCTGCGATATGCATAGTAGCACTGCCTTCAGAAAACATCAATCATAAGACTTTCGAATACCTTATTGAAAAGTCAGATTCATGACTTCATAGAATGGTGAGCAACATTTAGAGAAGACACTTTTGATATTAAACGTCTCTCACCAGAACACAGCGAACGTTAAACATGCAGCAAAGACATGGCCAACCACAATTGCAGATGCACCATCTGAAATGAAAAATATGTTCAGGAAACCATCAACGGATAAATTTCAAAATATAATCATTTCATCTTCACTTTATTTCAAATGTTTAAGGAAAGAAGACTTTCAGTAAATGCTCATTGTCAAGGGTCAATCCCTTTGTACTTTATATCACTTGTGTCTGCTAAAATTTACCTACTGATAAAATGGCTTAAACCGACATAAAAAGATTCTGAAATTTAAATTGCATAAACCAAAACATTAACAGATATATTTTATATAGGTACTATTTACATGTTTTTATTTTGAACTTACATATTGATAAAAAAGGTTTCACTAGAAATGTGAAAACATATTTTGACAGGGAGAGAGAGAGGTAGAGAAGAAGGCTAGCAGTTCCTACCACACTCTTTTTTGATACAGAGATCTGCACATGACCTTCTCTTTTCCTGAGGCTCTGAAGTTCCATTGATGCAAGCTGTTACAGTGTATATGACGTTGGCATTTGCATTCACCCCCGTCCACGCACCATCACTTCCACTGCAGCATGTTTTCTTTTCACATGTTGCTGTTGCTGTTGCACTGCTGCACAAAGCTATCATAAGAAATGGTTATAAAATACACCTTGTTATCATAAGCGTAGGAGAGGGGGTGGAAGGGGGCTACAACCCCCCACCCTTAGTAGTGCAGAAGTCTGCTAAATTCAAGCAATTTTCCTGAAAGAATAATAGGAATTTCCGGCAACTTTTCTTGCTGCTCTCCACGTCACGTTACTCATTCGGGCAGAAATGGTACAGCCCCCCCTAAATTTGAAGTTGTCTTACGCCTATGGTGATTATTCAAGCAGAGTTAATAAGCCTGATGTTGCTGGAACATCTATTAAGTTGATCCATGTTATAAGCTGCTTGTAACTCAGGTGGACATCACAGGTCGTTCTTCTCTGATGAGTTATTGATATTGAAATGAAAGATGCCCCCTATAAAAACATCTGGCTCCATGACTGTATATGGCTAGTACCCTTTATAACGTCCAATGGGCACGCCAGAGCCGGGGGGCAGCAGCCTCTCACCTTTTTGCTAGTGCATGATGTCTTACAATAGATAGCCTATCCCATCATGCTTTGATGCTCAAAAAGAGGGTTTTCTTGCAATCTAAGGAGGATTAGCTGTAAATGTTTTAATAGGCTCTACCCCTGACCACCACTGCCTCGCCCAGTAAGAGCATACCACTCGTCTCCAGCCCCCTCACTCAAACATATCCTCCTGCGTCCCTGCTCCAATTGCTAGAAAAGGCTTGTGGCTTGAAGTTGAAGTTGAGGTGGAATGAAACAGGCATCGTCAATTGCAATAAAAGCTAGAGAATCAAGGAGAAATTTCAAGAGGTATGACAAAGTAAAATGATGGAGAGTGTTGAATGTTTAAAGTATAAATGCATGAATTGATAGAACCTTTAGACTGTAGTTATTGTTGACTTAAAAGAGTTAATCAGACAGGGTTACCAATTGAAACTACATGCAAACGAAACGGAACGTATGAAGTAATGGCACGAAAAAGAAAGTTTGATAGAGGCATTACATGATGACTGTGTCGGCGAAATGTACTGGCTCATTGACATTGACATTGATGTTGTTGATGTTGTCGTCGTTGTTGCTTGCATTGTTGTTGTTGATGTTGTTGATGTTGTTGATGTTGTCGTCGTTGTTACTTGCATTGTTGTTGTTGATGTTGTTGATGATGTCATTGTTGGTGTTTCCATTGGTGATTGTGTTGATGATAGAGTTACATTGCTGTTGCTGCTGCTGCTGCTGCTGCTATTGCTGACTGTGCTACTGTTGCTGCCGGTGCCGTGCTTTATCACCGTAAAGATGATCACAAAAAACAATGCATTTCGTGTTGACATTTCCTACGACAATTTCAAAGCTACATAATCAACGAAGACATAGCAATACATTTTTTTGAAGACAAAATGCTTTTTCAAGCGCTTTTTTTTCTAGAATTTCATTATCTTATTTGCTTCAAATGAAGCAACAATATTAAAAGATATGAAAATTATGAACATGATATTAGGTAAAAAATGAATAGCAGCTCTTCTTTTTTAAATGCATAGATCATCTCCAGATATCTTGTTATTTGAGATAAATGAGGTGAATCCAGTGAAAATTCAATTTCATATATTGCCATAAGAAGATGTACGTTGTCGCCCAATGGCTGAAATTGATGAAATATTTGAAAAGCAATGCAAAAAGAAATGGAGTTGAAACAAACATGTAATGAAACTTTCATGTTTATGAATAGTAGCTGAAGTGAAAAAGACATCATAAGCACCGATTATTGTTATTGATAACAATGACGATTTCTGCAGTCAATTTTTATTCATTGTTTAGCGAAATTGTAATTATTTTCATAGTATATCTACAGGTACTTTTCCTTTTGAGTTTCGTAATCATGTAGCTATGGAGGTGTCTTAGTGGTTGCATAAGTAATGGCTGCCAATGGTTACCTCACAAACAGAAAAAACCTTGTAGTGTTGCCAGCCTGTTATTGGCCACAAAGCAAAACTAGTCTCGTAGTGAATATATAGACTCAGTTGTATGCAATGAGTTTCATTGGTCGATTGTAACATCGTGCCACAAAAGTTCTCGCTAGCCATAGATCAGGTCAGCTTTTAAGTCGACAGAGAATGCGTTCTGTAAAACTCATTCAGTATCTGTGGAGTTTGTGCTATGACCCCCGTGAAATGAAACTATATGCAGGTTGTTCTCAAGAGATCAGATAACTTAAATCCTGCTGATTGCTGGACTAAACTAGGAATAATTTTGAGACAGAAACCCTGAAAAGTTTCCATGAAGCACTCGGTTCTCCATATTTAGTGGTGCTACACACCTTTTCAGCTGCGAAAACATCCCGAGAGCTGTACTATCAATTATTTCCTAGTTTCTCAATGTTTTTTCTTAACATAATGCGTTCTATCCAGATTTATAGTCTACTCCAAAATGCCACGAACCAGCATTTAGTGTTACACTGACTACCACCAGAAGAGAAAGTAAGAGAAGACATTTCTAGGAAACATGTTGTCATATAGCTTCCTCATTTTACGAGGTTGTTCATGTTTACCACGGAGGAATGCCTTTGCTTTTCTTATATCGCCCTTTTCATATATAATTATTCTAGCATTCATTATTAAATGGATTGTAATTGCTCAAATTCATCAGATATTGCTGTGTTGCGCAGATTTTCTTTTTGTGACAAGATTTTTTGATAAGTTAGTTCGAATCCTCGTCTTGAAAAATGAAATCTCTTTATTTTCTTCCTTTTTAATTTCAATTTCACCTCAGGAGGTTTCGAGTTTCATAACTGGCACCTTTTTGAACAGTCTCTATTCATAGCATGGTTGAACCAATGCAGATAAATAATTATTTAATCTAAGCAAAAACAATCAGACAAATCCAGTTTGATGTAGTCGAAGAAAGGTTTGGGCTGGGGGGAGGTATTTATCCTTGTCTGATATTTTGCAATAATCATGGTTGTAACTGCTTTAAAGTCTACGAGTTTGAAACATCCTTTTTAATGTTCCCAATGGTGCTATATGTAAACGAACAAATTGTCTTCAAGGAACCACACACATTTCATAAGAGCAAAGTTTATCAAAATACAATTGGTCAGAACCGCTGAAAGTTAGGAAGAAGAATAATGCAAGGCTCAAGATTCATCAAAAGAATTAAGAGCTTTGTGTTTGAGCTATAAATCTGTTTTTAGATTAACTTTCGCACTATCGATACAATATCTATTATTCTGTTCCACTTTTGTTTTGCTTTATGAAGAGTAGGACATTAGAAAATGTTTAAATAAAGTCCTTTGAGTTTCAGGCAAAGACACCTTTGGCATTAAAAGATATGTTAAGAATAGTCTTAGACTCAAAACCAAAAAAAGTTTAAGAATATTGAGGCTCAGTAGAAGGTCAGGTGTGCCTATAAAAAAGGCTTGTATAAGGAAAAAGTTTTCAAACTGGTCTGTGTTCTAGAACTATTTTCATGGTATAGTTGCACAGACATGCTTTTAGCTTTTAATTGATATATCTTTCTACTTCATGAATCTCTATCACTAGTGATGTATTAATATTTGGAAGGAGTTCCATACACTCTCACTCTTTTTTTATAAGAATGTCTAAATTTCTGCCCAGCCTCAATATTATTAACTTTTTCTGATTTTGAATCTAGAATCATTCTTAAATTTAAGCCCCGTTTACATGACAAAATTTAACCCGGATTCGGATCGGGCTACTTTAACCCAGGCTAAATTTTAGTAGTGTGGATGCAACTAACCCGGGTTCGACACGGGTTAGTTTAGCCTACCTCTGATAGGCGGGTTTGACCCGAGTCGAACCCGGGGTTACTTTTTTCTACTTGTAGTGTAGACGCAAAATGGGATGGACCCGGGTTATTGCGTGGGAAGTAGTGTGGACATAGAGAGAAAACAATAGTATTCCTTCAGACTTCATTCCCCAATTACAAGAGTAAACATCAGATGTTGATTTGGTGTGTTGAGAAGGTGTTCATTTTGTCAGGGATTTGGACATATTAAGTTAGATAACTGCGTGCATCAGAAAGCCATTTTTGAGAAAATCGAGAAAAAATCAAAAATTATTTAGCAGAGCAAGGATACAAACTCACGTAAATGCCATTAAACGACAAAATGAAAGCTTTTAACAGAAAAGGTGTCTTGTTGCGGTCGCAAATGGGCAGATCAAAATGAATTGGTCTTCCATCCATCATGCTTTCAATGGTTTTCAATACGCATGTGCAGTTAAGTTAACCCTGGTCGAACCCTGATTGCGTCTACACTACACTCTTGTCAATGATGACGTAGTAAAAGTAACCCTGGTCGAACCCGGGTTAAATGTTGTAATGTAAACATGGCTTTAAGTACCCAAGGAGTGACTTCGCCTAAATACTTAAGGAATATGCTCCAATCTTTGTCGATGTTTTAATATTTCATATAACTAAGCAAGAGTTTATATTTTATATCATTAATGCAAAGATACTTCTGAAAGCAGTATTATAACTAGGATACAAAAAAATTCTCATGTCTTGACGAAGCATGAGCCTTGCATTATTCTTAAATTATACTTAAATGTCAACGACTTTGAGCCTCGATATCCTTATAAACTTATAAAGGAAAGTGTGCATTGTTATTGAGCCATACCTTAGCTGATTTAACTTCTGAGGTTATTTAAATTGTAGTAGATGGTATTTGAGTGTGGTCATTTGGAATAAAAACCTTATATCTTGTAAAAAGTGCTCAATCCCAAAAATACAGGATTAACATATTACGGATGATGATTGTGTTGTGAATAATAATGGATATTTCAATTGCTATTAAAGCTGAAAGACACGGTTTCTTGGGTAACTTTTTACTGGTAGTTTTCGTTTCTTGAATAAGTTAAAACACATGGCTTTCCGACGCGGTTTGTTCGCGTTTTTCTAAATTATTCTGGTCTTCAGATTAGTAGTGGTCTTATGACTCTGTCCACCAGTGTTTTTATTTTCCCCTACGACTGTAAATGTGAACTTATTCAATCGTACAATCGTTCAAAGTTAAACAAGAAATCCAATCAAAGTCCAAGTACTATTAACATGGCAGACAAAAAAATGTTTAATTTTGTAATCTAAGCGTGTTGTTGCATAATCTTGTGCTTAGCCCTATGGTACACTGTTTGTGGTATCCAACAGTACAAAATAGAAGTGATAACATTTCTCTGATAGTTCTTAAATAGTTATAGGAAAGGAAAGGGGCAATCGAAAGCATCAAAGCAGTTTTCCATTGCACGATTACTCATCAATCGGGAAACTGGTTTATGATGGAATTGCGGTCCACCTTCAGCAAGTTCTTCCACAATAATTAACAAAATTCAATTCTAGGATAGCTATTTAGAAAATCTTTCTATTAAACAATCAACTGGTAGATAAGCTGATGTATAAACCGGGGGTAGAAGAATATTTAAGGAACCACCAGACGCTATGCCCAGTGAGGTTATAGCCCTTATTCAGTTGTAACAAAGACTACCTTCATTAGCTCTTTCCTCAGTCAATACAAAACATCCCTTAAGACTCAGTATCTCCTTTGCAGTATATTTGGAATTACTTCCTGTCATCCCAGCTTTGTTCCTACTAATTACTTAATGCCAAAGAACCAAGAATCGAAATGCTAAATACATGAGTAGAACTTTAGATCGATTTACAATCGACAAGATAGAAAATGTATCAAGATTACAAGTTGCAGTGTATATGAGACGAGAAGAGAATGTGCCCTGTTCCTTTCCTTTCAGTTGATATTCATATTCATACTATTTAAAGTTTTTAAGCATATAATCTAGACAACATAAAATTGAATATAAAGATAAACAATGGTGCTTAAGGTAACCTTTTCGGGTGACTGTTTATTGCAGAATTACACTCTACATAGTAATATGAAAGTTCATAATGCAACAATGTGAGATTTAACTATAAGCAAAGAGCAAAGTAAAATACAAGCGTTATCCAGTCGATATTTTAAACATAAATCGAAATCTAGCTAATCAATCGTACCCCACACTTTGTACCAACAATAACTACAGAAGTACAAGCGAACTGTGGAATGTGATTGATAGTGAACATCAGTTTGTGCCTCAACAAGTAGAAATGATGTTTTTCTCCTATCCACTTTTCAACTATACTTCACACCAGATATTCGTTTGGGCATGAAGTAATTGTAGATCTTGGACGTACGCTATAATTTCGATGGAGGAACAACACTAAGTCATTAATTCCTTATTTTAAACTAATTTTTAGCTTTACCGTAACGATTCTAAACATTGGCGTTTCCTCGTTTAAAAATACGGCTAATATGTAGAACTATGGTGGAAGGAAAGATACGAAATTGGGGAGCGGGTTTTAGGGTGTATCATCTTACATAGCATGTGCAATTGTGTGAAGAATTATCAAGAAAGTACCTACAATAAAAAGCAGTTGTCACTTGATAGGAATTCAATCAAAATTGAAAAATAGCACTTACCATTTTCCCAACTAAATAACGTGTTTTATGCTGCCGTCTTGTTTCGATGTTCACATCAAAAATAAGAACATAGTGTAGACTTACTTGTCATTGTAGCATTGTTTACCTTGTTTCCATGACTGTAGCCAATAAGAGTTGATGAAGTCGCAAAAACATGGTCTACATGGTAACTCAGATGATCGTACATTATCAATCCACTCATCACTATCACGATCATCATCAACACTATTATCATAATAATCATCATTCATAATCATTATAATCATAATCATCCATATTCATTCTTAATCATTATAATCATAATCATTCATAATTATCATAATCATGATTCTCATGATCATAGTCATCATCAACATCACCATAATCATTGTCATCATCATCATCATCATCATCATTATCATCACCACGATCATCATCACCACGATCATCATCACCACGATCATCAAAACTATCAACATTATCGTTCATCATATTTCCTCAGCCTTGCAAACACACATTTGTTGGTACACATTCAATAACATCTGATGTAGTACCACCAGCATATGTTAACACAAGTTAGTTACGTAAATCTACTTTGCAAGTTATGAATATCAGATGTGAGGAGAAAGTCGATGAATATGTAGATTAACTAGTATATACTACATGCATACTAAAACCTAACTACAGCCTTATATAATCGAATATTTTCATCAAAATCATGATATAGGTTTCTTTACTTTAACTATGTGCAACAACTTAATAAACAATCTTATAGTTTTGTATCTTCAAAGAATCCTCAAGATCATCTCTTCATAATTTGACTCAACTGCTATTCCGTTATAATCCTTGAAAGAATAGAAAAATAAATCAGTTCAGAATCGAATACTTTCATTCAAGCTGCATCTAAAATGAGTTTGGTGCGCATTCAAAGGTAAATAAGAGCATGTGTACTCCAATGTCTAAGCTTAAGCGACACCCTACCCTTCAAATGAAACAGTGTGCCAATGAAATCTCTAATTCCTCATTTTCACTGCAATAATGTGATAAATACTTCTTTGTATCGCGTTTAGTTATAACTGTAGAATGCAAACTTTGTTGGTGCTATAGGAATTTTTACAAGTCATAATGATAACTAGGGTTTGTTGAAGCTGTCGTACTCTATCAAAGTATATGAATTGCATGTATTTATGTGTGCAGGCCATTGATCAAATTTTACTATTAGAAAGGATCCTTATCTCAAAAATATATACATAATACTACTGCCTTCAGCAAATGTCTTAAATGGAGCTTTGATACACCAAACTGAGAAAGTACATTCATGGCTTCGTGGGATTACGCGACAGGGTTAGCTGATTTGAATCGCGATTTAAATCAAATGATTTTCTTTAAAATCACTCATTTAAATCAATTTTTTATAAACACAAATACTTGAAACAATACTTTGTTCCAGAACAATGTAAATCCTTAGAGTTAACCGTTTCCATCAAAATGAATGATATAAATACCCCTAGGTGGCCAGCATAATTCGATTTAGGTTGAATTTAGGCACATGAAACGTGTAACACAACCTTCTTTTAGAATAATCCTTCTTTCTCCAGTAAGTGGGCTTTATATGTTACAAGGCTCGGCAAATACCCTAACTACGTCATCTGAATGTGATGGCAGTCCTAATGAGTGTGTTTTTAACAAATGAGTATGAATGCACGCTGAGGAAGCTATAGGTATTTTAGCTGTTCTCTCTGCTAATATATTTCAGTTTTATCCCTGGGTGAATTAGTGACATACCCGTAGTCGCAAATGGGGCAATTGACCTTTAAGCAGAACTTCCCACAGTGGTCACAAACTGAAATTTTGATTCATGTGGTTCAATTAATAAAAATTAAGCCTGAAAAATCGCTACTTTCTCTATCTCTGTGCGCAATTTCACATATACATCAGTTAATCTACTTCCATAGCAAGTTCATTATTCCTCTGTTGCAATTAAATTGGTCCTTATGGCAGTATTACCTGATTTTCCCTTAGGGAATTCCCACACTAACTGTACTGGGATATTTCCCCTTAGAGAGCTTCCAGTGTTCGTACGAGAATTTATTTCAGAGTAAATTCATGCTTGGGATTGGAAAATGATAATTCTTGAAAGGGAAACAAGCATTTTTAGCTTCTTATATTGGTATAATTCCTGCCATGTTGCGGCTAAAATGCATGATAGTTTATCAGTATGGGAGTTATATTTCTTTGTTTGTAAAGTAGTCTGGATAATGTTGTATATTGAAATTATAAAAACTCAAAAAAATCCGATTTAAATAAAAAAATGACCAACCCTGAAGTGTGAGCAACATTTAAAAAGTACAAAGCTCTGACAGTAAAGTTACTAACCAGAAAACAGCGAACGTTAAACATGCAGCAAAGACATGGCCAACAACAATTGCAGATGCACCATCTAAAATTAGAAATATGTTCAGCAACACATCAACAGTCATGTTTCATGTATAAACAGTACAAAAACTAAACTCCATATCATCAATGGTTGTTAAAGTTTTCCTATGGACAAAACACACGGAGTATTCACTTTGGAGTTTTGATTTTTCTTGGATTGATCAAAGTACAAAGTTAAAGATAAAACTTAGAACAGGGCAAGCTTTAAATGTAAAATAAAAAAATTAAATGCTTTCGTGATGATCAAAATTAAAATATTCTCTCTGGTCTACAGTATGAGACGGCTACTTCCCGCAGACCATTGCATGTTTCACTGACTTTCCGTGACTTAGGAGCAAAGACCCCTTTCTCCCTAACTTTTCTCTGACAATGTAAGCCCTGAGAGAGAGAGGTGAAAATTTGAAAGTTAAATGTACCCACCACATTCCTTTTTCACACATGCTTGTTCACATGATTTCGATTGCGGAGAAGTGTTTTTTGTCCCATTGTCACAGTGAACTGTCCGATTGTAAGAGACAGTTGCTGCTTTATTCACTCCCGTCCATGCACCTTTGCTTCCAGTACAACATTTTTCCGTTGCACAAGTTACTGGGCCATCGGTAGCGTTGCACGAAGCTGGCACTAAAAAGAACCAAATTCATTGACAGGTCATGAAAAACCTATTCAGCATCCAATTGATTGTTAAGACGTGGTTAAGAGGTGGACTTGTTCAAAGACATATTGAAATAATTAATATTCATTTCTGAACTGGCCTACAAATTTCTTTGAATTCATGGCTACAAAAGTTTTCTAATGGCAAAATCATGAATAGATGAGTCAGCTAGTCAGGGCCGCGCGAAAGAATTCTGTGGCCCGGGGCAAAAGAGAAAATCGAAGGCAGTTCAATATTCAGTTGAAAAATTTTCAGGGTAGAGAAATGAACTTTGGAAAATTACTACTGAGAAATGAACTTTATGAGACCCCTCAAACCTTGAAACATTGGGTGTTATGAGGTCCATTGGAGCTTTTAGCCCTGGGTAATTTGCCCCCTCCCCCCTCTCGGCAGCCTTTCAGCTAGCGTGGCCATTCCAGTAGGCAGACACTGCACGAATAGGTAGTGTCATTGGTGGTTCCATTACAATTAAAACTCATGGGTACTAACTAATGACGATTTTTCATAGGGCCTAAAAGCGATCTTTTTGTGGGTGTTTGCTAAGAATGTGCCAATGTAACTTACAAGCTAGGTAAAATGCTTGTTCCATCGGTTATTGTGTTCATACAACTACATAAAGCTGACAACTGGCAATTATCATCACGATGTCAAAAATATTCCATAAACAGTAAATCTCTGCAAACAACAACCTACTTTTTTAAAAAACAAACTTATTAGGTTTTTAAAAATTGCTCTTATCATATTTTATGATGCAATTCTTATCCCAAAGACGTTTACAACCAGGGTGTGCATTTCCTCATCCTTGGGTGCGCATTTCCTCAAAATCCCTCAAAATCTATCTACAGGTTCCTACTGTTCTATGTTCTTATTTTCGGGGCTTTGCTGTAATCAATCACCATCAAAATACATCACACCGCATCGCATTCCGTCACACCGCATCGTATTCCGTCACACCGCATCGTATTGCGTCACACCGCATCGTATTGCGTCACACCACAAACTATTGCGTCACATCGTATCGCATTGTGTCATATCGCCGCTGATTAACGCAGCTGAATGTCTTCATACAAAATTAGAGTTTCGCAAATATCGTATCATCTGAGAGCCATGTGTTCCTAGATTATGATAATGTTTTCGAAGAGATTTGACATACCTATGTTTAGTAAAATCTGATGCGCATGCGCATACTATCTTATTAGGTGTCTTCTGTTTATGGCCAGCGGCTTTTGACAAGAAATAAAATTTGGCCCATATGAGAAAGAGGCTGCCAATGCATGTTGTAGAGTACAAAGATGCATAGAATTAGCAATTTGTTTTTCTTCGCTGAAAGTAATAAACACATTTTGATAGTATTTGGTCATTGGCAAATGATCAACAAAAAAAATGAAAATTATTCAGAGCTCTTCAGATACTGCGTGTCCATGAGAAAAATTCTAGTGTAACGAATAATCGTCTCCCGGCTATTACTGTACGAGATTTTTCCAAACCCCGCTCTTATTCCAACCCCTCCCCCGTTTCTTAATTTTCCAAAATTTTGAGGACGTGAATTTATAATTTGCCCCAAATGTGAACCAAAAACGAAAATCCACTACATTTAATAATGCACAACATGCCTAACTTTAGTTGGAATCGTCAGGCCAATGGTATAAACATCAGAATTGTTCCAATTATTCCAACTCCCAATTTATTAAATTTTCAAATATTTCCAACCCCCATTTATCAAATTTTCGAGACTTTTCCAACCCCTTCCTCCAGTTATTCTGTACTCTCGATTGGAGCCACGACGAAAAACATTATCAGTCGGCAAGAAAACCAGAAAAAATCCCCAGTTGTAACAAAATAAATAAATCATGAATGGAGAATTTCGAGACGAACTAGTCCCATCATGGAAAATGTTCTATTCATAATTCATTTATTTGGCTACGTCTAATTATCGTTATGTTTTAACCTGGCATTTGTTGAAAAGTCAGTTCAATATGGTTGTCAAAATATTTTAAGGATGAGAATTTCCAAGAATAGTTATTATGTAATAAACAATCTCGGCAATTCTCCCTGTTTTTTTGACCTTCTGACAATGCTTTCCGTCGTGCCCCCCCTCACCACAATGTCCGTCGTCGTGTCTACATCATCTGAATAATGCTTTTCTATATATGAAACTATCATTTTTCTGTTATTTTGCAAAAAAAATTTAAAAAGTTCAAGTATACCACAATGCTGACTTTCTTTTCAAATATTAGCCAGAGATGATAAGCCCTGCATACGAGTATTTTTAATTATTTGCTTTAAATGAATGTTAACAATATGAACATATTCATTATAAAAAACATTATAGATAATACTTTTCCATATTGAATATGTTCATGTTGCTAACATTGCTGTGAAGCAAATAATCAGAAATTTTCACATGTAGGGCTTATCATCTATAGACTTGAATGCATAAAATTTCAAAAGAAAGGAAATTCAACATTTTGCAGTTTTGACTTCGAGAATTCATCAAATCTGCAATCTGAATGATACAGCATACAAAAACGAAACATTTCGAAAGGAAAGAGGTAGGATTTGTACTGTTTGTTGAGTCATTACCTGCTGAAGATGATGATGTAGGAGATGGAGATGAAAAGCTTGATCCATTTGTTGCTAATGACGTTGTTGCAGATGACATTGTTGCTGACGACGTTGTTCCTGGTGACGCTGTTGCTGTTGTCGATGATGTTGATGACTGTAATGGTGATGACGATGTTTCTGACCTAAATGCTGATGATTGTGATGGTAGTACCACTGACGATGGTACTGATGACGATGTAAATACTGTTCTTGATCCTGCTACTGATACTATGGGCGATGACACAGTTGCTGCTGCTCCTGCTCCTGTTATTGTTGCTGAGTTAGGTGGATTTGCCGTACTTGATAACGTCGAAGCTTGAAGTGGCATCGTTGTTTGTGCTGCTGCTCCTGGTAGTGTTGACAATCCAGATGTTTGTGCTCTAGCAGCTGTACTTGCCACAGACGCTGCTGGTGTAGCAGATGTCCCTGCAACTGAACCTGGTGCGAAGCCAGATGCCATTAGCGTTGATGCTGGTAATGCTGACGGTCTGGAGATTGTACTGTTTTGCCCTGACACCGATAAGATGACCATAAAGAACAGCGTAATTCGTGTCAAAATTTCCTATGACAAATTCAATTCAAAAACAATCAATGAAGGCATAGCATAGAAAACAACAAAATGCTTTTTTGCAGAAAATCAAAAATGTTTTTTAAGCGCTCTACTGGTACACAAAATTCTAGGCCTTCTTTTTCAGACAAAAGAATGAATAAATACTATCAAAAAATGCGTGGATTACCTCCAAAGGTCGCATTATTAAGATGATCGAGGTAAATCCGGTGAAATCCCAAACTTTCTTTTTACTGCGTTCAGCGGTGGACCCACGGGGGACAGGGAGCAGCCCTGCCCCCCCCCCATTTCTCGTCAAGATCAATTTTCTAATTCGTCCATATTCGATGAGAAATTGAGGTGAGGGACCCCTAGCAAGAGTTTGAAATGGGTGTGACAACCAAATTGCGTAATGAATATAGGGCGTGGCACCCCAAATCTCTCCCAGTCTGAGATGGCTAGTGCCACCCCAGGCTACTTTCCGCAGACCTGTGGTGGTACATCTTCTTCTTCCAGAAAAACATGGCGATCATCATCTCATTATCCTCACTCTGGCTGTCAGGGTTTAGACTTATATTTCTCCTTAATGAGAATGACAGATACTCCTGTCAATCATTTAGAAGTTCAAGATCGAGAATACACAGTAATGACCTGTCTTTTTAAAAGCCATGAATTCTTCGGTAACTGGAAATTGGCTTAACTATAATACGGCCTATTTAAGAGGAATGCTTAAAGTCAATAACCTTTAACAACCGAAAGGTTCTGGGTTAACCTTGCGAAAGGCTTGGACTTAGGCAGCATGCTCCTACACAGCGGAGTACAACAAAGTTGTGTATGTGCCAAATAAGATGTGCGAGAAAATATGAAAATTTCATCACCAGAAGAAACATCTCCCATGTTATGAGATAAACCATGATTTCTCCACTACAATGATGTAGGGAAATGTGGAAACTGAGCAAATTCTAGAATTTTTCCTGAGCACGAAAACATTAAATCATTTTGACTTTCTATCATCAGTTGTTTTTCTCTTACTTGTTTTAATTCTTCAAGTTCTACCTCAAGTGACTGGTTTTAGTTTATAACATGGAACTGAAGCTGTACAAAACATACGACCAGAAATCAGAAGTCACTTCAAAAGTAGCTAAAAGCCTAGTTTCAAAAGATCCTTATTATCCAATCTCTTTTTACCAAATTCTAGTAGCTACTGAAAATCCGTTAACAGATCCTTATTTACTTTTGGCGTTTTGACCGCGATTGGCGTTAGCCCTCAATGCAGAGATGGACAATGACTATAGACAGAGGCGGTATAGCTAGACGCTACTCAATTGTAGAAGTCAAACGCTCATAAATACAACGCGTGCTCCTTCGCTATCTTTGATACACAAGGAGTCATTCAATTAGTACGTACGCACTAAAATGGAAAACATTTAATCCCCTCCCCCCCATCATACGTACATTTACGCTCGCTACCATCCCCTCCTCCATTGCGTACGTACTCTTACTCAACTGACCCCTCCCTCATTTCTAACGGGAATGTTTTTAGATGTACAATCAACAATTTCGTAAAGAAAAAGACGGTAAACCTTTTGAAAGACAGGACATAATCATAGCAAATACTTAAGAAAACAGTAATGAAAGTCAACGTCAAAGACAAAAAAGTACGATGAAAGTACCATACATACAGTATGACAATATAACAAAACACATGTAAAAAGGGACTTTTTGCGTAAATACGTAAATATTTCAACCTCCTCCCCCTTTGCTTGACCCCCGCTCTCTCCTTTCCTCCCCCTTTGCTTGACCCCCGCTCTCCCCAACTGAACCCTAATTCTAATCACGTGTCAAATCATTCTATTCAATCCACAAGTAACAGCAATCAAATACTATAATTGGCAATACAATGATTTTGTCGATGTAATGAAGATGATCCATAACTCAATGAAGCGCTTGAGACGAGAATCGCAAACATATTATTTGAGTTTTAGTTGCAAATGAAAAGAACCGGCTCCGTAGTTCCTGAATGTTTGCAGCTGTAGACATTTTTCAAATTTGAAAGTTCCTTAGGGGCTTTCTTTTTAGTAATATAAGTTCTTTAAATATTTGGATTTCAACACAAAACTGTATGTGATGAAGCGTCTAATTCATAGCTCTAACCGTGGCTCTAACTATCCTTATTGAGTAAATATTTTCTTACTACTGTGTTTCACTTACCAAGAGGCCCAGTCCGTACTTGACAACTACCAGCGTAAAACTGATGGTCTCTCTATACACCGACGGTCGTTTATTATACAACTTGTATCAAAACGTAAACAAAACATCATGGGGGTTTCCCACAATTGTCATGTTGCAGAGGGGGCTAGCAGAAAATGTTGAGACCGGAGAAAGTTTTCAAACCAGCCCCGTGAGCAAGTTGGGTGGGCAGTTCGAGGTGTTATATACGTTGTAACCCATAGCAACATATACACTTGAAGCTTGCCTGTATTCAAGCTTGCATTGAAATATTCGTGTGACGTAGCAAATAATTCTACGTCACATAACTGGGCAAAAGTACACCTATCACATTAAACTTTAAAATCTACATTGAAAAAACAGCAGGTGAAATTCGTTTGTCAATACGCTGATCACAAAGACAAAACATTATGTAAAAAACTGTGTAAACTATTACTAATGCCTTGTTTACAATACTTCGCGCGCTTTCTATGAGCAACCAGACCGCCATTATTCTATAAAAATGGAGAGAAATTGAACGCTCAATAAGCTATTTGCCTATAGCTGAATAAGTCTATTATGAAGCAGTATTTGGCAACAACTTCATGCCTTTGTTGAAAAGGCACGTCTAAGTACACGACCGTGCGCGTCGTTGCTAGAAGCCATGTGGTAAATACACGAACATAAACATCAATCTCCTTGGTATCAAAATAAACAGTGTCATCAACAGATCATGAGCAAGTAACCGGGCGATGTGGAACGGGCGAGATGTGGACCTTCGACTGATGTGCGGAAGGAAAATCATGGTATAAAGTACACCTTTAAGCCTAGCGCAAAAGCACGATTTTTGTCGCTGGCAAAAGATATCTTGTCTTCTGTCGTCAGCGACGAAAAAGAATTTCTAGCATATTTGATATTGAATATCGTAGCCGGCGACAAAAATCTTCGTCCTCAGCGACGAAAATCGTGCTGTGTGCGCTTAGCTTAGCGCAAAGGTGGCGCTAGAGAAGACATCTTAGGGGGGCTATCACTGCTAAAGTGACGTCAGTGAGAGAAGCGAAAAACTTTTAGCAGACCACGCCCTTTAAATTGTTTGACAAAAGCAGAATAACAGGTAGGAAAGTGCCTGCTGTGCATCTTCAAAAATTTAGCTGCCTACAAGGCGGCTTGGTAAAATTTCATTGGGAGTTCCAAGTCCACCGGATCCTGCTCTAGCGTGGGGGTCAATGCTCGCTTGATGATCATCCTGCAGGTATTGGGAACACCGCAACAGCACTGGGTGGTAAAGACCAGCGAAAAAATGAACTATGCACCCTACCTCATACAGCCGTTGAGCACAAGTATGATAGAATGGTGTTAAGAAAGCGCATTGATCTCTAGTGAGATAAGCTTTAAACATATGCATTATGAATGACTATTTAGGGGGTCAGGACTACTCAAGCTTACCTGGTTTTGCAAGGGGCCAGTTGTGGGATCAAAAGCTTGGGGCCATTAGCAGCTGTACTAATCCCAACCCCCGTCGGTTACACGTTACTGACACTTGTGCTAGGAGTTAGTTCCAGTCCACGGTCCTGTCTTATGGGAAAATACTGACTTTAACAAACAATTAACAGAAAAAGTTCAACTTGTTACCAAAGTCATGATGAGGGAAGATTATTCTCTAACGCTTAGGTAATGACGAATCATTAACGAAATCGCTGTCAGAAGCTACTTCATACTGCAAGAATCTGTCGAAAGTAAAGTCACTTTGCCTTTTGGATAAGCTTATTATCACTTCTATTTGTACCTGATTAGGAAGGATTCTAACCCTAAAAATCTGGAGAGGGGGGGAGGCACTGATGGGAAATCCTAGGATGCTATATGGTTAGCAATACTAGCAAAATAATAACTGCTATTGTCACAGCATATTTCAGCCTATTTTTCATCAACAATGAACCGAAATGTACAGCCTATGGAAATCAAGCATTCATATCACTATAGGATGTAAATGAGCAACAAAAATTGCCAATACAAGTTTTATAGAAGGTGATTTTTACGTCCTACAGACTGTATTGTCATCGGCCCAATGGATTGCAGTGATATCTATGCGTTAACGCAGGCAGAGGTTTGAGGTAGCTATGAAACTGACGTGGTCCTGCGGTACAAGGCATTTGTCCTCAGGTTTTATCTGAGTACTCATCTACCGACCTACGAGCGAATTGGAACCAAGAAGTTTCCAACTCATCAGGCCACACCATGTAATTATGTAATTCGTAAGGTCATTTCAGCTTTCTCTCTCGCGATAGAGAGATATCTGATTAAAGTGCAGATAGATAGTAGAGAACAGATACAAGATACTAGATTAAACAGCAACCATTGAATTTGATTATAGGTACTACTAAGACAGGTGACTAGTTTCTATAAAACGCAATTCCTAAAATCAAATGAAGAGCCATCCATGCTCATTGATTATCAACTTTTCGTCTCCCACTAACTTCTTTTAGAACTGTGTACAGTCTGCTGCATAAATACACAGAAAAGGTCATTTGTATGTTCTATGAAGATAACCTACTTCGACAATCAATGTACTCACCATATTTTAATTATGTCCCAACCAAATACAAAGGCTCTCAGATCCTGCGCGTTGAACGTCAACTTCAAAAGTAAAACATGACGGTGCAGGGTGCATATGTCATCAGTATTGGCAGGTTTATGTTGTTTCCATAGTTACAGCAAGTGACAGTCAATGCCGCTATGGCATTGTTTACATGGAAACCGACCGCCAATTGTACTGCAAGAGCGGCAATGAAGACAGAGTGAGTATTTGCATACAATTGCACTGAATATTAACCCCCAGCACACTGATGCGCATACAGAAATTAGAAGATAAAATTGAGGACAAAGTGGGTCATCAAGCATCAGTCCAAACAGTGCTCAGCAGGGAAATGCAAACACCCTTCTTTTCAGGTGCATTTCTTTGCTTATCTCTGTAGGTGGTGTCTGTTTAGCAATTCATTGCAGGTAGCTGACAATGCTATTTACAACAGAAATGAATATAATTGTTTGCATATCGTTTTCTACGTAACACATTACAAACTCAAGTTCATTAATTAGTAACCACCTGCCTTGTGATATGCAAAATTTTATTTCGGTTAAGTTAGGCCCGTGACCATGAGGTGCAGGGGCGGATCTAGGGAAAATTCTCACGACCACACCCACCTTACCACACCCTAAACTGCATGACTACGTATATACATACAAACACAGAAATAAAAAAAAGGAAACGTAACGAAAAGGAACCACATCACTCTACAGGTTACTTCATAGGGAGATGATTGCTAGGTAATTTAGTTTTAACAAGACAAAATTTCCCTGTCAAATAAGTTCAAACTCCACGTTAAGGAAATACCCATGCTGGAAGTTTCCAATTTTGATTCCCCAGATAGGAAACTCCATTGATTGATTTTGACTAGGGATGCCTGCGCACACCCAAGGCAGAGGGGCAAGGCTTCCTCAAGGGCACATCATGTATATGTTTGGTCCTCCACAGAGGTAGGCTTTGGTCTTCAAACGAAACAATGCTTAGCATATTGCTCTCATAGCTATACTACGGCAAGTTGGGGGTCTGGAAAACTTTTCTTCAACCAAACTGTTTACAACGCCGGAAAATGCCATTTTATAAGATAGGAGAGATGGAAAGAGTTCAGTATGAAAGGCAATTCTTGCCCCTCCTGCCCCCCCCAGCACAGGCGCCCCTGCTTTTGACATAGCAACACTGTCAAAAACTGGGGAAAGCATTACTGATTTTACATTACTGATTTGTTTATATGCATGTACAGCCATTTTACATACTATAGAAATAAATATACTGTGACCAGACCAAATGTTGTCTGTCCACGGCAACGGAAGTCTGCCACGGAAGTCTGCCACGGAAGTCTGCCACAGAAGTCTGCCACAGAAGTCTGCCACGGTAGTTCGCTGAGGTACCATTTTGCATTAGCGCCGGAAAACAATCCCTTTCCATATACCAAAACGTTCATAAAGCATTCAATTTACACGTTTTTGTTCCTAGCCCTAACCATAATCCTTAACTCAACAAAAGTACCCTATTAAACCTGCCTTATACGGGGCTGGCTGGAATGCCACGTGCAAATAAGCGGTTATCAAAGCACGCAGGTTGTGTCTTGATCTACCTTTTCAGTCTGATAGAAGAAATTACTCTGCTTGCACTCCAGCAAAAGCTCCATTATGCCACCTTTTGTATGTGACACGTTCAATTTAAATGCCAAGGAGTAGCTAGAGTTTACTGACATATGGCATACTAACCCCCAGACTCTCTGATATTCCAACAGTAAGTTTTACTCCCGACGTGCTAATTACAGTAGTTGCCTCTGCTCAGGTCTACCTTTTATGCAAATAAAGGGAATTAAGAGGGAGGATACAATACCCCATCCGCCCAGGTCTACCTTCGTACTGACCAAAATCGTGTATGTTTTCTATGTGTGCGCACTGTAGAAACTGCGGCTCACTCTCTAAAATTGCGAAGCACAGTCTCACCTCATAGCAACTGGCATGTAAAAGTGGTAATGTCTGTTAAAACCTGAGAGAATTTACTATTAGATCATTATAACCCTTAATCCTTCGCAGAGGCGAGAATAGTTCATCATAAGAACACTGTTAGATCGGGGATCGCTATTGTTAGAATGTAGTGAAAGTCTGAGAGAGCAAGTTAAACATGCAATTCAATGCATATTCTACCTATGCAAGTCCAAATGCAATTTAATGGGCTCTAACACAGTAGTTCTTGTAGATGAGAAATACACGTCTTTTTAATAAGAAAACCATAATTTTGCCTGAGCCTCAATTTTCTTAACTTTTCCCAAAACTGGGTCTGAAATTTTCTTAAACTTTTCTCAATTTTTACTGAAATAAACTGACTGAATTGGCTTACACCCCCGTTATTAATATTGTATACTTGAATTTTAATTCTATTTGTAACAATGTGAATGCAAAAACTATGAAATATCGATTTGTGACCAATGAAAACACTAAGTGTTGGAAGTTGAGCCTCGTGATTTTCTTATGATTTTCTTAAGATTTTGACCATTTGAGCCTCAATTTCTTATAAACTTTTTCTTGTAAAAGAAAGACGTGTCATGATCCTAGGTGAACATCTGACGTTCTAACGTGAGAATGGTGAGAATGTTTGAATCCGCCCTTGATGAGGCGACCTAGCCCTGGTCAACAGGATGCCAGCTTTTTGCCAGCCTTAGGAATTTTTTACAGTTTTCTGTTGCTTCTTTATCTGTGTAGCTAAGAAAAGATCTTCTGGATGTTGATTGAGCTCCATTTTACTCTTTGTGATTTACTGGAAAGCTCCATCTTTTCCTGAACACATGTTATCCTTTGATTGTCATCAAGCGTGTCGGAAACAAATCAGTGCAAGGAGGCAGCTTTCTCCTTTTAACTGACCACGCCCTTCAGTGGGCGCAACTGTTTGACTACAAGAAAGAGGAAATTTCGCAAGTTCATGTTAAATTTCGCTAAATTCGAAAGCATCACGATACTCTGATGGCAGGAGTGTACTATAAAGTATTCTCTGATCTAATATTAGAGAGTTTACCCAACACGACGCGCCTGTTGACGACCAAAGAAGTCTAGAAACGAGCGCGGTCACGCCATCCTCTCGCAAGCTTTGGCGCGAATCTGAATATCGGGCTAGTTTCTAGACTCCTTTGGCTCGTCATGAGCATACGCGTCGTGTTGCGTAAACTCTCTATTGTAGAAAAAACAATTTACGAAAAGGGCATTCCTAACCACTTTCATTAGGGCAGGAACGGCATCCACCCCAGCTGCCTTCCTGTTCTGGCACCTCTGATTCTGATAATATAAAGTATGAAATAAACTCTCAGCCTCTGTACCTCGTGATTCCTCTAGGACAATTTTCCTAACCATAGGAATGGCTACGGACAGGTTTTTAATCAAATGAAAACGAAGCGGTTGACGGTCACTAGGAAACGAAGGAGACAATATTGACAGAAAGCTTTTCAGGTGAGCAGCAAAAATTAAAGAGTACAAACATCGTAAAGCCGGCTCTACGATCAGAAGATTGAGAGCGTTTCAGCGACTCAGTTCATGAATAGAGGCCGTGATAATTTAATTCTCCTCTTTTACAGCTGTATCCCTCATTTGCTATGTTCTACTCAATATGTCAACATTATGAACAGTAATGTGTTTTGTAATGGTCGAAAACTGAGTTCGACTCATGAATGCGAGAGGTTTTCAATGTAATGAATGAGACTGAATTTACGTATATACAGATTCATTACCAAATCATGACTAACTACAAATTATAATCTCTAATTTTACATACTACAAGAAAAGAAAAGATGATTGACAGAAAAGGGAAAGAGTGCTTAAAATACTATTTGAAACGAGGTTATGAGGTATGACGAATTAATATGTGACATCCTGTTACAGTTTATGGGGGTGGAGGGCGTGGCTACCCTAACATGTACAAAACTGTAAGAACGTTTGCCATGCAGCAGGAGATCTAGCATCCCATTAATCAAGGCATTTTCGGTGAAATTTTATATAGTCATGGTCTGATCATGTACAGATTTTCGTAGAACCACCTTTAAGGAGGGCAAGTTGGATTTTGGATTCGAGTAATATTCAGTTTTCTTACTAATGTCAATTCCACCAGAGAAAATGCACTGTCCTAAAAAGGCTAAAAGAAGAAGATATGAAAAGCTATAATTTGCTAAAATACAGAAGAAAACATTGAAATGAATATTACATGTAATAACTTTCTGCTGAAGAGCGAAGCTCTAGCTTTCACAGCATACTTTTGGACCGTTATTCAAAATGGTTTCCATCCATCTGTTGTTGGATAAGAAAGGCTGATAACATGTTTTTTTAAAATAAGAAGAACGTCATTTTGCCTGAGCCTCAATTTTCTTAAATTTTCACGAAATTGAGCCTGATATTTTCTGAAGTTTTTCTTAACTTTTACTGAAATAAACTGGCTAAAATGGGTTGTACTTTCGTTATTAATCTTGTATACTCGAATTTGAATTCCATCTTTAACATTTTGAATGCAAAAACGACGAAATATTGATTTTTGGCCAATAAAAACACTAAATTATGGAAATTGAGCCTCGTGATTTTCTTAAGATTTTCTTAAAACTTTGGCCATTTGAGTCTCATTTTCTTATAAACTTTTTTCTTATAAAAAACGTGTATAAAGATTTGAAATTATCTAAACAATTCTTGAATCATACTAATCAGTAAACCATTAAATATGAATATGAAGATAGATAAAGTTGCTGACTGGAAAAGAGCAAGCGAAAATAAAGTTAAGCATCATTCTTGCCTAAGCTTATTTTTGCATTTATATTTTGAACAAAAAATTACACATAAAAACATGGTATCTTTAAATGCACAAGCCAAAGTCATGCCTTTACCTGAAAGAAAAACTGCCTTCTGTACGTGATAAACTATCCAGCAGTAAACATATTTTTATGCAGCCAAACAGGTTCAAAACAGATTATCTCTTATTGCTTAGGGCTCGCTCAAAAAGTGAAAGAAAGCTGCTAAAATGCATTCCATGTTTGTTTCATTGGATAGTAATATCTTGCACTAAGACAAGGCACATCTTTTCAGGTTCCAAATGTAGCCTATTTGAGCGTCAAATAGAGAGCAATTAGTTTAATCCTGGAAGTGAACAACGTATTCCAGCCGTATAGTAAAAAGGCATCTGTAATACAAGCTTTTTGGTAATATCTCATCGTGTCTTTAGTTGTGTTTCAACATTACATGTAACTGTAACTTTCTCTGCAACCAGTAAGAGAACTCCAGGGCACCGGGACACCGAGCCCAGTAAATTCACTAAGTAAAGTGTTTATTATCACAGGAGAGGTTTTGGTCCAGTAATCGATCTTGCATCTGGTCCAATGGATGGGACAGAATTTCTTACATTTCGGCTTGGTTTGTTATTTTTTGAAGCAGTGAAACCCCTATGAATGCAGGAGCAAATCTCTAAAACTTCTGGAAGGAATTCATTTAGAAACAGGTATGTATGTAGGTATGCATGTAATCGATTATTTATACACGAAAACATAGCCCTTCAGCAATTAAAATATTACATATGCATACATACACTTTAAATAGTATATTAAGAAAGAAAAAATTAACCGGCATAATGGCGAGTAATACTAATATTGCTGCTCTTCCAGGGGGTTGTGTTTTCAGTCATTACTTTTGATGAGCCAATAGATGTGCTTTTAATTTCTTTTTGAAGCATTTGAGAGTTCAGGCCTCTCGTATATCAACAGGAATATCATTCCATAATTTTAGAGTTGAGTATTTAAAGCCATTTTTGCATGTGCCGTATTTAGTCCTGGGATTTGAAGATCATGGCAATTCCTTGTTTCATATTTTGAGTGGAATGATCTTAACTCAACTTTATTCCAAAGACTTTCAGGGCTTAACTTGTTTATAATTTCATACGTCATAACTAGTCGATCAAATGAGATTAGATTACTGACGTTCAGTCAATCACAGGACCAGTTATCTTTTACTCTAGCAGTTTCAATTATCAGCTGGGCTCTATTCTGCAATCTTTGGAGAGTTTCGATTTTTCTCGCTGTGAGACTTCCCCATATTACATCTGCGTAGCGAAGATGACTTTCCACAATAGCATAATGAACACTACATAGCTTGGACTGAGGGAGAATGTTTTCAGCTTCTTTAGTGAAGCAAGTCCTCCACAGATCTTACTCTTAACACTTTTAAATTGCTCATCCCAATTCAGATATTCATTCACCATTACTCCTAGTGATTTAGTATTAGAAACTCGCTTAATTTCCTTGCTACTTAACTCTTATACAGTCGGAGCATTTGCACCCCTTTGCTTTCATCGGATGACCTATGATCATATATTCAGTTTTTGAGGGGTTGGGACTAAGCTTGTTCACTCTCAACAATTCAGTAATGTTATGCAGCTCAGCTTCTGCATCAGCTACTAGTTTCTCTTTGTCATTCGATGCCATTGTTATATTGGTATCATCAGCATAGATGTTCGCTTTCGAGTATTTTAAGCATCTTTCAAAATCATTTAAATATAATATGAATAGGAGGGGGCCTAGGCAGGAACCTTAAGGCATTCCACATGTAACTTCCATCTTTTTAGATTTCTAGCCATTTAGGGAACAATATTGTTCTCTGTTATGTAGGTAAGATTTAAGCCAGTTCCCAAGGATCCCTCTGATGCCATACGACATCAGTTTTTCGACCATGATTCTGTGATCTACCGTATCGAATGCTTTTTTTAGATCTAAAAAATCGTTAAATTCAGTTTTTTGTGGTCTATATTTTCATACCAGGAGTCTGTGCTACAGATCAGAAATGTTACCGTTGAGTATAGTTTTTGGAATGCAGATTGATTGCTAGTGATTACTTTATTTGCCCTCAGGAACTCATAAAGTTGGTCATGAACTATTCTCTCCTAGATCCTTGAGAAAACCGAGATGACTGAAATGGGCCTATAGTTATTGGCATCATTTTTTGCAACTGATTTGAAAGTAGGGGAATTCTGGCACTTTTCCAAATATCTGGAAAAACTCCACTCGTTAGCGATGAATTAAAAATCATTGTCAAAGGTTTTGTAATAATATCCCCTACATCTTTAATGATAGTTGTTGGGATCTTATCTGGACCCGCCGCTTTTCCATTCTTCAAATTTTTAATAGCATTATGCATATAAGTTTCATTTATAGTTCTGAATGTCATTACGTTTGACTCAGGTGTAATGTAGCAGAGACAATCATCATCTGGCTTCGAAGTGATCTTCACTGCTAGCTTATGACCAACTAAAGCAAAATGGCGATTTATTGCCTCCACAACATCCCGCGCAGGTGTTAGATATTTACCCCCTACTTCTAAACTGGAGAGTGAAACTGTCTCAACATTTTTGTCGAGTACTTTATTTATTGTCCACCACATTTTCTTACGGTCTCTTATATTTTCTTCGATTAACCCATTGTAATAATCCCTAATAGATATACGTATCCTTTTTGTTACTTGATTACACTTTCTTTTGTAAGCCGACCATATTTCGCTTACCAGTTTCTGGAAGGACTTCATTTAGAAACATGAATTCCAGAATCTGGCCAAGACGCTACTGATGAATGTAAAGAGGTCCGACCTTGACGAAGAACCATCAGGTCAAATTGAAATAGACATGGATAGCTGATATAGGATCTAATGTACTAAACTACCAAATTCAATAAAGATTCCGATAAGGACATGTATTCCTTCGATTACTAGTGATCAATAATGAATGTAATGCTTGTGCTGCATTACAAAAGGATGTTTTCCGACTTTCTAGAGGGTGTGACCTCAAAAAAGCTTCACTCGCTCCGCTCAGATAATGCCCCTAAACGCATTGCCTCTGGAATTTGCAAAATTTACGTGCACTTGCAGGGAGGGATATTAGTGTTTGCTCACAGCTACAGGGCCTATTTTAGGGAAGTTTTACACACCAAACTACGCTACGATAAAATTTGACTACTCACTAGTTGAGGACTATTGTGACTACGCCCTTCAAACAATTCGAACTTTAATGTGGAGCCTTTTCTTGTTTGACACCCCATTGAACCATATGCTTTCCTGTTCTCGAAACTTACATACACGTTTTTTTATAAGAAAACCGTCATTTTGCCTGAGCCTCAGTTTTTTTAACTTTTCCCGAAATTGAGCCTGAGATTTTCTTAAATTTTTCTTACCTTTTACTAAAATAAACTGGCTAAAATGGTTAAAACTTTCGTCATTAATATTGTAAACTTGAATTTGAATTCCGTCTTTAACATTTTTAATGCAATAACGATGAGATATCGATTTTTGGCCTATAAAAACACTAAATTTTGGAAATTGAGCCTCTTGATTTTCTTAAGATTTTTTTAGATTTTGACCATTTGAGCCTCATTTTCTTAAACATATTTACTATTAAAAAAACATGTACATATAGACATCAGCGAAATGAGAGGCATATGAAAATGAGAAAGTTGACCACACCTTTGCATTTTCCAAGACCCACACTCAAGATTTGCAAGACCACACAGTGTGACCAAAGCCACTCAAAAATAGGCCCTGCACAGCTAAGCTATTTAATCAAAACCATTGTACACCCCACATGAGCTTTTACACTCCTTCAACACACCAGCATCATTAGTTAACGATACTTATAAAAATATAAAAACATTTTAAAAAATGGCAATATTTCAAGTAAATAGTTTTGATCATGTATTCCGATGCCTTTCTTGCCGCGCATCAAAGCGATCTTCACTATAAGTTATTTGGGTACTTCCATTTTTGCACTGTTTGATGATATTCAATGATAGATAAAGTTTCTTCAGCCATAGTAACCATATTGGCTGTAAAGCAATTACCAATTAAACATTTTATCTCGTCATGAGGGGGTGCTAACAAGTTTTTGGCCACCCCTACCGGTCGATGTAATGGAGGTAGAAAAGAAATGCAGATGTGAGATCTTTTATACGTTGCTTCTTATCCTTTTTCAGGTGCTTTCATTTTTTAGGCAGATTATACATTTCGCTGCTTGTGCTTGCGTCTGGAAAGTTAAGAGTAGAAGAAGAGGAATGGTACTGAGTTTGACGTCTTGCAACATACGTATATTATTGGTTTTACGTTTAGCTTTTCATGCAAGTTTTTGAATATCAATTACTATTTTGCCAGCATTGCTGAGGAATAGTTTTGACTTTTAAAAAGGCCTACGTTGATCAACTTCAGAGTGGACAGCTCTTCCTACATCCTTTCTCATTATCATACGAAAAAGTGCTAACTTGCGGCTCCGTATATAATACTGCGCAGCGGCGGATTTATTGTCATCAAAAAAGTCGCAGAGCGAAGCCTTAACAATACCTGTTAGCTATCAAGAGCTTCCAGACATTACTTTCTTTCTCATTCCAAAATTACAAACATGGCTTTGATGCAGGCTAAATGTTGAAAGGCTATGAAAACTATGAAAAACTGAAAGAAAATGCTCTTAGAACCTAACGAGCTGTTATGAATTGCACCATTGCGATGGACATTTATTGCCTTATCTCATGCGGGAGGAGAAAATTTTTCAAAACTTCAGACTGAAAATACTGGTAACTTTCTTAGCGCTAAACTGAACGTTTTCATATCAAAATGTAGCGCAAAGATTGGTCTTTAAGCTTCGATGTGTACTTTTTTGATATCATGTACGAGACAAGTACAACATTGCAGATACTACAGCATACCCTTGTGAGATCAAATGAATACCGTACTGAAGCATAGTGGATTTCCTAGGAGTCGTTGTTTTCAAATTGAAAATACTGGTTCGAAACTTGATGAAAACACAGGAATAATACAAATAACGGAATTATCAATAGTTAGTTGGGCTATTATCATGTGTATTTTCTATTTTTGCTCATACGTTTTGCCACGGAACGCAAACAAGAAGAAATCTGCCGAGAATTTTTCTTGCAGCCAATTAAGAACAATGGGCTTCGCAGGTGTTCGAAAAGCTATATCTTTTTGTCCAAGCAATTTTTCACATACAATATGCTTCACCAAATCAAGGAGATTTTGACCCTGTTCTGATTTGCATTTTTTTGCTGAAAATGTCTACAAATTTTGAAGCAGTGTACTTTTCCAACCATAATCATAGGAGAGGGGGTGGCAAGGAGCTGCGTCCCCCTCAGTTGCACAGAAATCCACTTCAATCGGGCAAATTTTCTGGAAGAACAATAGGAAATTCGAGCAGCTTTCATGACTGCTCTCCAGATCTTTTTCATTTTTACTTTACAACCCCCTATATTTGAAGTCTTCCTTGTAGGACTCCTATGTCCAGGATTCCAACAGAATGCATATTTCGTGAAGTACTGTAAGGAGCACCGAGAGGATTCATAGGCTCCCCCCTACGAATGAAGCGACCAGAAAATCTCAGGGTCCATAAATTAACTGTAGAAAATTACTGCTGGTTTTCTTTATAAAGCCCTGAGACCTTGAAGTATTGGGTGTTAGAGGCCCCTTGGACCTTTAGACAATTTGCCCCCCCCCCCTTACATCCTCTCGGTAAGAATAAAAGACCCGTCTAGTCTCCATACTGCTCGCCGTGATTACCGTAACCCTAATCTTGAAATTTTCAGCAGGAAAACTTGAAACGAGGTTGCAGGAAATGTGATGTCATCAGACCAACTTGGTTCGAACCATAGAATTAGAAGGACTAGAATGCGTGCTTAGTC
>WIPJ01002255.1:259781-276733 GCA_018155075.1 Cassiopea andromeda | reverse complement strand
ATATATATATATATATATATATATATATATATATATATATATATATGTAGTGTATTTCTTGAATTGAATTGTAGATATTTGCAATTATTGTGTTTGGATGCATTTCCGATGGATGTAGAGGCCCATTTCATGGCCAATGTATTTTCAACAAAGATGAGAATGCTTGTAACTATGGTATTGGTATTGGTGTCATTGCATTTCTTGCATGCATTATTTTCCTTGCACTGGATACACAATTTGACAGCTTTAGCAATGCAGAAACAAGAAGAAAACTTGTGATTGCTGATTTGTCCTTTTCTGGGATCTGGTGCTTTCTTTGGTTTGTTGGATTTTGCTACTTAGCTGACACTTGGAGAAGAGCACCAACAACATTTTATGGTCAATTTCAAATTAACCATGCAAGGGCATCAATTGCCTTTTCATTCTTTTCAATCATCACATGGGTAGGGAATATGAATATCTTCCATACTCGATACCTTTCAAGCTTCAAATCTTTCAAATTATAAATCTCTAAGGCTTGAACCTTTTTTATTGTAAGAGGAGTTTAAATCTACATATTTTTTATAAGAAACCTAGCTGAAGGCCTAGTACTAAAAGTTTCTTAATTTTTGGCCACATTTCTTTTTAGTTTAGCAAACTATATTGGTGTGAAAGCCTATGCAGGGCATGAAAATAACAGACTATTTGTCTTATAGCAAAGAAAGTGCTTCAGTGAGAAGCCATGGCCTAGTGGTAATGTACTTGACTCAGACCAACATGGTCCTGGGTTCAAGGCCCATACCTGGTCATTGGTGACATCAGGAAGGGCATCTGGTCTTAAATGCTTGTACCAGAACTAAAGTCCTCGTAGAGGCACCCTCCAAGCCCCAAGGAATTGCAGGAAATGAAAGTAAAATCAAGAAAAAACAAGCAAAGTGCTTTAGTGTCTAAAGCAATGTCATATTCACATTGTTTTAGTATAGCTTTACATTGAACCAGGTAAAGATCTCAATGTGCTAATTGTCAAAAGTTTCTTAGCTCTTTTGTTGTAGTTCTAAAAGTTTCTTACATTTTAGGCTGTCTAGTACTAGGTTTCTTATAAAGTGGTTTCTTATATAAAAATATGTATACTGGCAAGACTATATTGCTATTGGACAATTGAGTCACACAATATTAGCTAAGTTCTATTGTTGCATTGCTCCCTGTTAGAATGTTTGGTTTAGATCATTGTGTTACAGTTGGAATTGTAAAGTTGTGTTTTTTTAGTCATCAATAATTTTATCAAGAGCATTAGATCTCTCAAGTTTTCAACTGTCACATATGCCAAATTTCATTGTATGTTAAAGGAATGCATTACATTTTTGGCTATTATTGTTAAATGATGAGCAATGATTTTCTTGAAAATGAAATATCTCTCATGTAGTTTGATTTAGATATTATTCTACACAATTAAACTATTGTGTCAACATTATTTCCTTATGGTGATCACTGTTTTGTTTCATTTTGCTAGTGCTCTTTGGTGCTATATTGAGAGTTTTTTCACCTATTTGATAAGTATACCTGTTTGATAAGTATAGTCTTTCGTCATTCATAGAAGTTGGTTCATTATATTCAATAATATTGCTGACTATCATTCCTCTATGTAGGCTGGTTTGGCTTCAATGGCATTCCGACAATACAAAAGAGGAACAGAATTTGAAAACTATCATGGAGAGAGTGGGTATAGAGAGGCACAGTCACCATATGCATCATTCCCAGAGCCAGGGAATGACCAGGGTTTTCAGTCACAACCATTTGGTGCTAAGCAACAACAACCAGTTAGTACAGAATACAATGTGCCATCATACTAGGCGTTGTGATGTCTTTAGTTGCTGCAGCATGTTTTGACTGTCTCAGGAATTTTGGATATTTTTAGTCTCAGCTGTATTGTGACATGCCTAATGTTACTGATTTCATATGCAGGACTCCTCAAGTATAGAAGCTTTTTCTAGGTTCTTAGTGCTGGACTTCAAATGGTTTTGGAGCAATTGATGTGATTGTAAGGGGAATCTTCACTATTTCAGTGGCCAAACATACATTTACATGTTGGTGTTGTACTTAATCTTACATCTAAGCATAACTTTATAGTAAATAGTGGGTTAAATAAGTTGATTAGAAAATCTTTTTCAAATGGTGTTTTTTTTACTTCTGTTTGATGGCCTGTCTTAAGTTGATGTTTTACTTCATATCCACATAGCACATGGTTGGGTGCTTTTTCACAGAACACATACACCAAATTTTTGTATTTCTAGTCTATTAATGGTATAATAAATACTTATCTAATTTGAGTATCTCAAATTGAAAACCAATGTTAATCTGTTAAATGTATACACTTTAAGTAACAAAATCTCTGGCTTCAGCCCTGGATGTTTAATATTTTGTCAAATCCAGCCTTAAAAGTTCTTGAATAGTTCTTTAATTTAATGCCTTCCAATGACACTAACAACCCAGGTTAGGCAATTTTTGTGCAAGATAAAGGATGATCAGGTTTTTTGAGACAGTTAATGAATGCTCATTCTATTTTCTTGCTAGTTTGATCAAAAATTTACAATTAAGAACAGTTTTTGCTAGTCTTTATTTGAAACTCAGTCTGCCTTTGTTTCGTATATGTTTCTTAATTTTTGCCTAATGTCAGCCTGATGCTTCTTGTAAATAAAAACGTGTAGTGCCTACTTATTTTGAGCCTTTGAATATTTAGATAGAACATCACATCCTTACAACTCATACTCAAACATCCACTAATGTAATGCAGTCATATATCATCAATCCTATTCAGGGACATCGTGGTCAGGGTGCATGGGGGCTATGGTCCCCTAATTTTATCGAAATCATAAGATTTTCGGAGATTTTAATGTTTCGTTGGAAAATTTTCGGACTTGCTGTTGGTAAAGATAAAGGTGTTGACTTCTATCTGAAAATCTTTGGGTTTGCCCCCCCCTACTCTACAAGTGTCACAACTCCTCTAGTCCTTTTGTTTAGAATTCATATGTTCAAAGATCTAAGGCATGCATTGGGAACCTACGGCCCGCAGAGAATTTTGATCCGGCCCTCGAATAAGCTTTCATGTCCCCACCTGTGGATTTATAAACTAGTGAAAAATTTTGAGACTTGGGTTTTTGTGATTAAAGGTTATTCCAAGCATAAAGAACACTGTAAAGTGTGTTTTGTCAAGATTTTCAAGAGTATTCATTACAATAAGGTTGAATTTTACTGACTAAAAGTAGGCCCAAATGAGAGAAAAGGTTGTCATGCATGGTCTAACGATTGCAGCTAGAATAAACTATAGGAACATAAAGAAAACTTGTACCCTTTCATATGAATGATAGACACTTCTCTAATTCTCAATAACTTGTCACCGCAATAGAAACACTACCAATCTGCTAGTGTTCCTATTATTTCAAGACTAATGTAAGAATTGAACTCATTTTGTTTTTTAAATATTTAGTAAAGCAATGAGACTCAAAGTGGAGCCAAAAGACAAAGATGAAATAACTCTGATTCCCATTTGCAAATATCCTTAACTCATTGCTACTTTAGATGCCTGTTGACATAGATTTGGTAATTATTGTGACAATGAGTACATCCACCTTTGAATTTTACCCTATTTATTAGCGAAGAGTGAATTGCGCCGGACAGCTTTAACCACACATTTCAAGCAATTAACTGCACATGTAGGCTATAAGAGTCTGCTCTTTCTGCTTATTTGACAGTTGAATTGAATTGCACCTGTCGTTTCCCATTGCACAAAGCTCTGAAGGGAATGAAATTTATTTGAATTATTGCATAAGCTATTCTTCTACCAGAGAGTCGTTTCCTGTATCCGATGGTAAAACTTTACAAACAAACTTATATGACGAAATTTATTTTTCCCACTGAGTTCATAATTTTCCACATGCAAATTTTACGCAAATCCCGAGAGCAATTATAGCACCTTGTGAAGCTTATGTCCATATAGTTGGCGGCAGCATAGACGTTTGTAATAGAGGCTTGAAGCCGTATTTTACTTATAGGCCTATATGCATTGCAACCAGGGGGATAATGTGGAGGTGCGCCCCCCATGGACAGAAAATCATGAATTTGCTCGGCAGATTTGAGATTTTCAGCAGTCTGCTTGGCAGGCAAAACGCCTGTCCCATCGTGTGTTTTCAGTAGCCAACATCAAGGCCACAGTTTTCTTCTTTTTGTTAGTAAGTAATATCGGGGAAAGGCCGTAGGGTCTATAACCAAGCAGGAATAATATTCTTGATTTCCTGAGAGCAATGTCCGTGAAAATAACTGTAGAAAGTGGAAAGATCTGCAAAATGGCAACGATGGGAGAGAGACTGTAAGGAATTGGTGAAGTTTGGATTGTTGATGAACCGTGTAGCTTTAGACTGGACTTTGTCGAGAATATGGAGAGAAGACTTGGGAGCACCACCTCAGAAATGGGAGCAGTACTCCAGAGAAGGACTAATCTGGGATTTGTATATAGTTAACGCTTTAAACAGTGAAAACAGCTGGAGACCTGACATCCCCCAAGAATTTTTTCTAGCAGCACCCCTGATTGCAACGGGTAGGCTCATCTTTGTCAATGACAGGAGGTGCTATAATGCCTCGGATAATTATCATACTTTGATTTGCATGGTAGCAGGCCAATATTGTTGAAAGACAACCTTCCAAAGAACAAAGCAGTAGCATGCTTGCAATTGCAATGCAGATATTTACATACCACTTACAAAAAGTACAATAGAATGGATAAGGACTTTATGCAACGTGGTAAAGCGAAGCAATATAGCTAAATTGGTCCTCTTTTCTCTTGCCACTTTGTTCTTTTACATAAGGTTGTTATCTCATAAAAGGATACCATGCTTATTGACCCAAGGAGATAATTTGGCACCAGCTATGGTTGTGGTACGCAACTATTTCATTAATGCGAAAGGCTTCGCTATTTCATGTAAGACACCTGCTGAACAAAAGAAAGAGTTATTCTTACTTCGAAATAGGCATTGTCAAGTAGCTAAGGCTTTTTCAAAGCAATAGATTTTGACAGCTTCTATTATATACAGCTCTGTTCAACATTCTTACTCAAAAGTTGCACTAAAACATGTAACTGAAAGATAGATTTTATGTTTTCAGGATAAACGACAATAAATTAAACTTTCTTGACCTTTACAACGCTAAACTTTTCTCTATTTTAACACTGCTCGTTTTGAATACAAAATATTGTAGACCATAGACTTAGCTATTGCTTGAGCCACAGAATAGGGGAAATGTTTCTGTTGCTCGTGCCGGCAGAATAACATATCCTTGTGGTTTTCAACTCAGTTTTCCCTTTTGGTTGCTTGTATTTTTCCTGTTCGGTGGCAACAGCTTACTTTGATAGTCGTTTCTTAAATGACGTTATAGTCGTTTCTTAAATGACGTTGTATCTTTGTTCCAGACCCTTTCAAGCTAAAAACAAATGTGCTCAGTTGCTTTCGAAAGTTTTAATGTCATTTATTAGAAGGATGATATTAGCCCTACTTAGCAATGTACTCAGTGAGACAGACACCTTTGATGCTCATGACTTTTTGCAAGGATCTCGTGCATTTTAACAAGAACAAAGAAAGTTGAGAGTTTGGCTTTCCTCAACCGCAGCTAATTTTCCCAATAACTGGTCTTGGAAAGAAGCTTTTTGCTTGTTTTTAGCGACTTTACTGTTGGAAAATAAAGTTTTATTCCAACTATCAAGCATGATATTATTCTTCACCATTTCTATATTGGGCCTAACTCAGCTGACATTCTGTACGGCAGAGAGTGTAAGTATCAAATTTTACTGCATTGACTTAGACTCGATCCAACAGATTTAGTTGGTACTTATTTTCAGTTCCTGCATTATTCGTGTATTTTGTAACATAAATTATGTTCTGAATTTTAGAATATTACAAATAGCCGCGTTTAATATTTTACTACCGTATCTGTAGTAGTTTTGCTATAAGAAACTCTGAATTGAGCTGTAAATAAGGAAATGTAGCTCAGCCAATGTTTAATTGTCTATTTATTGCATACAGCTTAATTTAGATATCTAGTTTTCACTTTTGGAAGTGCAAGAAACCAGACGCTAGGGCTGCTTTATCATACTTCAATTCCGCCTCGCGTACTAAGTATTAAGAAATGTGAAAGAATAAAAAGTAGGATTGATAGAGCAATATTTACATATGGCCATGCAGCTAGTTAATTCAATGTTGATAGTTGATTTCGATAAGTTTTGGTTCTTTGATAAAGTATTTTTCTTACGTTTAAATAAACTTATTAAGTTTCGTTCTGTAAAGCAACTAAAACAGGCAGAATGTTTTATCAGAATTTATAAGTGTTGAAATCAACTTATTTTCCAACCTTTTCTTCAGCATGGACCACTTATTGTCCAAGAATCAATGCTGTTTGTGTCAACCCTTGATGGGGCATTTCATGCTGTTAAAAAGAATTCAGGAGGCATCAAGTGGACAATTAAAGAAAGTTAGTGATTATATGATTTTGCACATAATTGCAATCTCATATTTTATTTGACTTTAGTTTTTATGTAGAGATAATTTGCAATTCAAAAGGAATGTATTTAGTTCTTAACATTATAAAGATGATTATTATAGCAGAAAAGGAATTTATTTTGAGGACTTGTTTAATTAATATTTTTATTTCATTGACTAATCTTTTTTTATACTTTAAATGATAAATATCATTTTTGGCAGTTAACTAAATTAAAATGTTTTTATCTATTTGTAGATCCAATTCTCAAATCTCCAGTGAAGGCAAATCCAGGGTTTGTTTTTATGATTAAAGTAGAATCATTAATTAGTGTTTTTATGTTCTTTATTTCTTACTTCAATCTACTCTTTTGCTTCTGAAACTCTAATTCTTTTGTCACCTTTCTTCTTCACAGTCAAAGCATTTTGATGACCCCTTTTGAGGTGTACTATACATGTAAAATGTAGATTTTTTGCATCTTATCTACATAGAATCAATTATGAGTTATTTTAAGCTATACACTTGTTATATGCTAGTTTTATATGTCCTATTATTGATCATTTCCAGGGATCATTTACTGCATTTTGTGCACATGAAGTGTATCTTTGTATGCTGATATATTTATGTATTATTTCAAAATTTAGGGGCATATTTTTACCAGATCCTCAGGATGGCAGTTTGTATGGATTTTTTGGTGGCAGTGTAAAGGAAAGTTTGAGGGTACACTACTTTTCTTCATTTTAACTGAGACTTGGATGTTTTTTTTATAAATTGAAAAGTGGCTAATTAGTTGCATAATAATTACTGTAGAGGAGCACCAATTATTGCATCAGATGTCATTTAGGAAATTAATTGCAAGTTTGATGTCATCTTTAAATTCTTTGAGTTATGTAGTGTTTAATGGGTTTTTATTTGTCCTATTTTACAGAAACTGCCTTTTACAATCCCAGAATTAGTCAAAGCATCACCTTGTAGAAGCACAGATGGAACTTTATATGTTGGTGAGATTTTTGTCCTGAGATTAAGCACTTATGTTTATTTTAATGATATTTATGGTACTATTGCTAATTGTAGTGATAGGAATAATTGTTATTGCTAATTATAATTGCTATTTGTATTGGTTAAGTTGTGTTTGATGATGATGATGATAATGATGATGATGATGTTGATGATGATGATGATGATGATGATTGATAATGATGATGATTGATGATGATGATTGATGATGATGATTGATGATGATGATTGATGATGATGATGATTGATGATGATGATTGATGATGATTGATGATGATGATGATGATTATGATGATGGCATTTATCATTCTCGTGATTAGTGTATATTGTACATTGTGATTTATGGTGTTTAATTTTTAGGTCGGAAGCAGGATGTGTGGATAGCTGTAGATCCTGAAACAGGACAGAAGAGAAGGAGGATGTCGATGGATGGAATAGGGAAAATGTGCCCTCCTATGGGACAGATAGATGCACCATTATATATTGGAAGAACTGGTTCGTGCTTTTTTAGCTTTTATTCAACCAGTTTTATGTAATTGCAGTTCCTTCAATGTTAAAATTACTTGTAGCTTTACAATTGTATTTGTCACAATGATTGCTATTTTATAAATTATGCACATTTATTAAGTAAAACAGAGAAGTTTTACATCCTCAGTAATTTTTCTACAGTTAAGCTATTTGTTGTTTAGCTTTTTTAAATAATAACTGCAAAGAGTAGCTACTTTGATTCTAGCACTTAGTGATAAATGGTAGTCCCAGCAGATTTCTTGATTGATGTTAAGGTAATGTGATGGCATAACTCAGCAAATATTGTTATATTAGGTTCTTGTTATTTATTCTTATTGCTGTCCTCATTTAATTTAATCTTGTTGCAGAATACACAGTGATAATGTTTGATGGACTAAGTGGGGAAAAGCGATGGAATGTTACTTTTTTTGACTATGCATCTCAACCAGCAAAAGAAAATGATTATGGTAATGCCTTTTATGATGTTGTTTCTTGTACTTATTGTTCTGTTGTAAAGAGTTAAGGTCATGAAATAGCATAGAGTGTTTTGATTGAAGTAGCTTCAAGTTGACTCATGTTTTTTTGTAATTGCCAGATCAAATTCATTTTGCATCATGCTCTGATGGCCAAGTTGTGACAATGGATCGTGTCACAGGTACCAAATACTCACAATACTTGTTTTTGTGAAGATATATCTTACTTTGCTAGGCCACAATAGCTTCTTGGGAACTGGTATCAAAGTTTTTTTGCAGTCATTCATCAGCATGAAGCAGCTTATCAAACATGAATTAAAGAATTAAAATTAGAAAATCTTGGACTTGACCTCATATAGCCAACTCGTAATAAAATGACATCTTGTAGAGTACTGAATATATTGATAAGTAACATAGATTTTTGCTGGAGCTTAATCTTGGTTCTGTTTTTGAAAAGGTAGCCATTTCATGTTATTGTGAACTGAAAATGAAAAATATTCAAACAACTGTGTATAGATAAATAATTAATATAAATAAATTGTAGGTGAGATACTTTGGGAGACAAGTTTTGATTCACCAGTGGCAAGCATTTATGAGTGGGTACCAGAAGGCCTTCAAAAAGTCATTGTTAATTATGTTGCAAAAGAGACACTGTCCCTGATTATTCAAGCAAGTTCTTCTGGTGAGAATGGAAGTAATCAGTACATCAGTAAATCTGGGGAATTAGTTTTGAAGTAAGATGATTGAATTACTGACATTTATTCATTCCTATTATTTATTGCTTGTTTTCTTAGTTTTTATGAAATCTGAGTCATTTGAAATGAACAGTCTATATTTTGTACACCTTCACCAGGTAACTGTTAAGCTGTAAAACTTAATTTGATTACTTTCATTTTTTTGTAAATAAATCCATAACTTCTTTAACCAATGAAATCCATCATAGTATAAGCATGAATATTGTGTGCTTGTGTCAATGAAGAAGTGTTCTCATGGCCTAAAATTTCACTTAGTCTCTCCACTAACCAGAGATGATTACACATGATGCTGTATGCATGTTGATTAAGATTACCACTAAGCTATTCATATGCAAAAGAAACAATAATCTATCATGAATCATAACAAGGAAGTAACAATAATAATAATGACAATATAATGTAGACCCAAGGAATATTCCCAACAATCTCCCAATGACCTATCTGGCTGGGACTACTCTTTATTTCTTGTTTTCCACTTTATATTGTTTCTAAGCATATCTAAATACATAAGATAACTGATATTTTAATGAAACCTTTCTAGTTGACATTGTGAGAGGTTTAAGCTCAAATTGCACCTTCAAATTATCTCTCATGCCTTCTTATTTAGACCAACCTTATTCATTGGTAAAAACACTGGGAGCTTGTATGCTTTACCTGCAATGGTTGATGAAAAGTCTGTTGTTGTGGATGTGAGTTTAGTTGTCTTCATTTTTTTCAATGTCTGGCTTGGTATGATTACACTATTGTGTATTAGGTCTCCTCAGAACAAGATTATAGCCAGCTGAATTGGATTGGAAAGCAAGGATTTAGCATTCAGTTGAACAATGATTTAACATGGAAATATAGAACAGCAGCCAGGAACCTATGGCTTGCAAGTCAGATATGACTGTTCTCAAGACTGTGTCTAGCTCTCTGGCTTGCAGACAAATCTCTGGCTAGCAGACATTTCTTCCATCCATTATGGCCATTTACTTCCATTTAGTTCCTCCAGAATGGCTTTTCAAAGTAACTGCTGGTGTTGCCTTCAGGTGTCATATAGCTTGACAAAGCATTAGCCATGTCAGTGTTGAAAGAAACAATTGCAGTCCCATGTAACACCTAAACCCTATTGTATGGCTCTTGTGGAAAATCATTTTGAAATATGATACTTTCATTGCTCTCTCAGCCAAGGTCCTTAATTCTTGGTATTAACATATCAATTTACAGTGTCCTTCCCTTCCCCAACTGGCAGAATAGCTCACAAAAGTGCAATATGTGAACTAAGTTATTCAGTAGTAGCTTTTTGAGATCATTTGCGATTAGTATTTGATTGCTTCAAATCTGATTGCCTTTTCATTGTAACTATTTTTTCAAATAGCCAAAAATTTTACTGATTGCTGGACCACGAAATATGGGCAGTCAAGATCAGGGAGACAGCAGGACAGGGAATCAGAAACAGGATAATGCCATCCCTGTTTTAATTGGGCATCACACCGTACCACCTGCCTCAAAAACTCAATTATCACCAGCATTTTTCATAACCCATCTAAAGTCTGGTGATAAATTGCAGCCAAAAACAACAGAGAAGCCACACTCAAATGCTCATACTGCAAAAAGTGAAAGATCAAGGAAAAAGAATATGGTGAATGAGAAGCATTTAGCAAAGCTATTTGAGGCTGTAAGAAATAATCAGAGCCTGTTTTACACTGTCATAGCTTCAGTTGGAATTCCTCTTGCTTTAGTGCTAATATTTTACTTTGAGGTAAGTTCTTCAGCCATTTTTTTCTTGTTAATCCTAAATATTAGCAATTTAATTGTTATTGATTTTTGTTCTGATTAGTCATGCCTCTTACCAGTATTTACTCTCACTAGTTTTCCTCTTCACCTGTTTTTGTTTTCACCTGTTTTCATTTGTGTTTTTGATCCATTAAGAAATTTCCTGAACCTTGCATGAATGTACCCCCTTTTTTGTAGTATTAGTCATTATTTTTTTCATCTGGTGGTTTGCTATCCTAGTTTTATTGCATATATCTTAAATCATATGTATGTCAGCGAATTTTAACTTACACTGAACTGAATTTTCACTGGCTTTTGTTTTCACTAGTTTTCCCTCTCATCCATCTTGCTAACCATTTGGAATCCTCAGTTTATGTTATGCACTTTAAGCATGGCTTGCATTTGACAACATCTAGTTCATGCAGAGCCATGGCTCTATTTTGGTTATTCTAAATATTTAGATATGGCTGTAAGATTTGAAAGTGCAGTTATCATTAGCTCTAGTCAATGTGATTTGTGCTTTTGATCCTTTTAAGAAGTTTCCTGAATCTAGCATGAGTCTCAAATTAAGAACAGCATGTCCATAATCCCACAACTTTTGTGGTTAACTTTGCTTTATGTTTTCTATCTTATTTCTCTCAACAGAGAAAATTACCAACTATATCTTCTCAGCTGTCAATCCATTCAGAGAAAAGTTATCAGAGCTCACGTGAGCCTAGCCAGCATTCACAATCTGGCTCAGAGTTCTCTTCTGGTGAGAGATTAGGTAAGTTCTAGTTAGCTACTTAAACTCTCTTACATATCAATATTCATTACTTTTTGCGTATGCATTCAGTCATCATTTATTTTTGTCATCCATACCTAGAATTATACATATCTTTATTTATTATTACATGCTAGGCTATGCTCAGGCTTGGAAGTGTTGATCACAAATTGAAATACTTTTTGTTGTTGAATGTTTGAGTTGCATTTTAATTCTTTTTATTTTTGATTTTAAAAATTACCCCCAAAACTCCCTCAATATGAAAGCATTGTGATTATGATTTCATGATCATTTTTTGAGGCAAGATCAACATTTGAAATATTTCAAAGTATTTGACTTTTCTTTTTAATGTACCATGTGACTATAAACAGAAGCAATCTTGCTTTCAACGAGTTTTCTTTGTTTATAGTTGAAGAGGAGGATGGAATGGCCAGGATTGGCAAGATAGTGTTTGACGCAAAAGCACTTTTGGGTCGTGGCTGTGAAGGAACAGTCGTTTACAGGTATAGTAAAAAATCAACTACTGCTAATGATGAAGTTAAGTTTTTATAATGGGTAAAATTTATGTATAACTGATTTGTTGTAGTTGCCTTGAGTTTCTGAAATTAGTGTCTTTCTGTTGGAGTTCCACAATGCTCATTAGCCCTAACCCTTACTTGTCAGTCGAATGTGATCTTTTTTCCAACGATACATTACTTTCCTGGTGCATTACTTTTCGAGATTGTGCCCATACGTAGTAGTCAATAGCCCCCAGTCTCAGGGGTGGCGTCAGGAATTTCCAATGGGGGGCTGACTCTTCCGATGAGGGGACGAAAATACAGTTAATAGGGTACTATGAATGGAAAAATCTCCGAAAAAGATCGTCTTTCACCTTCCGAAGGGGGACTAGCATCTTCCAATCTCCCCTAACGCCACCTCAGCCCTGTCTGCATTTTTTTCTCCGTCGGCTATGCACCTTAGGGGACTAAAAGTAACTAGTCCAATGCTATCTTCATGTATTCGAGTGATTCAGTGGTTGAATTCAATTAATTTCTCACATCTCTAAGTTTAAGACTGTTCATTAGTTATAGCTTTATTAAATATTGAATTGAGGAACAACCTATGACGTTAAAATCAAGAAATTGAAGGCAGCAAACAAATTGTGTATTTTATGTCTATCTTAGAGGAAGATTTGACCACAGGGATGTGGCAGTGAAGAGAATTCTTCCCGAATGCTTCAGTTTTGCCGATCGCGAGGTATGGCTGTTGTAGATCTTGTTTCTTCAGAGTGTTTCAGTTGCTACCCTTACAGTTTTAAATGAGTGGGGTTTTTGTATTGCTTATTCACTTATCTGTGAATTTGAAGGAAGAAAGAATTGGGATGAGATGCTTGAAGAAATTATTTTATTTGTTGAAGAAGGAAGTCTCCGAGTAATGTTGTTTATTTGCGAATTTTGATTTTGAAGGTTGCCTTACTTCGAGAATCTGATGAGCACCCGAACGTGATAAGATATTTTTGTATGGTGGGTAAAATATTGGAATTTATTTTTGTGAGAATTAGTTGGTATATAATATAATTCAATTAGTTCTTGACAAGAGAAGATGTTTTGCAGTTGTAGCAGCGACAGGGTAATTAGACGATAGCCGTGCCAAATATGCTTACATGATTTGTTAAGCGAAGATTTGAGTAGAACCTAATTAAATTATTTTCATTTTCTTTGATTCAATTCATTTACCAGTGCGCCAAGACAAAATTTATACCCTACTTGGATTATAAATATAATTTAATTATGAAGGTTTATTCCTAACAAATAGGAAGAAGACAGGCAGTTCAGATATATCGCCTTGGAGCTTTGTGATGCCACTCTGCAGGAGGTAGTAAATTATCTACTCTTTCGTCTAATCTACTGTCTGTTCAGTTATTTAGTTTCTATTTTTGTGTCAAAGAATTGAAAGATGGAGGATATAGAAGATATGCGCGTTCTTTTATTGAGAATCCATTGAAAAAGCCACAAAAACTTTATTTCAATCGGTTTCCATTTATCTTCTTAAGTAACTCTCTTTTTGTGTCGTTGAATTTTTGTAAACAAGCGAGTTATCTGGTGACATCTATTAGTTATTAGGGTTTAGACATCTACAAGCTTTTTTCTTCCAACACTCGTCAATAAAAGCAAATTATTTAGTCGGCATATCATTTTCATTAACTCTTTGCATGGTTGTTCGCAAAGTGGTTGCTCTAATTGTTGTCAGTAAGTGTGAGCTTTATCATTTAGCATTGCGAAATAGTAAGTATATGTACATTAGGTATCGATTAGGCACCATTTTCTTTACTTCTTTTTGTAAATATGTGAAATTATGGTCAAGGCAAAAGTGAATGTTTTTGACTACCAGTCAGGGAATAGTCAGGGAATAGTCAGGGCCTTCTGATTCACGTATTGGGTATGACCCCCTTCTATTGGAAGGGGATTATGTTTAAAGGATAAGGATTGTGAAAATGAGTATTTAGTGTATTGTTAAGGAATTATTTACCCATTGTTGTAAAATGGAGAATGTTCAGTGCACCCGTTAAGATCAATATTCTAATATATTTCTCCTCTTTCATTAAAAAGTATGTGAGCGATGAAAAGTTTGAAAGACATGGTCTTCAACCCGTTGAGTTGCTGTATCAAGCTTTGTCGGGATTGGCTCATCTCCATTCCCTGAATATCGGTAAACCAATGCAATTTCCCCCTTTTTCATGTATATTCTTCATGCTTTTTATGTCTTTATTGTATTACACAACCCTACTCTTTTTTCCATAAGATATGAATTTTGAAACTATTTTCCTCAATTATTTTAAAAAGTTGTTGAACTTGGAATAGTATATTTTAATTTTTAATGCCAAGGGATGAAAATTTTTGGCTTTCTTTAAGGCTGTGGTATTTATTCATTCATTAATTCACTTGTTCATTGTTTCCTATTCAGATGTGTTGATAGCAACTATAATATTTTTATATGCTTTTCTTAAATATAAGTTTAAGTACTTTATATAAACACATAAGTATATATTTACAACAGGGATTTATATGAATACAAGTGAATCAAAGTAAGTTGCTATGAGTTTTATTAGAACTCCATACAGCTATAATGAAATTCTGCCTTCTTTTTCAGTTCACAGGGACATAAAGCCTCACAATGTTTTGATATCAAAACCAAATGCCCATGGTGTTGTTAAAGCCATGATCTCCGATTTTGGCCTTTGTAAGAAATTGGCCACCGGACGGCATTCCTTTTCATCCAGGTCGGGAATTGGCACAGAAGGATGGATTGCACCAGAAATGTTTCAAAATGAAATGAATGTCGTAAGTCACAAAGAGATAATTTCATTTGGTTGTTATAGCTTTTGTTTCTAAGCCGGGTGGAATCGCAACATGAGGTAATAAGAGCTACACGCGCCTTCGTAGTGGAAGCAATAACAGCATACACGCTACAATTTGGTTATAGTAGTTATTGGTGTATACGTTGTAACGATTGGAAATTCCCTACGTAACTTTGCTCGTGTACAATCCTTGTTTCTTTTATTGACATCGTTATTGATGACAAAGAAAGTAGTTTTTAATCAGAATGAAACTTGATTCATTGATTCTTGATTCATTGATTCATTGATTCATTGATTCTCGATTCATTGATTCATTGATTCTTGATTCATTGATTCTTGATTCATTGATTCTCGATTCATTTATTCATTGGTTCTCAACCTTTTTATTAATTTTGTTTTCTATAGTTTTTCATATTCTAGAATATTTGGTTTTCCTGTTAACCTTCGTAGTTCGGGAGTAAAATATTTTCTTTTTCCCAATTCCAGACTAAAGCTTGCGACATTTTTTCATATGGATGTGTTGCATACTATGTCCTATCAAAGGGATGTCATCCTTTTGGAGACATTTTCAGACGCCAGGGCAACATTCTCAGTGGCCAATACTCACTAGATAAAGTGAATTATCTTGAGAGTAAGTAGTTTCACCATTTTTTCTTTTCTCATTGATATACATGTTGATTGATTCAAAAATTTAATTGCTTCTCATAGCAATAAAAGCCATCATCTATTTCCTATTCCATGCTGCTTGCTCCCTGCATTCTGACAGCAAGGAGTATTTTTGCATTTTGGGCACAATTAGACCCAGTCCTGAGATCATTCAAGTAATTTTTGGTCCAGTCTTAGAAAGATCCTACTCATTTATTTTTCCGCTGTTTTATAGAATCAACCCATTTCCTTGAAGAACAAGGTTTTAGCTTGAAGTTCGAATTAGAGCCCCACACTGGGTGCCATTAATTGACATCTGTATCACCACCAAAACTCCCTACAGTATGCGTCACATAAAAATGGTGTGCTGCGTGGGGACTGGGCCTTGGCAACTTCCATCACTACTAGGATATGGCGTTTACGTCAGTGTTTATTTCTGAATTACCTGCACGATTTTGTTTTTTCGAAATTACGAATTTCCAATGTCAATAGGATTTTCTTGAGTTTGAAGATATAATCCTCTGCATTTTGAATTCTTATCTTATCGTTATCTTTATCTTTGACCTTATCTTGATCTCGTTTCAAATATGATTTTCCTATTGACATTTCTTACATGTTTTCCAACTCTTTTTAGATGAGTACGAGGCTAAAGATCTTCTTAAGCAAATGTTCATTGTTGATCCATCGAAAAGGTAGGCCAAAGCCCAAAATACTTCCTCTTTCGCCTCCGTTATTTCTTCTCAATTTAAGCCTTTTTAAATCCATATTCAGTATCATAACACCCAGCCATGCCATGCACCTCTAATGTTTAGCGTTACTATTTCATATCTTTTACTTTTACTTTCATCTGAAACCCTTTCATTTTCCTGACCCATTTGTTGTGTAATTTCATGTCTGCATTTTTGTTCTTTATTTTCACACCTTTATGCTGGTGATAGTTTACTTTACTACAGCAGACTTAGTTTCCTTTATGCTGGTGATAGTTTACTTTACTACAGCAGACTTAGTTTCCTTTATGCTGGTGATAGTTTACTTTACTACAACAGACTTAGTTTCCTTTATGCTGGTGATAGTTTACTTTACTACAACAGACTTAGTTTCCTTTATGCTGGTGATAGTTTACTTTACTACAACAGACTTAGTTTCCTTTATGCTGGTGATAGTTTACTTTACTACAACAGACTTAGTTTCCTTTATGCTGG
>WIPJ01002255.1:230150-258324 GCA_018155075.1 Cassiopea andromeda | reverse complement strand
GTAAAATCCACATACTTATGTCCTTATAGATATACATATGTCCATATCCATATACAAATGTCCATATTTATAGTCAGAAATATGCCGAGATACTTTCTGTTGGGGGGGGGGGAGGCGCTTTGACTAATTACAGTCACTAGCAAAAAGAAAAAAGGTAACGGAAAACGCAATAACCAATGATGAAGATTAGGCAGTTGTATTGCAAGAAAAAGTATGTAAACAGTCTGTTGGTACTACAGAACTTAGAATCTCTAATGAGTATCAGGCGAAAAAAGCTTTAAGTATGTCAAAAGAATGTTGGTGCTTTTTGTGCTGTAGTAACGTTCTGTAGTACCAGAATACTATTTACATAGTTTACTTTATTATTATTATTCAATTTATTTTCTATTTGTGTTTTTCATCGTTTTCCTCATTTATCAGCATTCTATTTTTTGATAGGCCGAAAGCCAGCACAGCATTGAAGCATCCATTCTTTTGGTCCAAAATGAAACAATTGTCTTTTTTCCAGGTACGTCATCTTTTCCCCCTAACCTTATTTTGTCAACATATCTTGAAATTCTCCTTTGGATGTTTTCTGGTGGACTCCTTTTCTTTTCAATCTTCTCTTCTTTTTCATCTTTGCATTATTACCTTTTTCCAACCCATCCTTGCTCATTATCTCCTTCTCAGTGCCTCTCATTGTTTTTCTTGTTTTCTTCATTCCGTTTTCCTCCGCTTCATATTCACATTTTTTCTCCATCTCTATCTTTAATCTTTCACTCTTTCTGCCATGTTTCTCGTGCTTTTTTGTTACTCTCCGTGTTATATTCCAGTTTTACTTTCTGCACCATAGGAACTTGTAATTATCATGTTTTCTCATGTTCAGCTCTTCGTAATGCCATGTTCCCTGGCTAGGTTTTGTGCTTGTAATCCGACGAAATTCTTCATGACTTCATGTTGAGTTCATCGCCTATTTTGGTTCTCAAATTCAAATGCCATTTGCTATCATTTTAGTTCAATAGTTAAATTTAAGACTACATGGAAAGATCTCAACTTCGACTTTTAGCAGCGAACTTTTTCCTTGAACTTGATACTTGTAGAAGTTGTTAATTTGTACATAGTTTGAAGGTAGTTCTTTTAGTTACACAGCTCCTTGATTGACAGCAGCAGATCTGCATTGCTGAACAAGCTAACCTATATGATTATTGTTATATTATTATTATTTTTATTGTCAAGAGGAAAGGAATGAATTTAATATTAAAAGGAATGTTAGGAAGACACGCTGAGGTCTATTGTAAAGTCCCCAATAAAGGAAGAAAACGTAAGGGTACGTAGAGAAGAAGTTAGGATCAAGATTGCTGATTTGAATGAAGACCACTTGCAGGAGTTTGAGAAGGAAGAAGCTGCTAAAGTTGTTAAATTTGTACATAATTTGAAGATAGTTCTTATAGGTGAACAGGGTTGATAGCAGCAAATCCACTTTGCTGAACAAGCTAACCTATATAAATATTGCTATATTTTATTATTATTTTTATTATTATTATACATTTTCCTAATTGCTTTTCTTTTTGTGTGTTCGTATATATATATATATATAAATATATATATATATATATATATATATATATATATATATATATATATATATATATGTCTGTATATATAGCAGACTTATCAATTATACACTGCCTTTATGTAGTGAGGTGTGTATCATTGTATACTTAAAATATATTACTATAATCATGAAGTTTCAAAAAAAATTTATAGTACAACACGTACAAAAATTCTAAAGGAGTGTTAAAAGCTTTCCGAGCTAACCACGAAGAAAGACTGCAACACCATCTTGTTTCACAGGGTTCTTTCTTTTCATTTGTAAAGGATCAATCTCTTTCAAGCTTATATTCTATATGGTCAACTGTGCAAAGTAAAATGCCAAAAAAATATTCAATTTTACTATTCGTTATATAAATAACTCACTTCCCACTCGAAGTAATTTTTCTAAATGGGGTATACGTTCAACATCGGAGTGTTCTTTCTGTTTAAACCCTGAAAGTCTTCTTCACATTGTTGCAGGTTGCAAGGCCTACCTCGATCAAGGTCGCTTTACATGGCGTCATGACTCTGTCCTCCACTTCAATGCCCAATCCTTCAGAGCTGTGCAAGGCATAAAAATTTTTTCAGATCTTCGAGGCTACCTTAGTCCAGCTATAATTACAGGAGACACATTCAGACCTGATCTACTCTTAATTTTGCCTTAAAATTGTCTTTATGTTCTTGAACTGACTGCTGGCTCGAGTCCAACCTTTTCTCTAATTCAATTAGAAAAGAAGAGAAATTTCGACAGTTAATGTTAGAACTAAGGTCTCAATACAAGGAAGTACGTTTCGCAAATCTATCTATAGGAGCCCTTGGTGTTATGAGTAATTCACTTCCTTTTTGGACATGATGAAGGATCTTGACTGTGACCAAAAGTACGATGAAATTTATTGTAAGAAGACTAACGGCCATATCCATTCGAGCGACGTACTACATTTTCTGCCGCGGAAATAAAGACTGGCTGAATCATGAACTGTTGACTTTTTAAGTCTTTTATTAGCGCTTATGTAATCTACAAGGTTATTCAGGCAAGCCAATTGTAAACTGCCTAGCTTTAGAGAGGTTTACATTTGTATCTTTAAGTTGTACCATAATAAAGAAGTTTCAAAAAAGAAATTATTAGAATATCAATGAAGAGAGGAAACACGAAAAATGGCATCAGCTTACTCGAGATCTTTCGTCGGATTTTCACAACATCAAATTTATCAACCTATCCTTAAGTGCTCCATGAATTTTCGGCAAATCTTGCGAGCCTTTAATAGACATATTCAAGGAACTGCAGTTTAATAAGCAACACACAGATTTCGTAGTGCGAAAGCTATCTACAATCACTATCCGATCAACCTATTTTATATTCTGTATGCATGACAAACACTGGATTAACCCTGACCTATTTAAATACTAACTGCTTACAGGAAACTTTTTTACTAAGATTTACATTCGCTACACTTTATTTTTTTCCTACAGTTTAATTTTTTTCCATACCAATTCCGCCAAACGCAAGTTAACTAATTATAGAGAGATCTGTATTCTTAAATATTATATTAATATCAAAGTTTCAAAAAATTACCCCCCATCTTTTCTTGCTTCTTCAGGATGTCAGTGACAGAATAGAGAAAGACGCTGACGATGCAGATACGATTATATCTCTGCAAAAAGAGTCAATCGCTGTTGTACGTGGAGATTGGAAGGTTCACATTGGACATGAGCTACAGCAAGGTACGCTTTGAGGACCATGACTTTTTAAGTTATTTCTTCATCCTGCAATGTATAGCAGTGACGTAAAAGAGACATTCGTGGCCGTTAGGAAGGCTTTAAGATTGGCGCCCCATCTCATTTCCACCCCAAACTATAAAAACACCCTTATCATATGAATATTTCTGAGGGGCCCCCTACAGTGTCTCAAAGGCTTGGGGTTCCTTTGAGTTTTCCCAACTCCGACCTAAGTTGGTTACGTCACTACTGTCAAGATGTCTATCTGAATATAAGTCATACTTTTTCTTTTGTCATCTGCATTCTCATATTCACCACCAGTTACTTGGCTGTGGAAAATTTGTGAAATCGAAACAAGAAGTTTAGTTAGTAGCAGGGAGCCTTTTAGATGCAGTATGACAGGATCCAAGTAGATTTTTCATATTTTTTCAGGAAATATAATCCATTTCATTTGATGGTTTTTCTTTGATTATGTTGCAATACTTGTGAACTATAGATTTCAGATTAATTATGAAGACTTTATTCTCTGATAAAATGTTATTTGGTCATCTTACCTTGCATATCTGATATTCTGTTTTGATAGATCTTCGCAAGTATCGGACGTACAAAGGGATTTACGTCAGAGATCTGCTACGAGCACTGCGCAATAAGGTATTGCCAATTTGAATTTCTACCAATTGATTTTAAACCTACCAAGAATTTTTGAGCATTCAACAGAGTTCATCCTGCTTTATCGTCCACTTTGATCTGTTTTATTTTCACCTAGGAACGAGTATATTTTGGGGAAAATTTCTACCTCTTTGCAACCAATATTTACTCACTGCCCACTCTACCCTCTTAGGCAAACATTTTAATCCACTTCACAATTTTGTAATCCTATAATTCCTTCTTTTCTATAATTGTAATCAGACCTACTGAAATATTGTTAACATGCTAATTAATTTACAAAATTTCACTTTGTAGAAGCACCATTATAGAGAGCTTCCAGACAGTCTACGTGAGTCTCTTGGTGAAATTCCTGATGGATATGTGTCATATTTTACACAGAGATTTCCAAGGCTTTTAATGCATTGTTACCATGCAATGGAAATTTGCAAATACGAACCTCCTTTCCATCCATATTATGACATTGAAAAACTCATTAAAAGCAGATCTTCTCCATTGCTATAATTAGCAAGAATTAGCTAGTTTTGCGATGTAATTTTCGTATTTCGTAGTTTTTTAGCTTCTACGATACTGTTTCTAAATTGCACAATATTCAGTCCCCACTTTTCCAGCTGTACTCATCTCTATGCACCATAGAAGTCATATTCCTTAGTAATTTTTAAGCTGTAGTACTTTTTTCAAGGGCGAGGTGGCATAGTGGTTAGAGCGCTTGCCTCCTGTGCGGAAGGTCTACGGCTCGAGTCCGACTCGATGCCCTGACTGAATGCGCGCCCAGTGTTCACCCAGCTGCAAATAGATACCTGGTGGCAATACCAGGGAGATAAAGGTGGCTAGAAATGGAACTGGCCAACCTACTTCAGTTGCCGATGGCTCAGGATAAGTGTCCTCTCTAACAGGCACTTCCCTATGCACGAAAGTATATGGGGCTACCTTTTACGTTCTGCAAATGCCAATATTCATTTTCTATCTTTGAATTGTATTCTTGTTTTTCAACTTTCATGCTTCTCAAGATCCTTCGAAAATAGTTTTTTTGCAGAGACTTTGTGTTTCTTTTAGATATTTTATCTAACTTTCAAGGTTTGATCACTAGTTTAATGTAAGCAAAAATATTACATGCGTTTGTTGTCAAATAGAATCTACCACTCATAAGACAAAAGAGCTATGTTGACCCAAATTGGCTATCAATCCTTTACCCGTTCCATCTTACTATGCCTCGCATTCGACAACTTTTTAAGCTCAGCTTTTTACTTTTAACTTCTTTCCCAGTATCTCTAATAGAATCGATCAATTTATCTTAATGTTATAGAATTCTTGTCTTTTGTGTAAATATTTTATATGTTGGAATAGTCATAATTTATTGATATAAAATTTCCTTTGTTTTCCTTTTGATGTTGAATCCCGCTTGTCGTTATTGTCCTAGTAATTTTTTGGAGTCTTGATGCTATCAAGAACACCATCTTTTCAGAATAGTAAAGCCTAGTGCATTCCTCTTTTGAAATTTATGATCTATGAATCTATTTCCGCTCCGATTGCTGGGCAGGTGTGGACTGGCTAAAGTTTTTGGCCCGGGCACAGTGAAAAACCGGCCCATGAATTCTAGAAAACGTACATCAGTGGTCAAGAGATATTGAAAATGGCTGCAATTTTCTGATAAATCCACAGTCTTACTGTGCGGTTTTATTGTCAATTCATTCATAAATACACTGCGAAGCTCTCCACAGTCAGAATTTAACGTTTTTTTCACTTCTTGTTGCCCATTCACCCGAACGGCTCGAGCAGGCAGTCCGACCCGGTTGCTGGGTATTGTTTTGCTGGATCCTTTTCCTTTAGCAATCATTCCTCCGGTCACATAGATGTTTGATAATTTACCGGACTGCATCCTAGACTCTTTTTGCCTCAGATCTGTGGTGAGCACGGACCCTAATAGAAACTTGCCAACTGTAATTTGGCGAGTTATGGTATGTTTTATCAACATTTAGGCCAAGTTTGCCCAAGTTTACCATCTCAAATGGGGAACCATTTTTTTCTAGAAAAGTCTTGGCTGGAATCTGTGGAGGGCAAAAATCCGATTGTGCATACTGGATAATTTACAATGTTTTCGTTATTTAAACTGGAGCACTTCACACGTGAAGAAAAAATCATAATAAGTGACTTTTATCTGCAAATGTCACATTTAGAGATGCTGGTGAACAGTTCTCATAGAAGTAATCAGCTTCTGGAAGGTATCTTTCTTTTACGAGACTTCAAAGAGTGCAAGTTCAGGCCATGGTTGATTTCTGTTTCACAAATCACTTTGATGAAATACACTCTTTATAAGAACACAAGACTGCTATTTGATAGAATAATAAGGAAAAGGCTGAGCCTGGAGCTTTGTCGTAAAATATAATTTTGAAAACGATGCAGAAGCTTTCCACTAACAAATGGACATGAAAGGTCCTTTCCTTTAACCTGAGAAGAATTGACAGCTTTGACACATTTTTCATTGATTTTCGCAAATTAGTTGCTCCTAGCGAAACTAGATACTGTGCTTGCGTTGTCTGTTTATAATTGTTCTTAAACTTTTCTCAATAGTAAACATTAATATGCAAGAGAGACCATCTTGGTTTTGACATTTGGCTCTCAATCAATCAAAACATCCAGTTGTTTCTTGCATATTATCTTTCTATGTAATTCTAAATGACCTACACGCTACTGAGTTAAGAGCAATTCAGCCTCAAAATTTGGGAAAATCAAGAACATCCAGCCTGAGCCTCAATTTTACTGGTTCTTTCAAGAACGAGTTTAATCGTTTTTTTACCTTGTGTGGTTATACTAGAATGGGGGTGGCAAAAATCCCTGCAATTTTGAAACTCTCAAAGTTTATAGATTTACAACACGCTGGGTGAGTTCGCTCTCATTCTTCTTTTTACTGACATTCAACCATATATTATCAATGCTCTAGGGTGTCTAATCGAGCTCCTAGACCCCCACTTTACCCCCAATTCGAGGCATCGATTCTCCGTATGCGCATGCGTCTTTTTTGTTCTATTGGAAAGAAAGAAACGTGAACTTTCGCTCTGGTTGAAAACTGGCGAAGCATTAGAACAATTTCCAAGAAAAAACATCTGCAAAATAATTAACTTTCTCCATTGCATTATCTAGAAAGTAGAGGTGGAGTAAGGAAAAGCGGTCAAAGGCGATTAGGAAGGGAATGAGCAGGTTTCGTGTCAGGCTTAAGAAATAGACCATGGCGGATAAACGAAAACTTCAAGGTAAGATGTATGGCCTAACTTTCATCTGGAGTCATGTTTGTCGATGATCTGGAGTTCTGACTTACTTGGAATTTTAATCATTAGTATATAGGGCATAGATCGTTAAATGTTATCATTGGATGTATAGCTATGTATACAAAGATATGTTACATGATTCTTCACATTGTTTTCGTGATGTATCTACTGCCAGTGTATGACACAGAGTGTAAACTGTTTATTGGTGTTGTTTACTTGTTATAGCCCCATAAGCACTATGCTGTAGACCCGAGTTCAAAAGACAAAGGATCAAGAGTATGAGAAAATAGCCTTTGGAATATTGCATAGCATGCTAGGATTTGTAGCATATACTAATTTAGGCATTAATCTTTGTAATAATTAATCATCAATTAAGTTAGATATGCAACAACCACAACAGTACGATGTGGCTTTATGAGTTTGTGACTGTTAAGATACAAAGTGTAGATCTAGTGATAACCCAGTTCATGATTTGATGTCACTTATACATTCTCAAATTTTTGATTTGTGTGTTTACCCAATTTTTCATTATTTTTTTGGCTATGTTTTTGAGCTATTTGCTGTTGTTTATATTACAGTAAAAATCTGCACATAAGAGCTTTATTTTATCAAGAACCTACAGTCTGAGATTGTATAGTTTGATTTCAAATAATTAGAACCTTTTCGACCTGATGTTCTGACTAGGTTTGTATTAATATTTAATTTTTTATCCACTGGGGAATACTCTCAGCCTTTCTGTCAAGTAACCCCTTTCCTAGATGCTCCAAAAATAGTACATACATTATTGCAGCATGCTAAAATTATGGGGCTTGCCCTTTAAGGGGGCACAATGCAATGCATGTATGACCCTGGAGAACAGGTATACATATACAATTTTTATAGATAATGGTCTTATTTGTAGTGAGTGGGGGCACAACGTGTTTTCTCTTAACATGGGGGACCTTGCAAAAGATAATTGAAAAGTACTAAATTATTGTGATAGGCAGTCTCACTCCATTGTTTTTACCCACAAAGCTTTGAGTGGTTGACAATATTGCCATAGTACTTCAATGTTACACTATCAAATATCATTGTTTCTGGCATTTATTTGGACCCTGTGTTAAGAACCATCACACTCATTGTGTGTGAACATGGACAACCTCATTTCTAAACTGTAAACTCTTGTGTTTGGGTTTTTACTGTATATATAACATATTGCTAATTGCTTTCCTCACTCAGGAGTACTCGATTTTACTTCTGTTTCCCCCAATTCCTGGGGTATTGGAAGGTGCCTCTAAGAGGACTTTAGTTCTGGCACAAGCATTTAAGACCAGATGCCCTTCCTGATGTCACTAATGGCCTGCTATGGGCCTTGAATCCAGGACCATGTTGGTCTGAGTCAAGTACATTACCGCTAGGCCACGGCTGCTCTTCCTCACTATGTATGCATATATATTTGAAGTAAATGAGCACAACTGCCTAACAATAAATTACTTAACACCACAAATAAAATACCATAGAATAGAAAACAAACTTGTCCAGCTGGCACCAAAAAAGATAGGAAGAAGAGATTATACTAAAAGAAGAAGGAAGGTCCCTGTAGGGAATTGTTGGCATTCCACAAGTGATAGTTGGCACCCAGCTTTTTTCTTGGTGGGAAGCACTATTTTTGCTAATTTCATTATTTTGATGCACAGATCTTACATTGCATTTGCAGATCAACATGATCTGTAAAGTGCAAACATGCTAATTGACGCTCTTGAGGCATTCTTTGGGAACATGAATGCCTTTCTATCTGTCCCTTAGACAAACCTCTTTAGTACTTTCTCTCTTCCCCCTTTACTCTATTGCCTCCAGCTAAATTGAATTGATTTTAGTAATGTTCCTAACCTTCTATAACTAAGCATGGATTGGCTTTTTCTTCTATTCATTTTTATTTCTATGGACATATGTGTGTCCTGTTGCAAGGAATAGTAATTTCTCACACTTAGCTATAAAAATCATCATGTTTTCCCTTTTATTAGCTGAGAATAGAATTGGCTCATTCTGAAATGTTTTGAATTTATAACAGATCCATCAATAATATAATATAACAATGGCTTAGTCATTAGTGAATCAATGTGTAGATGATAATTTACATAGGATCCTGACTGGCTGGCTTTTTTTCTGGAATGATTGTCTTCATTGCTATGATCGTCATGTTCATAATAAAGGTGCATTTTCCAAGTGATGTTTGAATAGCCATTTTCAAGAAGTGAAGCTGAAACATCAGCATGCCTCAAATCTTTAAACATTTCAACTTTTGCCTTCATTAGTATTCTACATTTTATTGATGATTAAAGTTGAAATGTGTAAAGAGTTGAAGTTTTTTCTTAAAATCTCTATAGATGTACACAGGTGCATACACATATTAATCTACATAACATTAATACATTTATTTAGTTTATTAAATATGAATTGAGGCTAAACCTCCTTTTGCTACAGCTCTTTTTGCTCCTCCATAGAATAGCAAATGTCAATAGAAAGTTAATTCTTTGTAGTGATAACATATTGCCACTTTATTGCCTCAAGGTGACAGAATAAAGTGTTAAATGAACAGCTTTTGAGATGAAATGTAGATATGAAATGTGAAATTAAATTGCTTGTTCAAGTGTATGATTAGCTAAAGGAACACATTTCTCCTAGTATTAGTTTCAAGATTTCAATGATTATCATTTGTAATAAAGCCTACTAACTTTTAAGTTTGGTGTTTGGTGCTATTCTCTGGTGTTCCATGGTCGCCCATGTCTGGCTGGATATGGCACTTCAGTAAGTAAGTAAGTTTGGTGCTATATCCATGGATGTAGCAGGAATTTAATAGACTGTCTGCCTAAGAGAACAAAGAGATTTAGGAAGCAGTCAGAATTTTTCTATTGTTCTTTCAGAAAGTTCAGGGTAGCCCACCCGGCAGCCCATTGTACCCCACCTTGTTTGCCTTTGTCAGTCTGTTATATTGGCATTCTCTAAAAGCTACAATGACACCAGATTTCACTGAAGTCTACTTGAAAATGTCCTAGTATTATGTCATTCTCTTGTAGGTGTACTTTTCTTTGATCTTTGGGATCTTGTACTGGTTAAGCTTTTAACTACTCAATTTAGCACTTAATTTTATTTCATTTTCTTTGAGATTAGACATAATTCAGACATAATTTGCCTCCCTTGAAGTTCTGAATAACATATGCTTCTAGTTACTCACAAGTTGCACAATTTCTTGTTTACTAAAGTATCTGAGTATTGTATATTTAATGCTTCTTAAGGGCAAAAATGATCCAGTTACTTAAATATTACCACTATATTTCCATTGATAATTTGAGGTTAGAGGATACCAGGGATGGTATTAGCTCCCAAAGACTGGGGACTGAATGGGGCAACACCCTATAGTGACAATGACCCTTGATCACTATACTGATTTTGCTGCAAAAAAGTGAACATCTCACTACTTCAGTACAACAGTGAGCAGTGAAAGAGATAATAGGCAATATAATACAAAGAAGAATTTGGTGCAACTAGGGGGTCCCTGACCCCAAAACTGTCATTTTCCTCTCAACTATGTCTGAAGTAGGAAATCGACCCTGGTGATAACTATGGAGACACCCCTCAGTTCTCCAGTAGGGCCGCCCCTGGAAGTTCATTGGGACTGTTGAACTGTTTTACTATTTGTTGACTCTATGTTCTCTGTTGCTGTTGTTGCGGTTTGTATCTTTGAGAAGTATGACATCTATATTTAAACCGAAACGATTTCTGGGAAACGGGCTGCAGAGAGCATTAACTTATAAGTTGATCATCGAAAGTCCGTTTTCTACCTTGTAGGAGAAATCGATAGATGCCTAAAAAAGGTTAATGAAGGAGTTGAAGCATTTGATGATATCTGGCAGAAGGTAGGTGCCCCCTTTTCATTGCGTTACCGCTAGTTCCTTGAATGTTTCCTCGTATCGTCAAGGGAAGGCCTATCTAGTATACCGCGCGACATTGGAAGCTGTTCATTTAAAGTTTGTTAAAACTATCTTCACTAAGTGTTCATTTAAAGAATAAAGATATTGAGTAGCAATGGAAGGTACATTTGAAGTGTGTGAACATTTCTGACTTTGGCAAATAATAATCCTAGTTTCGTAATGACGTCAGCGTTTCCTATCCTGTGCGGCTCATGTTTTGAGGCATGATAATAGGCACTGTTAGTAACTGAGCAACAGTTTTGTGCAGCACTCCTTGAATATATAAGCACCGATATTATATGGTATGTATTTTCTGTCAGTCTCCTGTTACGTGTTAAAGAAGAAAAAGCAACAGTAAGTGTGCACTGGTGTACTGAAAAGGTAATTTGCATGGGGCCAAACGTTAAGAAACTGTTAGTACTATGCCTTGAGCTAGGTTTCTTATAAAAAAAACATGTATCTAACTATCTATTTATCTATCTATTAATCTAACAGTTTGTGTACAGAGAATCATATTTACAGCTGTATCAGTATGTCAGTTTAAAAAACATTTATAATTAAAGGTGGAAAATAAAATTAGTGTGTAAGGGTGGACAAATGAATTAGCAATGTTACCTGTTAACAGGAGATTGGGGATAGATTTTAGGTGATTTTGGCCATGCTCTCCCTTGTCTTGGAAGGTTCCTGGCTCACTTCCAGCAATTTTAAGTCACATTGCTAAAACACTAGCAATAATGAGTAAAAATATCTGGCTGATTCCTAGGCGCCCTGGGGTGAAGGGCATAGAACCCCCTTCTTTAGTTAAGAAATTATAAGTAGATATTATTATAAGTCAACAGATTTGCCAAATAACTTATGGTTTTGCTAGCTGATCAAAGGATTTACCAGATCCCTTTAGTAGATTAAGGAGCATTGAAATTGTACCCCTCCTGTTGTTAACAATTAATTCCCCATTTGAATTCAATCATGGCATGCTTAGTTAGCTTTGGTAAAATTGTCAGACTATTTCAATGATGTTGCTCTTCATTTTCATCATCAATCAATGATATCTTTCTTCAATATACAGTAATACCTCCACATAAGAACCTACCTTACATAAGAACCTTCAGCCTGAACTTTTATATTATGACTTTAAATAACTAGAACCTTTTCAATCTGACATTCCAACTTGGTTCTTATAAATGGCTCATTTTTTGTCCACGGGGGAGAATAGGCTCAGTCTTTTTCCCAGTCAACCCATGTCATGGATCCTCAAAATACATTGCATACATAATTGAGAGGGGAGCAGGTATGTAGGAAGCCTTAAAATAGTGGGGGGCACATATATTGAGGGGCACCTTGGCAGGGTTCCTTATTGAGCACTTTTCTGGAGGGTTAAAACACTTAATGAAATGAAAAAAACATTTTGCATGTTGAAAAGGGGGTTAATTTTGCGCCAGTCCCTAGTTGCAAATTAGCTAGGGATCCAGGGGTATGCTCCCCTGGGAAATTTTGATACTTTAAACTTCTGAAATCACTAGAAATATGTATTTTTCTATTTATTTTGGATCTTCAAAATGTTCAAGGAGGACAACCAAGTTACATGAAAAGGGGGCACTTTGTCTGAGACTTTGAAAAGTGGGGTCATGATGTGCCCCTTGTACCACCAGGTCTCTACATCCATGGATGGGAATATTAAACATATAAATTTTGATCTACAAAGCTTCTTTGGGTAGTTAAGTATATTGCCAAACTACTTGAATGCTATGGTCAACTATCCTTTTTCTGACATTTCATTTGGACCTTATGTTAAGAACCAGAACCTTGATTACTGGAATTACCTCATTTCATAAGAAAAGAAGCAGGCTCATTTCAAAACTATAGGTTCTTATGTGCAGGCTTTGCTGTAATGCAGCTTCTTGTGTTGTTGAGTTCCTATGTAAACAACATAGCAGCTGCTCATAAGATATGAGATTTGAAGGCTTTCTAGTATCAGAAAATTTCTGAGTTTTCAAGGTAGAAATGATGTTTCACTAGCTTCAACTATAGAGAAACCCTAGGGAGAATAGGGGTAGTGCTGTGAACCAATCAAGAAAATTATACTCCTTATGCAGAATAGAAGGGTGAAGTAACAAATGTGGAGTTGGAGAAGTCTCCAGTCAAATAGTGGGAGATTGCAATAGGTGGAGAGGCTGGTAGATGCTGTAAGTAAAGAAAGTAGGGGATAGGTTGTACTGGGTAAGATAAGGGTGAAAGGCACCATTTATGTATTTTGAAAAGCAAACTTTAAGTGTAATTTTAGTGCTTTTGCTGGTGATGGTTACTCTGTTTTTGAGTTGTCATCTAGTAACACTAATTCCAGGCAAGACAATGTACTTTTGGTTCAACATTGATAATTGAGGCTGCAATAGGAATGTCCTGGTGTGCACCATTTGGAAATTAAATATTTAGGGAGCATCTATTTCTGGACAGGCAACTAGATTTCTTGGTAAAATCATGGGTCCGCTAGAAGGAACTCCATACCCTCTCCTACTAAAGCAGTGCAGGATACTTTACCTATTACGGTTCTTCATTTGATAGCAGTGTCATAGATTTCTTTGATAACTTATGTCATTCCATAGTTTTATCACTTTAGAAGAGGCAAACTATGTTTTTGAGTGTTGAAATCAATTATCTTCAAACATAGGTGCAGACAGCATCAAATAGCAACCAAAAGGAAAAATATGAGGCAGATCTTAAAAAAGAAATAAAGAAGCTACAGGTAGGAAATTCAAGAGAAAAGGATAAAATTAATGAAAAATATTTAATACACAGAATATTGATGCTAGCAGTATGCCCCTTTGAAATAAAGTAATGGGCAATTTTTTGCTAAAGAGAATTGATCTATAGTCAGAAAATTCTTTGATAGTTTTATTTCCTATTTTTACAGAGGTTAAGAGACCAGATAAAGACATGGGCAGCTTCAAATGACATCAAAGATAAACGGCCATTATTAGATCATCGAAAGCTAATTGAAACTGTAAGTTGATATATAAATGTATTAATGGGAGTAATATTGTGTAAATTGAAATGAAAGGGGATAACAATTTCTTTGAGGGCCTTGCTACTTTACCACTTTCTCTCAAACCAATATCTTTGTATTATTTAATAAAACATTTTGTGACATGAATATTTGAGCTCTTTTTGAATTGTATCCATGGGCATCATTACTTACAATTTGGACTAAATTCCACATAGATGGTGAAATTAATTTGAAACTGTGATTCAATATTTTTAACAGATTTTTTCCTTATAGCTCCAAAAAGGGCTATAAATAACTTCAGTTTAATTTTCTGAACAGTATTATTTCCAATTTATCTGAAGTTCATTTCAGTGATAAAATTGTGTCTTTTAGCAAATGGAAAGATTCAAAGTAGTTGAGAGGGAAACAAAAACAAAAGCTTATTCAAAAGAAGGCATGTTTTTAAAGTTTTTAATACATAATTTCATATATTGTTTTTGAGTTGCTTGACTGCTTTAGGCAATTTAGAGTTTAGGAAGGCCATTTGAAGTTTTGTTCAATTTGTAGCATCTCCACATCTGAGGCATTCATGATTATTATAGAATAACTTTGGTAAATATTTCAGCAGAATAAAATGCTGTGGATGAGGGTCAGAATGGTTCTACTGATTAAAAGGCATTTCTGCAGCTTTATTTCCCATGAATTTGATGTTATCATGTTTTATTTTGTATATTGGAAGTGCATATTATTCAATCAGCTGTTTTTGAATAGGTCTTGGCCAAGCCAATAAAGTTGATCCAGCAACAAGAGAAAAGGAAGAGTGTAGGGAGTGGTTAAATGTATGTTGATAAATTTTTTAATGTTAGTTTCAATTGCTGAGTAATTTGATTTGAAAATCCTGGGAAGCTGTCATCATTTCAAAATGAATTATCATAAACAATGGACTAACTTGTTCCACTCATGTACTGATTACGCTGTTGTGGTATTGACTCACTCATTCCCTCACTCCCTCACTCATCACTCACTCTTTCACTCACTCATTCACTCTTTCACTCCCTCACTCTGACTGACCAACCAGGGGGCAGCACCAACCATTTTTTTGCCTCACTCATGTATTGACTACTTAGTTGTGTTACTGACTTCTAGCTGATTCACTCAATCACTTTCCCACTCATTCATTTGCTCATGGACAACCTCACCGACTGACGAACTGACGAACTGATGAAACATCCTTTAGATATCATTTTTATTCCTTATTTTAGAATACCAGTTTTATTATTTGTTGTGGTTTTTACTTTTTAGAGTTCAATAGATCAGATAAAAATTCAGGTGCGTTTCAACAGTTTCTACACTCTTGCCACTACGTTAAATGCTTGAAGATTTGCTGATGTTAAATTGTATGATTTTTTGAGATTCTTTCATTCTTTCTTATTTTTTCAACTTTTGCACTAGATTGACCAGATCGAATGTGAAATTGAAAATATTGTATCAGGAAATAAGAAGAAGAAAGTTGATAGAGAGGTATGTAGAATGCGCTGGCCATCTTTCATCTTACGATATTGACCTTTTTCATATTGCTGCATGTATTTTTGTCACTGCTATTCCAAGCCTTGTGGGCTAAACTGAGCTTTGTCGACTAAACTGAGCTTTGTGACGCAATCATTATTTGTCAAGAAGACACATAACATTTACCTCCGGACATACTTATTTATTTATTTATTGACGTATTGTTTTTCACAACCCATATCGATTTATCATGATTGTTTTCATTCTGTTCACACAGCAAGACTTGTTGTGTTTAATCCCACCATTCAAGCTGCAATGTGCACGTGAAATATTCATTTGACTTCTATTGCACCCGTAAATAAGGCTGTAGCTTCTCTTTCGTAGAAGAACGTAAGAATCGAGTCTCATAGGGAAAGAATAGAGAAGCACCGTGTACACATTTCCAAATTAGAGGTGAGGTATTCCTGAATGGTAATAATTTTATTTTATGCTATTTGTGACGAAAATCTATGCATTGGAAAAGGGGCTTGTAGGAAAGTGCAGTCATGGTGATGCTAGAGGGCGAAAGAATAGGGAAAAATTAAGAGAGGAAGAAGAGAACCCTGGGAAGATAATATCAGAAATTTTTAGAGAAGTTTCAATAGATTTTACTGATGCGTGGTAGAGTTGTATTGTTTTGATTTGAATGGTGCCCAAAGAGGAGGAGGAGGAGGAGGAGCACTTAGTATTTGTCTTGAATCTTGTCAGCAAGAGAATTGTACCAGGAAACATCTGATTCTTGCGATGATAGGAGAACAAACACCATGTCACGTACTCTGCAATCGTCTTAGCGAATTTTCGATTAGGAGCATCGATTGAACGAATTATCTTGCAATTTTAGCGCATCAGAATATTTGCCGAATTGAATTAAACACCTGCGTCCATTATTCATGATTCTCTTCTCTCATTTAACTTCCTTTTTTTCATGACTTTTTCTGTACCTTGATTATTATTTCCATACCCGACTTCGTCCCATCATCTGTAGTCTATCATTATGAAGTAACCCCCCTTTGATTCTTGCAGCTGATATTGAGACTACTTGATAATGAAAGCTTGGAAGTTGACAGGGTGTGTATTGACATTATATCTAATACAGCAAAATTTTTCTTTATGAAACTAATTTTATATTTTTAATTATGAAAGCAATCATTGGTTTTCCCCCATTCCGATACTTTAATACTTTTATTTGACATTTAGTATGAACTTAATGGCACACATTTTAGGGGTATGAATACCCGTTTCGGAAAGCAGTTGGCCTAAAGTCTTTGCCAGACCGAGCAATTTGATATCATTTTTTCAGTTAAAATATTAAATTTTTTCTTTTTCGGGAGAATAGTAGAAGTATTTATTTTGATTTTTATGAACTAGCTGTTTTGAATACAATATTTATCGTGTGAGACGTGACTTGGTACCAAAAGTCTCCTTTGTAGTATGGTGTGTATTGATAACAATTGTTTCTCAAAATTTCTTAGCAAAACGTTGCGTTCTTGCCCCCCTGACAGCAATTTGGGGTGTTACCTGAGTTATGACTAATTATTTCGTGTCTGGAATGATATTAAACCCTTGTAGATGTTTGAGAATCCAGTGGATGATCTTAATATTCAATCCATAATTTAAGGCGCAAGTACAGTGATTTTTCTCTATGTAATTCAGTAAGGTTTTCTCCTAGTTCATTTTCTTGCGCAATGAAATGATTAGAAGTTATTCCTGATATCAGCAGTTCATCACGTTGTTTGCTGTCGAAATCCTCGTTTTCTTTTGTACTTTGCTATCGGATCATTCCTCCACTGTTGATGAGTTTTTTGACACTGGCAAAGTTTATCCGCACAACGGCCGCTTAAGTTTACTTCTTTATATTTCCAAGGTCAACAAGCTAAAAGAGGACGTAGAATGCTACATTGAGAATTGTCAGGTATAACTTTGCACCATTATTGATTGTATTTTGTTAAACACAGGATTTTAGGACACAATATTTGAACTATTCCGCAGTTATCCAGCGTGGTCGTCTCTTCTTGGATGGTGCTGTTGATGCGGCCTAAATTTTCATGTGGTAGTTTTCTGGTGAATAGATTACACTGAGGTTTCTACTGTTTACATAGTCCCCCGGCCCTGAAAAGCTTCGAGCACATTATAGGTCGAATTCAATTTGAGTAAAGTTCACAGAGTTGCGTGAGAGTATTATTTGTGATACCAATATGTTTGCTATGTCAAGGTGAATCCAATCTTTTTGAATAAAATGTATTTCTTGCATTTTATAAATGATTTGATTTGATTTTGAAAGGATCCTGGTTACATCGAGGATGATGGAATGTATGATGATCTTGATCTTGAATCTGACCTAGCACTTTGTAAGTAACCTCGAAGTAATGCTTCTGTTAATCCAGTACATTATATTAGTGTTTATTTATGTTTTCAACTTTTGAGCTGTACATTGCGTGTCTCCGGGATTGTCCTTTCTTTCTCCCATAAGTCTCTTCTTTTTCTTTCACCTCCTTTTTACCTTGCATTCGGATGAACTCATGCAGTCGTGAGAGCAAAGGTCTTTTTCCTTCCAGCAACTGAGTTAGTAAGATCACCATCTGAAAACAACAAAGATGATGATGATGATGTTCCTTCGCCTGGCTCCTCCGTCAGTTCATCATCAGGATATATAACTGGCATGGCTAATTCATCATCTTCTAAAGTAAATAGTAATGTAAGTTGGTTATTTCTGCAATATCGCCTTCGCAATATCCTTCGCATATCCTTCGCAGTGTTTCTGCCATATCCTTCGCAATATCACCTTATTTATACTGTTGTTTTGTTCTCGTTTTCAGAATTCTCCAAGAAAATCAAAATCTCCTTCAGTGTCGTCTAATAATGGCGTCATAACGACTGCCGTCACTAGCATTTCTGTTTCGACCACAACAACTACAAGCTCGCGGACTAAATCGTTCACATCCTCAGCAGCCACAACAACATTAACGTCTGCAACTATAACAACAACAACTACTACTACAGTAATTTCAATGACGTCATCATCTCCTCCGCCTGTCGTATCATCTGGCCATAACCTGCAAGATGCGACAACGGTGTCTTCGTCAATTTCAACAACCATTACCCCAACTGTCAATCATAGCCTCAGCTATAACAAAGATCTAAGTAAGATTTAAATATTCATATTTCTTCTCTCATTATGCCCAGATTGATAAATAAATCTTTTCTATGAAACCCCTCTTTGTTACTTATGTTCAAGTGGATATGACGCACTAGAGTCTAACCCCATTCCATTTCAAGTTATTGACAAGTAAGGTACTATTTGAAACTTGATAAATATGGAGTAATACATTTATTTTTTGTAATTCAAAATTTCTTAATTTTAGCCAGGTCGTGATTTCACACGCTTTCTGTAATTTTCATGCTGTATATTTTGCGTCAATAAATCATTTCAATAGTAATCTTATATTTCTTCAAGATTCCACATCTGTTACCAAGGCTGTGGGGTAAGCCTTCATTTTTTAATCTGTAGGTTATTTAGTTTGGTTATTTTTGTATGAAAATAATCACATTTGTTCACTGAAATTACTTTGTCTCGCGACAATTCGGCAGGTACTCATTTGCATAATACTGGTTTTTGCAAAACGAAACTCATAAAAGACATCTTAGCCAAAACATTAGCTATTTTGGTAACTCCGTCTGCGTGTAAGTTTCATCAGCTCTTCACTGAGCGTTATCCCCTGAAAAACGTCAAGCAGGTTATGCTAGCGAAGGGGAAGTTTTCCTATGTTCTCTTAATTTATTCAACACGTGGTTTGAACTCTCAAATCTCACGTGGTCTTGTTCTGTCACCCTTAACACCTGCATTACTGCATGACTAACAAGTAATATAACACGCTTTCTATTTTACTACATTTTTAGTTATTGAAAATTCCATAATAGCATTTCGTCTGTCAACATTTGATACCTTTGCATGTTATCTCTCGAATCTGGAATGTTTTGAATGTTGTTCTTGTGATGGCCGTCTCTCATTGCCACCTCAGAATCCCATTTACACTCAAAAGAGGCGCATTTCCTGTGCTGTATTTTGAGTGGGAGTACTTCACTGACAAAAAATATCAAACTTGTTTTATTAGCAGGAGAATGTGAACATCATTCAGGTCTATACTGTTTTACATGAGCGTTAAGCGTTTTAAGACAAAGCTGATTTTTTGTAAACAGAAACCGAAAGAGTATTGTAACAATTTTTCGGTTCGAATGCCAAATTAGAAAGGTGTAGATTTGTACGGGCTTTGATTGTGGCATTTTTTGTAGGTCCGCTTCGGTGGCGCCGTATGCGGTAGCTGTAGGAGCAATTTCATCTTCGCAGCCATCCCAGAAAATATCAACTCAGCAACTGCAATCATCACAGATCACCCAAAACATTGCATCAACAGTTCAAGGAAGCAGGATTGAAGGGGGACAGTTTCCTAGTAAGTTGATTACTATTAAAAACATTCAATGATCATTGTGCTTAGGGAATTGTTTAATTTAGGTGTGACAAAATTTGTGGTTTTTAATGTGTCACGTGGATCGCCAAAGAGTTTTTCTCAAAAAAAAACACCGATCAAATTAACTTAATAGAAAGTTTTTGAGTTATCATTCCGGAATCAAATTTCCTGACCGGGTTGTCTTGCTCTTTCTCGCACACAATAATGTTTTGTTTTGATGGCGATCTCATTTTCAAAGCAACAAGCAATCAGATCTACTCGAACATTCCATGTCTCGAATTTCATTTTTGCTTGATATGACATCCCTACTCCAGTTCTGAAAGTTTCATAATTGGAAATTTTCATTTTGCAGCTGCCGTCATAAGCACCCTTTCCTTCTCCGATGTCAGGGACGATTCAAGCACTCAAAATCTAGGGCTTATGGCTCATAGCAAGTGGAAGAGTCGTCCATCATTGGGGGATTTATTCAGCATTTATCTTCCCCTAGAAGAGTGGGGGCACTGAAGGGGCTAAGACAGCTTCTGAGGGGCTTTGTTCTCCAGTAGAAACACCACTGTCCAATTTACCAACTTTAATGTTTTGTTGTTGTTTCAACAATCAACTATTTACTGTTTTTATGCTAGCCATACCTTGAAATTGTGATCTCTTGCCTTCAATATGTTTCCTTCTGCCTACAGCAAGAACCAGCGAGAGTGCACCCATCTCAGATGCTTTCACCTCCTTCAGTTCTACTTCGCTATCAGCAACAACAGCAACAATATCAACAGCAAGTAATGAAACTGAAAACGTAAACATTGCCGTGGCATCATTTCCTGAAACTTCAATTCAGACTTCTGTTTCGTCTGTGGCTGCAACTCAACCTGCTGCCTCGATTGCAAGTAGCCTACCTTCGTCTTTGGTATGTTGATAAGTTCAATTGAATTTCCACATGGTTAGGAGCCATTCCATAAAGTGTCCCATCCAGATCACATTTAGTTTGAATAACCACACATCACCCATTGATCAACCCCTGCTTAGTATATTACAATATCCTTTGTTTACCACTAACCAACAATCAGAATATATCAATAATTCAAAATAGGGCCTAACTTCCACGTATCAAGCGAAAAAAGTCTTCGTGTCCCATCCGGAACGTTTAGAATGGCCCATAGTCATTATTAACGAGCAAAGATCAAACCTATTCTAATCCAATTTAATCTAGCCCAATCCAGTCTAATCCAATCTAATCCACTCGTTTGCTTTTTATGGAAAGATTAAAAAGAGCTGTTTTTGGGTAGCTTTACATTCTTATTGCATCGTATGAGTTTGAAGATGCTAAACCAAAGCATGTAGACTCGTATTTGATGGACTGTGGGCCTAATTGAGTTTTTGGCGCAATCACAAATAATGCAAAACTACATTTAATTAGCTGGTTGTATTGTGCCACACCCGTTTGAAGTGAAAACTAGGCTTTAGAGCCTTTAGAGTTGTATTGTGCCACACCCCTAAGAGTGAAAACAGACATGTTTACCCCAATGTAACCCCGAACCCTTCAACACTAATTCCTTAATAACACATTTACTTAGTAGTTCTTTGAGTGAGATTTTAATGGGTTTTTTCACAGAACGAGTCAACATCAGAGAGCATGAGTTTCAATTCAGTAAGCAGCACATCTGTTAGTTTGAGTGATCAGATACCAATTCCAACAGATTACGGAACTAAAGCAAGTGAGTTAGCTACATTTTCCCTCTATTTCTCATCCGTTTCTTCAATTTCTCGTCAGTTACGTTTATTTCTCATCTATTACAAAAACTACAAAACTTCAATGATAGTATTTCATTGTCGCACCTGCAGAGAGAAAGGCACACATCGAGTCCTCATTGCAGTTGCCAATTGCAATTTCTTTTTATCAGCACCAATTTAGCCTAGGGTAAAATCCATGTAAGCCTCACATCAGATGTGAAGCAGAATATTTATGAATAATAATTTTTTTATGGGAAGTTAAGCGTTCTAAGCACGCAAGGAATGACAGTCTGAAAAATGTAAACCAGAGATACCTAGCACATTTACATGCACCCTCTCTGGGATAAGATGAAGAAAGGGACAGAAAAAGGGAGTTTTTTTATTACCAATAGCAAAAACATCCAAAATAACTATATATTTTTATTTTCTGAAGGACTTTTTGATGGAACCAGTGCATCGACCATCCAAGGCACAGGCAAGATGACATCACAGACACAAGAAGTCCATCTTCAGCCATTACTTGGTGTGGCACCATTAGGTCATGTTCCTCTTGTCAGAGAGAGGAAAAATCAACTGAACATGCTAGAAGCTTCCTTTCACCATTTGCCCCAACGGCAAGACTCAGAGAGAATGAAGTGTGTTTTTGTTTTCTTTATTTATCATTTTTTATCAGTCAAATTCGCTGCAAGAAGTGAAACATGGCCCTACATGTAACTTGAAATTGCTTCGAATCACAGGATTGCTATCAGATCAAGAAAATCGGGGAATTATTCCCTGAATTAGCAGAGGCAACTCTGTGCCACGTAGAGCGAATATTTATTATTTTTCAGTACCACATCAATTTATTATACTTGAATTTAATTCTTCTCACAGAATATCATGGTCGTTCATCATTTGATATTAGGGTTTCTTTGATTTAGTAACGCAAATAGACAAGTGTAGTTTTTCATAGTTGAAGTAGAATTTTTGTGGGAATTCCTTATGCTTCTTGCAATAAGTGCTTTCTTATTTTGCTTAGCAATTCATGCTATATTTGCAAGATGATAAGAAATTTTAGAATCTTTTCTCATCTATTAAAGTAAAATAGGTTATAAAAGATGAGGATTGAGATTGCAGCATAAAGACCATTTTGCAAAAATCTCTTTTGATTTCTATCTGTTTGAGTATCAGTAGCTTTCTAGCAGCATCACTTCCCCTCAAGTGCCAAATAAATGGGGGGTGCTAATAGACAGGTGGGTTGGAAAAAATCCTGAAATTTGATAAAGGGGGGTCAAAATAAACGGGGGGTTGGAACTTGAGTAAAGGCTTTAAATGATTATACAAGGACGGAAAGAACAAAAACAGGTTGTCATGAAGCATAAAGCTAAAATATATACAGGTATACGCTATTTTGCCATGAAAATTGGGTGTAAATTGTACTAAAAGAGAAAGGAAATTAAACGAGGGGCTTGTAAAAATACTTAATTTCCTTAAAATTAGTAAAGGGGGTCCTAATAAGGTCCGGGGGCTGGAAAAAAATCGAAATATTAGTAAGCGGGGGGCGTTTATTTGGCATCTGAGAGAATTTTTTCAGCAAGTTTATTACATTTACAAAATATTGTCTTTCTTGTAGATTATTTTTGCATCCAAGGAATACAGTCCACATTCCTCCCTATCACCACCATCTCCCACCGCCTCATATTGATTCTCCGGAATTCTTTCAAAGATTAGCAACGGAGACTCTGTTTTTTATCTTTTACTACCAAGAGGTATATCCCCCTCGTTCTATTGTATTCCTTATTCATATTTTTCACTTTGATTTTATCTTTGTCATGTATACAATTACTGCCGTCAAGTGTAGCAGATTAAATGTGATGTTTTTAATATTATTTTTAATGTAGTATTATACCTTTACTTTCTGCTGGTGTTATCTCACCTTTATTAGTTTTGCAGTATAGATCTTTAATCTTTAACGTCGTTTATTTATTTATTAATAATTTTGTTTGTTTCATTAATGTACTCGTCATTATTTTTCTGATAATCTCTTTTTCTTATCACGTCTCATTTTTATATATCCAGTTTATGATCATCCTATTTTCTTTCTCTTTCTTCATTCTCAGTTCGTTTTGCGTACTCATGAGTTAATTATTTACTGTTTGAAATTTAAATTTTGATGTACTCTTGTTTTTCTCTTAGTTTCTCTCATGAGCTTAGGTACTTTTCTTTTGGCTCAAAAGATCGGAAGTTCATTCATGAGATGTGAAATTTGACGAAGTCTAAGCTTATTAGATGCATCATGCAAATCTTTTCTCCATCAGCTGAGAAATTATTACATCATTTTGTTATTCAGGGAACACGTGCTCAATATTTAGCTGCTAAGGCATTGAAGAGGCAGTCCTGGCGATTTCATACAAAATATATGATGTGGTTTCAGAGACATGAAGAGCCAAAAACAATAACAGATGAATATGAGCAGGTGCCTTTCTCTCTCATTCACTGTTTTCATCCTAGTAAAAATTTGTGACAATTTAAGGGTTCTCTCTATCACCTTGCCTATATTTGCTTCTCAGATTAGCATGAGAATTTTGTTATATGGCATACTTAACTTGGACAGTTAAAAGAAACCTCTCTGAATGCGATCATTCACCCGTTATGCAACACCTCTAGGGGGGAGAGAGGGTACCTTGATTTGTTATGCTATTGCTTAATTTTATATGGAGAGCATTAGTACGGAGAGTTACGACAGGGGGAGGGGGTCTCAAAAACATTAAATTTAGTGTTACATACAGGGTGAATGACCCCAGTCCTCTCATTTGACCACAGTAGTTGGACGAATATTTTTGCAATTTGAGCCAAGATGATAACGAAACATTCCTTTAGTGCAGATTTCTCCCATCCTATAGATGTATGTTTTTTGCTCTTTTCCAGCAAAGTTTTTGCTCTTTGCTCTCCACTCAGCCTACCCTTCTAATGCATATTTCCTCCTCTCTTAGGGAACATACATATTTTTTGATTATGAGAAGTGGAGTCAGCGTAAGCGAGAAGGTTTTACATTTGAATACAGATATCTTGAAGATCTGCCTTAAGTAAATGACTTTGTATTGGTAACTTAAGTAAAGGAGCTACGCTCTCAACCCTAGATTTCTTAACATAATCACTCAAAAACGAACGTATTGTATTGTTCTGTATAGGTTGCTGTACAATTTGTAAAATTAGTATTCCCAAGAAATTTTTATTATTGTTGTTGTTATGTGATCCATGAAAAAGAATGGATTCTGGTGGATAGGTGTCGTATTTTTGTACATTAACATTTCCCACAAAGAAGTTATATGTCTTCATTACATCTCGCGCAAAGCACAACTCTGTCTTTCAGTTACTCTACTTTTTATCTCAAAATACATCCACATAATATGACAGCATATCTTTCGTCTCTCCAAATTTTCTTGAGGATGATCTCTGTATTTACTTATTATACGTAATTCCCACGCAAACACTAAAGCAGGACTTCTAAGAAAACACCCTATTGCCATTACCTTCCGAAAACAAACACTACTCCACTAGTCACATCTCTAATAATTATCATAATTTTACATTATGTTCAATATTTCCATGTTTCCTCCTTATAATTTTATATTATACCTTGCTCTTTCATCCAGTCTATCTCCAGATTTTAAATGATTAACTATCCCCAACTTTTTGTAAAATACTACTAGAAAACATCCTAAATAACAATAAATCCATCCTTTTCGCCCAAAATAAACTATTATCAGCATGTAAATGAGCTTAAATGGTGTTTGCGTACCCTAATAATTCATTAAATGGTACCAACAACGCAATGTGATTTGCATTCCTTTTGCATCATTCTTTTAAATTTACATAGAAATTATGACAATCAAAAGACTAAACTCTTACTTTCTGAGTAACAATTTATCTTCTCTCGATTCACTATGTCTTAGTGAAAATTAGTCAATTTTCAAAATTTCATTCGCAATCAAAATCAAAGGCTATAGACCTAAGTTCTTGGTAAGGATTTGCCCAACAAAAATTTACTCAATTGAACATTTTGCAAATCTCCAAACTCCATAGACTATAGTTTTACTTTTTGCATGAAAATTTACCCAATTGAAAATAGTGCAAAAGTCGCCAAGATACAAAGACCATTCCACCTCTTTATGAAAATGTACCCAATTGAAAATTGTGTAAAAGTAACTAAGATCAAGAGACTATTGCTTTACCTTTTGCATGCAAATTTAGCCACTTGAAAATTTTTCAAGAGTCATCAAAACCCAAAGACTATAGGCTTACTTTTTGAGTGAAAACTTACCCAATAGAACATTTTTCAACAGTCATCGACACCCAAAGTCTATAGGCTTACTTTTTGAGTGAAAACTTACCCAATTGAACATTTTTCAACAGTCATCGAAACCCAAAGACTATAGGCTTACTTTTTGAGTGAAAACTTACCCAATTGAACATTTTTCAACAGTCATCGAAACCCAAAGTCTATACGCTTACTTTTTGAGTGAAAACTTACCCAATTGAACATTTTTCAACAGTCATCGAAACCCAAAGACTATAGGCTTACTTTTTGAGTGAAAACTTACCCAATTGAACATTTTTCAACAGTCATCGAAACCCAAAGACTATAGGCTTACTTTTTGAGTAAAAACTTACCCAATTGAAAATTTTTCAAAAGTCATCAAAACTCATAGACTATAGGCTTACTTTTTGAGTGAAAACTTACCCAATTGAAAATTTTCAAAAGTCATTGAAACCCAAAGACTATAGGCTTACTTTTTGAGTGAAAACTTACCCAATTGAAAATTTTTCAAAATTCATCATAATCCAAAGACTATAGGCTTACTTTTTGAGTGAAAACTTACCCAATTGAAAATTTTTCAAAAGTCATCAAAATCCAAAGACTATAGGCTTACTTTTTGAGTGAAAACTTGCCCAATTGAAAACTTTTCAACAGTCATCGAAACCCAAAGACTATAGGCTTACTTTTTGAGTGAAGACTTACCTAATTGAAAATTTTTCAAAAGTCATCAAAATCCAAAGACTATAGGCTTACTTTTTGAGTGAAAACTTGCCCAATTGAAAATTTTTCAACAGTCATCGAAACCCAAAGACTATAGGCTTACTTATTGAGTGAAAACTTACCCAATTGAAACTTTTTCAAAAGTCATCAAAACCTAAAGACTATAGGCTTACTTTTTGAGTGAAAACTTACCCAATTGAAAATTTTTAAAAAGTCATCAAAATCCAAAGACTATAGGCTTACTTTTTGAGTGAAAACTTGCCCAATTGAAACTTTTTCAAAAGTCATCAAAACCTAAAGACTATAGGCTTACTTTTTGAGTGAAAACTTACCCAATTGAAAATTTTTCAAAAGTCATCACAATCCAAAGACTATAGGCTTAATTTTTGAGTGAAAACTTACCCAATTGAAAATTTTTCAACAGTCATCGAAACCCAAAGACTATAGGCTTAATTTTTGAGTAAAAACTTACCCAATTGACAATTTTTCAAAAGTCATCGAAACCCAAAGACTATAGGCTTACTTTTTGAGTAAAAACTTACCCAATTGAAAATTTTTCAAAAGTCATCAAAACTCATAGACTATAGGCTTACTTTTTGAGTGAAAACTTACCCAATGGAAAATTTTCAAAAGTCATTGAAACCCAAAGACTATAGGCTTACGTTTTGAGTGAAAACTTACCCAATTGAAAATTTTTCAAAATTCATCATAATCCAAAGACTATAGGCTTACTTTTTGAGTGAAAACTTGCCCAATTGAAAATTTTTCAAAAGTCATTAAAAATCCAAAGACTATAGGCTTACTTTTTGAGTAAAAACTTGCCCAATTGAAAATTTTTCAAAAGTCATCGAGACCCAAAGACTATAGGCTTACTTTTTGAGTGAAAACTTACCCAATTGAAAATTTTTCAAAAGTCATCAAAATCCAAAGACTATAGGCTTACTTTTTGAGTGAAAACTTGCCCAATTGAAAATTTTTCAAAAGTCATCAAAACCCAAAGACTATAGGCTTACTTTTTGAGTGAAAACTTGCCCAAGTGAAACTTTTTCAAAATTCATCAAAACCTAAAGACTATAGGCTTACTTTTTGAGTGAAAACTTACCCAATTGAAAATTTTTCAAAAGTCATCAAAATCAAAAGACTATAGGCTTACTTTTTGAGTGAAAACTTGCCCAATTGAAAATTTTTCAAAAGTCATCAAAATCCAAAGACTATAGGCTTAATTTTTGAGTAAAAACTTGCCCAATTGAAAATTTTTCAAAAGTCATTGA
>WIPJ01002255.1:198950-226748 GCA_018155075.1 Cassiopea andromeda | reverse complement strand
GTGAAAACTTACCCAATTGAAAATTTTTCAAAAGTCATCAAAATCCAAAGACTATAGGCTTACTTTTTGAGTGAAAACTTGCCCAATTGAAAATGTTTCAAAAGTCATCGAAACCCAAAGACTATAGGCTTACTTACTGAGTGAAAACTTGCCCAATTGAAACTTTTTCAAAAGTCATCAAAACCTAAAGACTATAGGCTTACTTTTTGAGTGAAAACTTACCCAATTGAAAATTTTTCAAAAGTCATCAAAATCCAAAGACTATAGGCTTACTTTTTGAGTAAAAACTTACCCAATTGAAAATTTTTCAAAATTCATCAAAATCCAAAGACTATAGGCTTAATTTTGAGTGAAAACTTACCCAATTGAAAATTTTCCAAAAGTCATCGAAACCCAAAGACTATAGGCTTACTTTTTGAGTGAAAACTTACCCAATTGAAAATTTTTCAAAAGTCATCAAAATCCAAAGACTATAGGCTTACTTTTTGAGTGAAAAGTTACCCAATTGAAAATTTTTCAAAAGTCATCAAAATCCAAAGACTATAGGCTTACTTTTAGAGTGAAAACTTACCCAATTGAATATTGAACAAAAGTCATCGAAATCCAAAGCTATATGCTTACCTTTTGGACGAAAATATTTCCCAATTGAAATTTATTGCAAAAATCATCGAAATCCAAGGCTATAGGCTTACCTTCTGGATAAAAATGTTTTCCAATTGAAATTTATTGCAAAAATCATCGAAATCAAGGCTATATGCTTAACATTTGGATGAAAATGTTTTGTAATTGAAAACTTTTCAAAATTCATCGAAATCCAAAGACTATAGCCTTACTTCTTGCATGAAAATTTACACAATCATAAGTTATACAAATATCACGAAAATCCAAAGACCGCAAGCTTAGTTTTTGCTTGAAAATTTAACCAATTGAAAATTGGGCAAGAGTCACCAATGTAGCCAATGGAAAATTGTAGAAAGTCGCCAGAATACAAAGACTAGGGTCACTTTCTGAGTGAAAAGTTAGGCAAGCGAAAATTTGTCTGACTGAAAATTGACTCAATTCAAAACTGCATAAAAATCCTAAAAACCCAAAGTATATAGCCTTAGCTTTCATGCAAAACTGCACCTACTTTAAAATTTGGTAAAAGTCTCTAAAATTGAAAAGGAACAGCCTTCTGTCCTTGTGAAAATTTAGCCATCTCAAACGTAATAGATTTCAAGGGTTACTACTTTACTCTTTAAGTACAAACCTGACCGCTTCAAAATTTCAAAAAATCCCCGGAAGGCCAAGGATTATAGGTTTGATGTTGCTGTGAGAACTCACCCAATTTAGATTTAACTCACCAAAATCAAAAGACTATGTATTTACTTTCCTATTAAAAAGCTAGTTATTTAAAGATTGCAAGCAAGTCACCAAAATCCAACGTTCATGGCTGTACTTTCTCAGTGAGTCTGATGCACTTAAATACTATCTAAAATTAAATGTAGCCCTACGTTCTGAGTAAAAATTTACTCATTTTAAAATTGCATAAAAGTCACTAAAATTCAAAAGCTATAGTCTTACTACTTGGGTTTTTTTCTAACATTTATCCAACTTAAAATTTTTATAGCCTTTGGACCCTTTATACTTTTTCGAGTGAGACTTGACCCACGTTAAAATTGAGTGAAAACTATGTGAAAATTTGCCTACACTAAACCTGCGTAAAATATATCGAAATGCACAATCTTAAGCCTAACTCAGAGGTAAAAATTTACCCACTTTAGAAGTTATTGAAAAACACCAAAACCCAAAGATTATAGCCATGCTTTGACCGACAGATCTATTCTATTCTAATATTGCCAAAACTCGAAACGCTACAGTCTTACTCTTTGAGCAAATATTCGCCTATTTCAAAACTGCAAAAAGTTTGAAAAACAAAGACTATAGTCCTACTTTTTAAACTTGAAACATATAATAGGAAGGTCAGATGGCCTTACTAAATAAAACTGATCCATAAACTATTTTTTCTTAATCATAGCTTTTTGTGGTATGTGCCTATATTTATCAGCTAAAGAGGAATAACAGATGCGTTTTGCTGTCAGTGGGTTGATAGAAAAATTGTAGGTTTATACCACAAATTTCATAGTCTACACAAGAAGACTTCATAGCCTACACAAGAAGACTTTATAGCCTACACAAGAAGACTTTATAGTCTACACAAGAAGACCTTATAGTCTACCCAAGAAGACTTTATAATTCTACACAAGAAGACTATCAAATCTTCTTGTGTGGCTTAAACCTACAACAGGATTAAAAAGAGACCAGACAAAAGTATGACAGACAGATACTATGAAGTACCGAAAAGCTACATTTTCCACTCTTCTACCAGACTGCATTCTAAATAGTGCGCAGGTAATTTCTTTATTCCATGCATCATTTTCACTTCCACCCCATCATTTGCCCAAAGAATGCAAACTGGTACCTCTCTCAGCCCAAAACTTTGCTCCTCGAATTTGAATCAGAAAATTGACGTCGGAGAGGGCTGGAAAAACACGTCCCCCAGTGCTCCCCAGGCGTGATTTCTAAAAATTTTAACAAGGGGGCTCTAGGTACAATGTCAGGAAGTGGGTGTGGCCCATTTGCAGCCACACCCATGTATTTGAAGATGTAGACATGATACTTTAGTCTAATTGTGATATAATATAGCCAACATCTACAAAGATCTCATTAGCCATATAGTAGCGAGGAAATCCATCTTAGCAATACCATAAACAACATTGGAAGCAAGGCCAATGTGCTTTGAAAAGCAAGATTGATTAAAAAATTGGGGGCCTGAGCTCCCCAAAATGAGCAACAACTTTACTAAGGGGGGCTCCACCCCCTAGAAATCACCACTGCCCCGCCCGTGGAACCTTTGCTGGCATTTCCTCCGTTCCCATACAAAATTAACTAACTACAATACTCGAAAGCGATACTGTCACAATTTATCCAAGAGGTGAATTGGAAGCAGCATGTACGTAGACAGTAGGGGGGAAGGGTAGATGAACCACAAACAACAGTTAGTTGAGGGTGCATATAGTGGTGCTTTTCACCGTCAATTTACTCATTGATACTAGACCCATGCCCCCCAATTCGGTTCAGCTGTCCACGGTACTGGGAAGTAGCAGATAGTTACTATGGGAACCACAATTTACTCTTGGCATTTGCATTAGAGATTAAAATTTCTCTAGCTCGTATATATTACAATATTTTAACGATGCATGAATTAATGGTGTTGTCAGTGCATCAATCTGTACTACGAAGGAAGGCTTAGAGGTACCAAGTGAAGTGCACCTCTGAAAAAAGGGCAACACTCCATGTTGTGATTTCCTCTTGGGAGAAATACTAAGGAGAAACGCATTCAACTCAATTCAAGTATCGGAAATGCGTCTCAATGGCTGAGATCATTCAAGTTATCACTGGTCTTGGTGAAACTGCATTTTGACAACTTTGTCTATCAGAAGGAGTGCATGAGCTGCCATTTCTCGGCATTCTCTATTTGGATCAGAATTTACCACATCTGAAAGAAAATTGTGGTGTTATACAAGGTAGACAAAACATAGTTGTTAAATGAATTAAATAACGGAAAAAATCTCATGAATTATAATTGAAAATCCTGAGCGAATTCTCGTAAGTTATGCATTTCAGTGCCGTTTTCTACTGACGCCGTTTCGGTAGCCTAACGTCATTAACTTATCGGCACTTGGAATTTTAGAAGTAGGAATAATTTTTCATGTTGCCTGAAATGCAGGTTGATAAAGAACTATGTATCTGACAGGGCCGTGTCGAAGTAGTGACTGTGGGGGTGGCACCCCCCTCCACTTTTCGTTTAGCAACCAGTCGTTAATTGCTGTTGCTGCACCCCACCACTCAACGGTCTTTCAGCACACCACTAATATCTGAAGCCCCCAAGCATACAGCTCTTTTGAAAACTACATTGATCTTTAAGGTTTATAAACATTGACCCCCTATGAGACCAAAATCTGAAAGTGGTACTCCTTGCAAAAAGGTTGGGAAAGTCTGATATGCACCATTGCCATCTACAAATGGCAACGACACTTCTTGTATCTCCCAAAGAGTAGGGGTAATGAGGATTTGATGTTCTTTGTCCCCCCAGCCATTGCTATAAGCTATTCCAGATTCTAGAAGTGGGGGCCAGGGGGTGCAACAAAAAATTTTGTTTTGGACCACGCCCGTTTAGCTCTCGTAGGTATTGGAGAATGCACCTTTAAATACCCCACATAAACCTTGTAGTGTTTTTCGGTAAATCTCGTGAAACACATCTTAGGATAGAGGGGGTCTAGATCCCCCATTCTCCCTTGGAGTGTGTTAAAAAACCGAGAAAAATGACAAAGGATCTAGCTACTACCCATGAGAGGAACAGCAAATGATCAGGTGTTTGGTATGACTGCAAAGACCAGCCCGTTAAAGCAAAAATCCATATGTAATACGCCAATATCTAGCTTTCCGCTAGTATTGGACAGACAAACAGTTAGTGGAAGACTTTTGTTTGATTGAGGTCAGATATGCAAGAGAACAATAAAATTCCACAGCGACCACCTGCTAACCGAATATGACCGCGGCTAGAATGCAACCGGGGGTTGCACTACAAGAATCGTACTCTGCACAGCAACACAAAACGTCAAACGATACCTGTATACCGTATGTTCACTTAACGACATCAATAATAGGCTAGATTCGAAATCAAAACTAAGCATACTTTCATGGAAAAAACGACTCTTCCATTTTCCATCAACGACATTTCAGTATAAACTAAATTGAACCTTCTAGCAGTGAAGTATGTTTGAGCCCTGTTATATATCAAAATACCAGAAATACCTATAAACACGAAAATTAACACGAACGTGAACAAGAAAGAACACGATATTACCAGTAGAGTAAAACAGCCCTTGAATCATCAACAACCAAAATCACTGTATATGAAGGCACAAAGTTTCTTCCGTGTTTTAATTTCGATGATTTTTTAATTCAAGAAATTTGATAGTGCAAGTAAAGTGGGTAACACACCCCCTGATCTCACTAACCCCCCTGGTCTTATAAAATACCGACCATCCTAACACTAGCAAAAAAGCCACGCTGGCTGATGAATCGAATGTTTTGAAAGCGGAGAAACACAAGAATTTACACAACTTAAGCAGAAGACCATCACTCGTGCAATATATATTTATGTATATTTATATTCAATCACGCAGGAAAGACCTTAGTTTTCTGGAGCGACCGCTTGCACACAGAATATCGAAAAGCCATCATGGACTTTAACAGTTGTCCGGACGAAGAAAATAAAAACGAAAGCGAGAAAATACAGTTAATGGAAAAAGATGAAGGCAGCGACGACATTATTCACATTTTCAAAGAAGAAGCTAATTTAGATGGGAACGAGCGCCTTCCTGCAGAACCGCAACAAGAACAAAATAGTGACAATGGGCCTAATTTGGTAAAAAAACCAAAGCCTAGCCCAGCTTATAAACGGGTGGAGCTGTGTGTTATGGACAAAGTGCGTGTAATTGCGGCTGGGAATGCCGGTCTTAGTCAAAGACAGGTCGCAAAACAATTTGGAATTTCAAAGACTCAAGTGCAAACTTTATTGAAACGAAAGGATGAAATAATGCGATGCTATAACGAGGGTCACCAAGGTTGGCGAAAGAGGACGAAGTTTCGACGGCACAGTTTCGAAGATATAAACAGACTTGTGTCTGTCTGGTATACGAAGCAAGGGGATAAGGACAAAATAACAGGGACTGTCCTAAAACAAAAAGCGATGGAATTTAGTGTGGAGTTAGGATTAGGCGAAGAGTTCAAAGCGTCAAATGGTTGGTTGGATAGTTTTAAACGGAGGTACGATATCCGTACTGTTAGCCGCAAAAATAGCCATAAACTCATAAATGAAAGTGCGACAATGGTTGCGACGGGGCTCAATCAAGGTTGCGCTACGGAAGAAATGGCGAATAATGTCGAAAAGGGCAGAAACAAAGAGACAAATAATGAACAAGGTATTAGCGCAGAAAATAAAGATAATCAAGACGTTTTGCAGGAACGAATGAATCCGAAAATTCACAACGTATTTTCAATGCAAACCCCTCAGCCGGTCATTCATTCTGTACATCCAGTCCTATTGCCATCGTCACAAGTGCTGCAGCAACAGTCAGGTATCAATTCACAAAACATACGAGCAACACATCCCTACACGCGGTTGGACAACAACCTACAGGCCCTAGCAGAAATAGTAGGCCATGAGGCCACTATTCAAATACAGATAAAATCATATAGTGAGGCACTACATTTCGCAAACGCCCTGAAGGCTTTTGCGGTGGAGATGGGAAGCGTTACGTTGATTGGGCTTATGACGGCCATGCAGCATGAACTTCAAAGAGAAAGCAGGAATTTTTCACCAGAAAGTGACAAGATTCGTGATACACAAATTCCTAAAGATATGACGTAAACGTATGCAGAACTTTAGTGAGCAGAACATAATTAGTAGTGAGCGTGGCGATGTATTTCTCGCGGCTTTTTTTTCGGCGCAAGATTGCGTGATTTTCAGAATGAGTTTAATGAAGATAAAATAAGAAAGAATGTGCCATGGTGACATCCATAATGGACGGACGCATCCTAGGGGAAGGGGTTAGCAGAAGTAAAAGTGGAAAGGCAATGTGTTTAGCTATAAGCGGGCATTCTTAGCAGAGGAATTTTTAGTAAAGATTGAAACGCTTCTTGGAAAACGCAGCTGGATCATAAATTGCAATAGAAGAGCCACGACGAGAAACATGACTGAGAATTCCTTTTCTCTTTAATGCGACATTTCTAGAGTTAATTTGACAAAATCATTTAAGGTGGCATAACCACTTAAGGTGGCATAACTGTTTAAAATGACATATAGTTAAGGCATAACCATGAAAGACTTTACCAGAAAATACCGGACGTTTCGAGACACTGTTTCGTATTATAAACTATTAAATATGAAGGCGATATGGGGCTTTTATAGACAGAGTAGGAAAAACAAGTGGGAAAAACAAGCGGGAAATCAAGGGAAATTCCAAAGGAATCCACGAGGAAATAATCAAAGGAAATCACTGGGGAACCTAATACCAATATAAATGCCTAAATATGGAAAGCAAGTACCAAACCGAGAAAAAAACTCGTAAAATGCCCAAATAAGGGGAAAATATGCTATCAAAAACAAAGGAACTATGGTAAACAGGCTATGAATTACACAGGTAGAGAATACGTGACTACAAGCCCTAAGGGATTAAAATAGAGAAAGAGGTATCGAGAAACTCTGAAAATTAAGAGTGGGTTAATCTCTAAGTATAAGGAGACTCTCATTTATAAGCAAATGAAGTTCATTGTTAGTTTTATCAATAATACAAAATTTGTCTAAGGAGGCTCTGACCAGTGTCACTAATATGATCCCTAATGGCTGATGAGACGCCTTTAACGCTGTTACCCATTTCATTACTCCCAAGATGCTCTCTACAACGAACAACAAAATGGCATGATGTTTTGCCGAAGTAAGTAGCCTGGTAGCTGCTACACGTAAACTTGTAAACAACAGATGAGCAAATGTGACTAGGAGCACGACCCTTAAATGGGAAAAGCTACCAATGCATTTATTGACCTTAGAATTGTTTTTCAAGCTCATGAGACACGGTCTCGAAACATCCGTACTTACTAGGAAAGTCCTTCAGTTATGTCTTAGTCCTAACGTATATCATCTTCAACGGTTATGCCATCTTAAAAGATTTTGTCAAATTAACTCTGGGAATATCGCTTTAAAGAGAAAAGGAATTCTCAGCCATGTTTCTCGTCGTGGCTCTTCTATTCAACTTTAAGTATTTATCATTTTACGAGAAGAGACAGCATTTCCAAGTGATTCTGTTATTATGGGAAGCATTTCAATATTTGATTGTAAGTATACAGGTGTGTATACACCTATGGAAGCTATATTGAATTTACTGAATCAACGAGAAGATCACGAATTATGCTCGTTCATACAGAGGGAGGGGGTTGTGGCACAAATGTAGATAGGCGTGGATAATGACGAAGGGGTAGAAAATTAGCTACTAAAATGGACCTATATGGAACTGAACGATTTGAGTCAAACAGTGAATAAAATGGTTTTTCTATAATGGAGAAGTGCTGCTATGGCCGCAGGAACTCTGCTTCTGAGTTTATTTCATTCTATTTTTTGATATTATTTAATATTTTACATGATATATTTTTAGCAAGAGAAAAAAGAAATATATAGTTATATATATATAATTACAGTAAAAAGAAAGAAGAAAGCAAATGAAATGGAATTTATTCTCTACCAAGGGGTAATACTTGGGTCTTGTGGGTTCGTTTTTAAAAGGAGCGAGTGACTCACGTTCTCGAATGTTGTCAGGAATATCATTCCAATTTTTGACACCAGAAAAGTGGAAACTTTGTATTCTCTAACCTAACTTTCGGAATTTACAATGATGTTTCTGAATTGTGCTCTATCAGGTTGTAAATAGTCTGCTGATACTACAGAACTTTACCACAGCACGAAAAAGCGGAAACATTCTTTTGACATACTTAAAAAGCTTTTTTCGTGCGACAATCATCAGAGTATGAAAACGTCGGATAGTGACCGAAAGGTTAACCGAAATATATATCCAGAATGCGCCAAAACATATACAGACGACAATTTTCGGATCATCGGGCAAGCAAGATCGTCTTTTTATTTAAGTGTTTTGGAATCTGTTTACATTAAGACTCAAAACCCAGTCTTGTGTAGACAAAAAGAGTTTGTTTTCTCATTGGGACTCTTCAGGTAAACAATGGTTAATAGGTCCTAATTGGTCACACTTGGGGCTAATTAGACGCATCCTAGCACATTAACCGCATCTGGATATATATTTCGGTTAACCTTTAGGTCACTATCTGACGTTTTCATACTCTGATGAGTGTCGGACGAAAAAAGCTTGTGCTCTATCAGGTTTAAAATGATCACCAGGATAGAAACGTAGCATAGGTCACTAGCAGTTAACTATTGGGTAAAGAGTGCGAAATGCATTATCAAACATACCTGTGACCCATTCATGATTTTCCATCAGTTCTGAGTTAAGATCGGTTAGCAGGATGTTAGATGGGCATGCCAGTAAACACATGCAGGTTGCGTAAAGTAGGGCCTGCCTCACGAACCTAATAAAATAATAAAGAGACTCGTTCTGCTTCTACATTCGAGATTCTACTACACAAACACTTGAATTGCTTGCATGTGATGACAGACTAGGACTTTTTATAATGTTTAAATTCACGTTTTTTTTATAAGAAAATCATGATTTTGCCTGAGCCTCAATTTTCTTAACTTTTCCCGAAATTGAGCTTGAGATTTTCTTAACTTTTTCTTAACTTTTGCTGAAATAAACTGGCTAGAGTGGTTTACACTTTCGTTAACACTATTGTATACTTGAATTTGAATTCCATCTTTAACATTTTGAATGCAATAACGACGAAATACCGATTTTTGGCCTATAAAAACACTTAATTTTGGAATTTGAGCCTCGTGATTTTCTTACGATTTTCTTAAGATTTTGACGATTTGAGCCTCATTTTCTTATAAACGTTTTTCTTATAAAAAAAACGTGTATTGCACAATGCTGGTAGATATTTTAACTTCTGATATTCTTATATGAACACCAGTAGCTAGATTACATGCAGGCAAACGGCGCTGAAGTCTTACCTATCCATTCTAACCGGGCCTAAACTTTGCCCATCAGAAAATAAATCAAGCAATGCATTTAAAAAATCAACAAGTAATCCTAAAGTCATCTAACAAATTTTTACATCATTCAATTCCTAACCACTCATCCACTTAACACATTGTTCAATTAATCAATCAATCAATCACTTAAAATGATTCCAATATGATAAACTTACGGCTCTTTGTGGTATCGCAAACTCCACACAAAATCAAACATTGCTGAGGTCATCATTCTTGTTATCTAAAAATTATATATTTCTAGAAACTAAATATTTCTTGTGCATAGAAAGTTAATGCAACTAAAAATTCTACAAATAAAAAAGAAATTTTGACAGTTATCAATACTTTTGTATTAAACATTCATAAATTAGTTCAAATGTGAATGTAAATCTGTTTGGTGTGGAAGGAAATGAGAATAGATAGCAAACCGGTCATTGCAGTGTAGTATTGAACATCATCATCATCACAATTCATCATCACCATCATTATCATCATCATAATTCATCATCACCATCATCATCATTAGCATCACCATCATCATTATCATCATCATGACCATCATCACCATCATCATTATCATCATCATCAACATCATCATCATTAGCATCACCATCATAATTACAATTGATCACAAGATAGCATCAACTGATGGAAATGTAAAACATCAAACGCTAAATGTTAAATATAAAATGTGGAACTGAGAAATGTTAATTCACTTTAAAGAGACTACGTTGGTTTTGTATGAAAACTGGTAACATGGACTCTTCTTGAGTAGGCCCATCTTAGGTAAGTAAAAGTTCGTTTAAATACTTACACTTAGACCAGAAGATGCATGAATGATAGTGCCTAAGGTATGCACAAGCTTGCCAAGGACCATAAAATCTTGTCCAAGCAGATCGAACGTCCTACAATTGCTATTTCAAGAGAAAAATAAAGTAAAGATTACATATTACCAATGGCGCGAAATTTGAACCGCGCCCTAGCGATTCGACGCAGGCCAAAATGGGTCAGTAAATGTACCAAAATGGGTAAGTGTTTGCCAAGCCTCAAAAGTGGGAAAAAATGTAAAGCAAAGGAAAGGTATTAGGCAAGCAATGCTTCAAAGATACAACAAAACTTTGAATGTTAAATAAAGTAGCAAATTGTTCATAAAATGAATATAGGAAATAAAGAAATTAGGTTGAAAATATGGTTAAGAAGGTGAGAAAGTGAAACAAAGCAATGAGAGCGAAACGCAAGTGAAGACACCAAAATGAAAATTTTAAACATCATGCTGTTAATTTCAGATGGCTACAAATTTTAGTGAAATCTAGCACAATTCTACCTGTCAAAGTTCTTCAGAAGTGGAAAGAAAAATTCCCCAGCAACGGCACTGAATTTGTTCGCAACAACGGTGGGTGGTGGGTTCCGTCGGCCCTACAGAGACAAAGTAAATGGGCCATGTAAATACAGAGCAAACCTTCTTCAGATTTCGTGTTAAAATAAGTTAAATTCAAACAATTCTAATTACGTGTGAAATTATTCTCGTTTTGCTTTTGATTCTCTCTTCAACAACAACTTGCCACTCTGGTTTTTCTTTAGAAGTCATACCAGGAATATTTGGTAATGGAAGATGCTTTTGTAGTGACTTCGGATTAGCCTCAATTGGCTGTGATAGCTCTAGTGCTGATGCTGAAATCACCTGCAAGAAGCAAAATAAGCGCCATGTAAGTGAGGTCTGGATGTGCTAAAAGTAATTTCAAGGCATTGTCAGTATTTCTTACTCATCATAAGAAAACATGCGAGGTAGTAACATTGATTTCAACCAGTTGGCTTTAATCATGATTGTGATCAATGTTTCTTGGTTTAAGCTGAGTCCAAAATACTAATCTAAATGTGCCTTTCTTTTTTCTCTGTCTCTCATTTTCTCACACCTTTCTTATTTATTTATCTGTTTTCTGTCTGCACTCGAGTTTGATAAGAAACAAAAGATATTTCATTAAAAGAAAAAAACTTATTTCATTACCTCCAACATATCCATTCGTTGCCCTAAATTATAATTTTCCTCATAAAATTCTTTGGTCAAATATGCTATCACCTAAGACAGAAGAGAGGTAGCATAGTGGTTAGAGGGCATGCCTCCTATGCGGAAGGTCTACGGCTCGAGTCCGACTCGATGCCCTGACTCAATACTCGCTCACTGTTCACCCAGTAGCAAATGGGTACCCAGTGGGAACACTGGAGAGATAAAGGTGGAGAGAAATGGAACTGGCCACCCTACCTCACATACCGATGGCTCAGCATAAATGCCCTCTTTAACAGGCACTCCCCTACGTCCGAAAGTATACGGGACTACCTTTACTTTTTTAAAAAAGAGGATATACCCTTCCATGGCGGATTGCATACAAGATATAGCCTCATACTGAAATGAGTTCCGTTAGAAGGCCTACGATAGATGCATCTGCCCTGAAATCTACCGTTGGTAACCTGAGATGAACACTCATCTAATTCACTAGAATGCTTGCTGGAGCAACAAGAAAGATGCCTAAAATGTATGAAAAAACCCAAATACTTCATAATAATGAGCTATGATTTCATTTTTGCTACGTAGCTATATGATAGTCCAAGAATATAATTGACTAAGACATGCACCTTTCTCGATGAGCTTTAAGAGACTCACCCTCTTTGGGCATTTTACAGTAACTGCTGCCATTGCACCAAGACGTAGTGACACAAAATTCCTCGTGTCATAGTTGTCTTGCAGGTAAAGAAGGATTTTGACAAATTCAACGGCAAGCTATGGAAGAAATATGGCCACTTTCAAAGGTAAGTAAAATGAAGATGGCCAATTTAAGAATTAAGCACGAAAGAAAGATTATTTTACGATAAAAACGGAAGCTATCCAGGTTGTAGCATTGATATAAGGGGGGAACTGAAGCAAAATTGGGGATATGAGGGAGAGGAAAGGGAAGGTTTTGAAACAAAAGTTGCAAGAAGCGTTATAATATTTTATCAATTGATTTGTTTGAGGTGCATGGTTTACTAAACTCATAAATGCCTATATTTAAAGTGTAGCAGAAAAACATGATAGTAGAAATGTACTGAAAAGGAAGAGAATTTGAGTACTTCAGGTAGTTCAGGGGGTTCTCTTCGGACAAGTTTTTCAGCAACAGCTAAACAAGCTTCCAAACGCAAAGGATCATCCTTTGAAAGCAACCCTGTACAACAAAAGATAAAAGCTTAACATCACTTTGCATCCAACACAACAGAGCTATGGGAAAGTAAATATTAGCTGTTATGAAATTGAAACGCTAAATCTCACTAACCAAATAACAGGAAGGTTAGAAAGCACAGGATGGTAAGACAGGTAGCCGAAAAAAATGAGATTTTTCTTCATACCCAAAAGGCACGATGATAACTCGACAAAAATTTTTTGTATTTAAATAGTCTTTTGGTACTACAGAGCTTTACCACAGTACAAAAAGTGGCAACATATTCAGACATACTGAAACGCTTTTTTCATCCGTTGAAAGGCTTTTTTTGATTTCTTACTGACTAATGGGAAATAACATTTGGCGAAGTAAAAAAACTTTAGATTCAAACGCATCAAAAACATTGCTGTCAAAGTGTATCTCAAGTTTTTCACAACAAATTTTATTACTAAAATGACCCCAGATATTCAATTACCTGATATGCACTCAGAGATATAAACAGGAGGTCTGACCCCGTTTACGGCGCTTCCTTCATTTTCTTCATCCATGGGATACGGCTCCAAATCATCATCACTAAACAAAGTGGCATATTCAAGGCTAACATCGACGATATCGACCATGTAGCGAAAACAGTTATGTAACTTTCTTAAGCCCAGCGCACACAGCACGATTTTCGTAGCTGAGGACGAAGATTTTCGTAGCTGAGGACGAAGATTTTTGTCGCTGACGACGAAAACTTGCTGTGTGCGGGAAACACATATGAAAGATTTTTGTCGCTGACGACGATCTTCAGTACAAATATGCTTGAAATTCTTTTTCGTCGCTGACGACAGAAGACAAGATCTCTGTTGCCAGCTACAAAAATCGTGCTGTGTGCGCTAGGCTTTATGTACTTAGGTATGAAATTTAGCAAAAATGAAGGCCAGATTCGAATTTCACTAAGTGAGAATGCGACATGGAAGAAAATTCCAGATGATTTTTCAGACATTGTATTACTGAATCTTAATTAAATCTCTTACATACAGTATCCTCGAATTTTATGCTATCAGAGTTCTATGAAAATTGTAGAGCATATAAAAGCATGCTTATCTGAACGTATTAATAATGTAAAATTTTCGTTCTTAAAATTCGATGTTAGGGGAAAACACAATGAAAAATTACCTGTCCAAATCAGACTCTTCGGAATGCACCTTTGAAGTTTTTTCTGATATTGAGCTACTTGGCTCGGAGCTTATTCCAGCAGCTTCCGTGTCGACAGATTCCATTTCTGGTAGTGGATGCATATTCTCACTTCTGGAAAAATTAAGCATAAACATAATCAAATTAGCTGAAATATGAATGAAGTTTGAAGATGGCATGAAGAACGACTCCTGGAGATCCTACCAAAGCTAGAAACCTTCAATTTTGAAAGCAACAAAGAAATTTTGAGATGTCTGTGAACATAAAAAGTTAAGCATAGGAGAATCATCAAAAAGATAAGTTAAATCCACGTGACAAACCTCTCAATTAAAGAAGGATCTCTTGCAATCGATGCCAGATATAGTGCCTCATCATCTCGTCGAAACTATAATCAATACAGCCAAAAATACATGAGATTGTGATGAATTAGATAGGTAACAACGTTTAAAAATTAATCACGAAAGTTTAAAACGCTAAGCAAAAAGCCAAGAAAATTGAAGAGAGAAAAAAGAATGCTAGGGATTTAGAGAACGAACTAAAGTAGCATAAAAAGCCTCCTTCATCTTTCAGAAATGGTAAACCTACCTCGAATTTCAGGGGTTCGCTGTCATTGATTCGACAAATACTGGTTATCTCTTCGGCTACTATCATTCCAAGATTTCGAAACTGGAGAAGAATGTAATTTTGGCTTCAAAAATTCATCATTTAGCCATTACTCAATGGAATGAATAGACATTAAAAGACGATGACAAATAGGTGAATAAATCTGTGATTCAGTTTGCGAAGAAGTACCCAACAGCAAAATAACAATCGCAAACTCACTTTTTCTATCGGACTCTCAAGATGAGGTGACATAGCAGCCAGAAGTTTCGATGATAGAGCTGTTTAAGCCAAATACAATCAACAATTAAGTCCAAAAATTTAATTACATACGGTGTGATACTCTCCATTACTAAAGCACTTTGATACCAAACTACATATAAGGTAAAATACAGATGCTGCAAGAGACAAGACTATCAAGAATTGCAACTACATGTTTGACGAGACACTGTCTACCCATGGAAATAACCAAAGTTTGATTGTCTCAGAATGGCTGATCCCCGCATTATCTATTTGTATATCCACAAACATCAAACAGCCCCGTATCTACTTGGACATAGGGAATATATTTGAAGAAATACTGAAGCAAGAAACTTTGGCTGTGATCTATGATCTAATTTAAGAAACAAAAGGCAAAACCAATAATAGCAAGGAAATCTATGAAAAACGTACCACTTGCAAGTTTTTCAGGGAATTTTCTACCTTTATAGTTTTGCTGAAGAAATCCAATGCCAATTAAAATACATTTTGTTATATACAAGTGTTGTTCATACGATGTATGTTTTATGCTGTTGATGTTTCCCCAGGCATCTAGCAGCTTCTTCAAGGTCTAAAAATTCAAAATACTAGAAGACATCCTTCTTATGATGAATAGTGATTAAAGAAACGTACTAGTGAAGAGGAGGCCAAGGAAGAAAGCACTTATAAAAAGTAATTTGTTAGCATTTATCAAGTTTGCTGGCAAAATGATGATCATTGATGCAGAGTTAATGCATTGAAGCATTTTGGAGCAATAACTTCAATTACTGACTGCCTTGGAGGTAATGGATGACTTAAAACCCAAGTATTGCTTTCAAAATAGCATAACTTGCTCAAATGTCCAAATCACTGAATTTTTTAGGGCTCTTGATTGTATCAAAACAAAAACAAAACTTTACATTGAAAAAAGATAATTGTCACTATAGCTGAAAATGATTTTCCAATTCACCTCAACCAGAATGTTAGAGTTGTCATTGCTGCATTTCATCACATATCCCATGATGCAATATGGAACTATATCCTAAAATGTAAACAAAAATAAGCTTGATTTGAAATTATAATTGCTTGCTTTCTCTTCTACTCCTTACTTCCAAATTAAATTTAAACCAAATCAACTCTTCATACTAAATTAAAACTGCAGCCCATTAGGGAACATTAACATCAAATAACTGTGAAATGTTTCAATCAAAAACATAGAATAAAATATATTTTGATTTTTTGCACAGTTTGAAGCAAAGCGGAAAATATAAAAATTAATGAGAGGTATTTCTATGTCATAAGGAAACCAATCTTTTCAACAAATGATAAATGATCTTTGTGAAGTAATCAAAATTGTGATGCTAAATCAGAGAAGAGAGCAATAGGTTCTGGCTAGCAAGCTATAACGCCTATCATCATCTTACAACTATCAACTTTAGAATATACAACTATAAAATATATTATATATATTTAATTTTATATATTGCTTGATTGTATATAGATATAGCTGTTTTATTGATTACAACTTTAGTCTGTATTAGCAACTGATGATGGATGATGAATCCGAACCATGTATTGCAAGATTAAACAAATAGTTGTTTCTTTAGGAATTGTATTTAATTATATTTTATAGAATAATGATGAAGGTAGAAACAGTAAATGGAATGAGAAGAGAAAAAATGAAAGAAATTAGAAGGGCTACCTTGCTATACTGACGGTAAAAAAGATACTTATGAGTCATCAAATACTTCAAATGGTTTCTCTTTTCTTTTGTGAAGTCACCCAAAAGCTGGTAGATTATCTCATAACTGAAATCAGCAGAAGAGAATGTTGTGATAAATCAATGTTCCAATTTATACATTACTATCTTGATTTCTTTCCTTCATCCATAAGAGAGCATTACAACAAAGCAGAGGTAAATAGAGTGCACTGACTAAAGTTCCACTCAGAAATTAAAGTTAAACAAATCACTGGCTGATTGACTATTAAATCCTGCAGAAGTCATCTTACTAACCCTATGTAAATTCTCCCCTCCAACAAAGGCCTGAGCAACAAGTTTAGACATTTCATGCATAACTGGAACTAAATTAAATTTACTCAAAAGAAGATGCAAAGGCCTAGCAATAAATTATGTTAATAAACTATGTTACTATAAAACAGAAATGAATTATGAAACATTAGTCAGTAGTAAAATTACTTATCAGCTTACAATAACTGTGTGCAAAATATGAAACAGATAACAGAGTAACAAAGTCAGCTTGCTACTACTGAAGACATAAAATTACCTTCTACATCTCAATAGCAGAGGCTGAATAACAGCATCCAGTGATGGATCATCAATTGATGAAAATAATTTTTGGCAAATTCTGCACCAAAGAGGGCTACGTTTTACAAGTGTTTCTATTTCTGGTAGGAGAATACTGTAAACTTGATCTATTAAGAAAAGGAAGGACCACATTCAAAATACAACCAAAAATTTGAGTATTTCAAACAACACTAAATCAATATTGTATAGAAATATTGGACAATGCAAAACATAATTATTTTCTGTAAATAATTGATGTCAAACAAGAGCCATCAACATGGCTTTGACGATTTCAAATTCTATATTTGAATGGATCTTCATGTACTATTAGCCCACAAATATTGATTGCTCTTGAGTACTAAATAATCACCACCCAAATCATATCTAATAATCACCATCAAATTTTTCAAAATCTCTCCAAGCCCAAGCCCATAATCTTTTCCAAATTTCTTGTTTATCACTTTTAAGATCTTCATGACTTGAAATTACTCTATTCTCAGAGCTTGAAATGACTGCATAAGTGAAGTGTGTGAACAAGTAGCTTGTAGAAAGTTTTGTGTCTTATATTTTCAGCCCCCCCCCCCCAATTGGTACTCTAGAGAAACAAACTTTCATTAGTATATGATATTATCAGAACTATACATAGAGTTTATATAATACAGCTGTATGCTTTGTAAGGGCAAAGTAACAAAAGTAAAAATAAAAAATGTAATAATACCTCCATGACTTCTCACGCAAATTTTTGCAAAGATTTGAGATATAAATCCCATTGAACAATCAGTTGATTCTAAAATAAATTTAAAAGCAATAATTTCAAGGTCAGAGAAGAAAAATTATATTTACTATATCATATAATATGATATAATATAATATACTGAACTATAGTAACATGCAGTATTACATTGCATAGTATACTTTGCAATATACTGTATTATACTATATTATAGTATATCATATTATATTATATCATATTATATTATATTATATCATATTATATTACATTATATTATATTATATTATATTATAATATATTACATTATATTATATTATACTATATTATATTATATTACATCATACCATACTACACTACTAAAAAATATTTCAGTATTTCATACATTAATGTAAGGTAAGTAAACAAATTCATATTAGCCAACAGGAAAAAAGTGAATCATCACTTCACCTTCTGCATACCTGCAACTGCTGCATGAACCATTTTCAACACTTTTACAATCATTTTCCCAATCATTCTATAGAAACCCTCAGGCCACAAAATTGACCCATCTGGTAGTTTGTAGATATTTGAAACTCTATCAGGTAATGATATCACTCGTTTGATAATTTCGTTCCAAATCATTTGAACTGGAGGATCATAAAATGTCCTATCATGGCTGGTCTTTGGGAGAACTTTTGCTTGATCCCAAAACAGCTCCGAAAATTTATCCGTAGTTGCAAATTGTTCTAATAAACGAATACACTCCTTGATAACGATTGTGTGCCTTAAAGTAAAAAGCAGTTAAAATTAAACCAGATGGAAAAAATTGCTTATCTTGACGGATCACTCCAAGCATGATGCATAGCATATAACACAAGCCAATTATTGAGAAGCAAGATCTTACTTTTCTTTATTCAAAAGATGGGTGAGGCTGAAAAAGACGTCCATTGCACGGCCATCCTTGAAAAATGAGTCGAAATCAGTAGAATGATTCTTTTTATATTTTGGGAACCATGATTTCTTGGCTAAAAATAAAATTTGCTCTAATGTGTTTCCATAATACCTCTCTAAAAATATCTCACGACTCTTAACTGAATTACTAAAATAGTGATCTTTTGAAGTAAATAGACTCGAATATATTTCCCTTAAACCTATTGAACAATCTTCAGCTGATATTAATCCATCAATTTTATTTCTCATTTCTGAGAAAGCAGACCGAGCACAACTTTCGCCAATTGAGTCCGCCATTTTCTGCACAATGTTGTTGTGTTGCATCTTTCCTTGTTATTGTTGTTGCAATGGTTAATACTTTTTATTTTCATTTTTCTGTTCATTTCATGGCTAAAATAAACGTTTTGCTCGAAAACAGTGGTAAAGCAATTGAAGCAAGACCGTGGAGTCAGAGAACAAGCTTTTCGTTATTTTATTTATGTCTTTTCTACAAAGTGTGAATCAGAAAACAAATGAAATGTAAGCTTCAAATAAAGTCCGATTCCAATATTCTCTCAGTATCACTTCTAAGTTTGAGCATTTCCAACACAAATTTTTCTACCATAATACAGCCTACAAGCATACTTAAGCTCACATCTTCTGAATTTTAAGAATAAATTCAAGAATAATGCAAGGCTTAAGCTTTATCAAGAGTTTTTGCATTGTTGTGTGTCTTTTACCAAGCAAAACAGAAGCAAGCTTCTCTACCTTTTGATCAAGCTTTTGCTGTGCTAACAGATTTTTTGTACAAAGATTACAAAATTTGATGCTTTCCTATTTTCAGACAATATTGCACCTTTTGTCGCTCATGATTAGATTAAGAATAATCAAAGCTAGAAATAAAAAAACTTTAAAATTATTAAGGGGTCAGCAAAAAATTTAGCTATTCCTGGTACAATACAACGTATCTCTGATTAACAAACTGCGCAAGTTAAAATTTTGCATTCTGGCAAATCATTGCTTTATAGAGTATGCTCATTGAAATGTGGAACAAAAACACTTTGCAATGAAAGCTACAGAAGCAAATGAAACAAAATGAAAATTAGATTTATTAGATGTAATGAAGCTGATATAGTGGAGATAATATTGCAATTCCATTGCAAAGGATGAAGTCTTCGTAGATCTCAACACTTCAAGCAAAATTCATTTGCAATGAAAGCCTTAGCAATCGAGAAGAACCGAAGTGTCGTTACGGATCAGCGGTCGCTGTATAATGGTCGCAACCGGTACTTATGATAGGTAGAAAGTTTTTCAGATATGGCCTAGTTATCCAATCTAATAAATGTATGATATTAATAAAGCTTAAGATATATGACAAAAATAGTCTTAAATATGCTACAGCTGTGGCTGCTGTTTGTTCTCCTTATCGCTCCAATTTCTTGTGAACATATTCAGGAATCAAAAAATTCAGGTAAGTTCCAATAAAATTCATTACAAAATTAATCTTCCGGAGCAAGCTATGGCAAAGCGGTTTTGATATTTGAAGCTTTCCTGCGAATGAGTCGTAGCAATAGATGGTAGGATAAGATAGAACCATGAAGTACAACACCTGTAGAGATGCGAATAGTTTTTAAATCCTAAATCATAATTAAGTTCAAGTTGGTGCAATGATGAAAATTATTCTACACAAAAGGTAGCTGCTATGTTAGAAAGATCTTCAAAATTCCTGCCCCATTTTAAATTTCCACACAATGTGTAAAGCAAATGGAGGAGTCATTCTTAATCAGCAACTACTTTAGAGTGGTCTTGGCTACTAATAGTGGTCTTGGAAGTTCAAGTAGTGGCCTTGGAAAGAAAAATTAGTGGGGAGAATTGGATACATTGGATAAATTTCTTGCTCACAAGAGCTTTTCAAGAAGTTTCTTGTCCAAAAAAGCTAATGAAATCTACCAGAATTCATTTTCTAAGAAATTTGAGCTAGATGAATATGATGAGGCGTTTCCTACGCTTTCCAACAGTTTAATGGGCGTGGTCAACGAGAATTTTCTTGGGGCTTCGCCCTCAGACCACCTAGCTCTGTTTTCCTCAGAGTTTTCGGATCATTTGCTCTCTATATTTCATCTTTGCACGTGTAAATGCGTATGATTAGGCCATTCCATTATGTCATTGGCCCTATTACTGTATGGCGTAGCAACAGTATGCTGAGAAAACTGTCCGACATAGAATCGGTACGGAATGCACCCTGGGGTTTGCAGAAACGGTGGTATTGGAAAATTATTTTAAATTGGGCACTGGTCTTAAAACAGGACATATGTTTTCCAGCATTTAAAGTGCTATCTACTTCTTATGGCTTATTATTCAAACGTACTTCCACCATAGAAAGCATAGATGTGAAGAACCACGAGAACAGTACCATTAATAAATCCACCAACCCAGCCATTGACTCAAGTCACCAATACAAAACAAAGAACTGTACTGAGAGCCAAAAAAGACATTCGTTTGGAGGAGGCTGTGTCACAGCTGTAACGCCATCAGTTCAAGGTACATATCAACATGAATTTCGGCCCCACGAGCCTTATATCAATGACGTCACACCAATTAATCCCATAACTGCGATGGATTCAATTCCTTGGATTGACGATTATCAACCAATAGAGCCAATTCAAAATGATGATCAAGATGGCGGAGATCACGGTGCTTACGATGATTACGAGGATCGTCGTAACAAGATAGGCAATCACATTTTGGGTGATCATCAAAGAAGAGGCCAAAAAAACAACATCACCAAAGGACAAAATTTACCTAACTTTGCTAGAATGCATTTCAAGTTGAAGAAAGAGAGAGAAAATGATGAGAACAAGCAGGTACTGGGTTATGTTAGAGAAAGAGATCCAGTAAGGACAAGACGTACCAGTGGAAGCAGCAAAGAATTGGGCAAGATGCATATATTTCCTGTAAGATTGCAAAAATTGATTTCAAACAAGATAAAAAGAATGATGATGGGTAGACTTAAGTTGTTTAATGTGTCTGCGATGAGCCGAAGGGCAGATGAAAAAGGACTTATCGCTCATTCAAACTAACTAACTCAAAAAATGCAAAAAGAGATTATATGCCAAAACTTTTGAACACAAAGATGACAATATTTAGTAAAAGGAGGACAAGAAGGTATATATTGAATTCAATTAAAGGAAAGCTCAAAATTCAACGATAAAATTCGAGTCATTCAATGAATGAACAAAAGACGAAGAGTTTAAAAGAAACTCGAGGCAACAAGGTTCAAAGGAACAATCGGCAAGAACTAAAGCCCAAACCAGAAGCTGAAAGAACAAGGAGAAGGTCAAGAAGAGATAAGCCGTAAAGGAAAAGATTTGGAAGGGAAGCTGTCACGACAGAAGAATTGGACAAATCGAAATGAAACGAGAAATGTAGAACGGGAAGGAAAGGAAATACAAATTATCAAAGCCTGCACAATTAATCTTTGCAATTTGCTTTATAACAAAGAGTATATCAATCTAGAGTACACCAACTTAGAGTTAAATAAATCTTTTATACAAAAGTTAAAAACTGTTGTTACTACAATTTGCTAGAAATGATTGAAATAAATTATATGTAAGATGTAAGGATATATTAATAGCAAGTAAAGAAGTCAGTAGGCCAATAAAACGAACATGAATGAATTCCTGGGTATAATATGTCATGCTTCTGAAGAAACACTGCAACAAAACTAGTTTAAATAACGATATATATTTCTATGTACATGTTTTCGATGTAAAAGAGAGCAAAACTACAGAATAATTTACATGATGACTTTAGTCTTCTGTTAAATCTCTATGTTCTGCTCAAGGGAAGAGTAAAATCTGTACAAAGAAGTCTCAAAGAGTTGGTCTTTGATTGTGTCTAGCAAGCCTGAAATTTAACATGTTCTTAAGCTTGGCTTTTCACAAAAGGCGCGTATTTTTTTTCAAATGCTTTGACGTCAAATTTTCGTTTGCAACCATCATAATTCATATATCTGATTTTCCCAAAAACAGGCCTTTCTCGCCAACCTTGATCATGAATGCCAACGATTGACCACATGCAGCCTGAAAACCAAACGTAAATCACAAATGAAATTTTTTAAACTCAGAAAAACACAAACACTCAAATTGTGCGTCTGGATATTCTCAACAACAAATAAGCTAAGCAATATCAGTTTTTGAATGGACTTAAGAATGGCAACTAACAATTTCAAATGCAATTACAGTAACGAAATTTCACAAATCACTAAAAAACAAATCCAATTCCATAAACCTACTTACCAACATATCCATTTGGATCTATACCATCCAATGAATATTTATCATTCAAATAAATCGAAATATCCAACCCCTCCTCTGGTGATGCTGTCCATTCTAGAATTTTCTTTGCCCAGTACATGCGCAGAAAACCATGCATTTTACCCTCTGTCACCAACTGCCACTGGAATAGAAATTTTATGAATTTAAGTTTCCTTCGTTACTCAAATTTCTGGTTTGCACCCACGAATGGTGTTAGCAGAAACGGGTTCACTCAAATACCCTTTCCCACGCAAACTAGACAATGGTGTAAAACGATGACAGAGTCGGGCCTTAAAGAGGAGAACAGGAGAGAAATGGTAAATTTACTCTATGAAAAATATTCTTCATCAAAGTGGATAATAAGAGTTAAAGAACAAAAATGAATGAAAAGAATTCTGTCTTTACAAAGCCCCAACAGAAAAAGTCTAAAGATTTGAGGTATTCAGAGTAAGAAACCAAAACAAGAAATGACTGATGAGCTAATCTAACTTAAAGGTAAATGCAGTTCCGTATACTTTCGTACGTAGGGGAGTGCCTGTTAGAGAGGACACTTATCCTGAGCCATCGGCATGTGAGGTAGGGTGATCAGCTCCTTTCCTCGCCGTGAGCGAGCATTCAGTCGGACTCGAGCCGTAGACCTTCCGCACAGGAAAGATGCGCTCTAACCGATATGTTTTTTTTTAGTATATCATGTCGGGGAAAGGCCGTAGGGCCTATAACGAAGCCCCGACAAAGGAAAAACTGAGAAAATGAGGGGAAGTTTAAGTAGAAAGGGAGATAAGATCAAGTTTGTTGATGTTAGTTTTAAAAGATGACAAATTGCAGGATCGAGGGAAAGTAGTGGGTGGCAATGAGTTCCACAGTTGAGAAGTTAAGATGTTACCTCGCCCAACTTGCAGGTAGGAGAGAGTACTGATCTACTGATGCTGGACAAAAATACATAAAAATTAAAACGTACAAAATCAGAAAAAAGAACCGCGAAGCAATGAATGAACCAACCTGCGCTGCATTCCACAATGGATCGTGTGTTTTTGCTTCTTCCAGTTTCTCTCTGCTGTAAACCTTTTCTCTTTTATCACATCGGTGGTCATTTAATGTTTTCTGCGCCCAGTTGTAGCCACCTTTTAATGAATCGTAATGCTTATTGTAGAAACAAAAGTTATCCCCAAGTTCACGTCGAACGATCATTTCCTCAAGAAAACCAGCAACTGAGTCGCTGAACTTTCCACGAAATTCCCTTACACGCAAGGCAGCTCTTTGGGTGCTAATTTGGCCTAAAAAAGATGGTAAAACAGGTAACATTCCTGGTATCAAAAGGAAGCAAAACCCTGGGCCTATACTCCAGAGGCACCATTACACGTCTCAAAAGTTACATTACTGGAGATTTGTGCATCAAGAAGCACCCCCTAAACAGGAAATCATTGGAAAAACACTTCCTCACTAAATCCGATATCAAATTTTTTCAAACAGATAAAAACATTAGGATATAACGAGAAGTGGTACCATAAAAATGATACCCTAAACTAGCCACTCCTTGCCGATGATGGCCAAAGAAAACAAATGGCGAAAAATGATAAACGAGCAAGGAATAAAACGATTGACGAATATTGCCATATGATCAACGCAGACCTCCCACTCTAAATTAAACAATTTTAAAAATGAATTCATGACACTTTTGATGAATTTTTGGACATTATTCGGTGATTTTCATTGACATTTTATGACACAATTCACGTTTTTCATTGGTCATTTGAAAAATTTCTCAATTTTCCAGGCGAAATTTCATTGTTAACATACCTTCATAAAACAGCCAAATACTTAAGTATAAATCTCAATTGGTTCATCTCTTTTTTCCAAAAATTACAATCCAGACTTCAACTGTTTGCAAAAGGGCTAATGAAATAACCAAGCCACCATTTATGAGAAAGATTTTTTTATGCAAACATGACAACACGACAACACGACAACAAAAATTTCAAAAATTCAATATTCTATGACGTTTTACGATTTTATGACAAAGTGGGAAGCCTGTCAACGAAGAATCGTGACGAATAGCGAAAACGAATACGAACAGAAGTAGCATAGGTACCTGTATGAAACCAAGGCGAAAGATTACTCAAAGCGTTCTTGGTTGGGTTATTTCGATCGGTGCCAAAATTTCTTAGCCTTGATCTAACAAATGATTCCAGCATTTTTAGGCCATTCTCCGTACCAGCCTTCGCCCATTTGGCCTCAGAGACGTTTCTGTCGACTTTAATGAAGGCCTCAACTTTCTTCCAATCCACAAGCTGGGGAAAAAAGTCAAATGAACCGGGTTAATAGTATGAATTATAAATTACAATCAAGCTAATTGTCTTTTGATTACATCCCATGCTCCATTACTCCTTAAAGGGTCCTTTTGAAACTTGTGATAGAATTCTAAAAACTGGTTCTTTGAATAATAGAGGGATACTTATCCCTCATTAACCTGCAATGGTGTGGCCAGGGCCATAAAAGTGGGGGTATAAATGAAACTTTTTTGGCCATGCCCCTCTTCAAAAATATGACCACACCCTCTTTATAAAAATTGCCCATGCCATCTCATAAAATTGTAACTTTAGTTGATGAAGGACAGACCAAACTCCAGGTGTTCCAGCAAAAACTCAGAACACCAGCCCCTTTCATATTTTGAGGACTCACAGAGCTTGCTGATATCAATGTTGATCAATCATCTTCAAGAGTTTCTTTGAAGATTCACTACTACCTCCCCCCCCCCACTTATAAATCCTGAGCACCATCTTGGCAAAAAGTGGGGGATTGCCTCCATACCCCACATGTATACATCATGCAGGTGGTTGATGAAAACAGGAGCAATGGAAATCAATTTTTTTATGTAATAACTCCATCTTGATGACCATCTAGGATAATGTGAGCAAGATCTTCGAGACTGGATTGATCTATCAAAGGAAAATGTTGCAAAGGAGGTGAATTACCTTGATGGCTGGATCAGGAACTGCATGTGCATGCTCCTGCACAGGGGGAAACTCAGTGAGGAAAGTTGTTAATTTGTTTGTAATCTTTGGCCTTATTGTTCTTGCTGCATATTCCAGTTTATCTGATGCTTCCCAACATGGGACAATGTTATGAGCATCAACCTACAAAGTAGTTCAACCAATTTTAATAAAACATTTAGCAGCAATAACAAGAGATAAGTCAAGGTATGTTCCTACATGTGACACTTTTCATGTCTTTAGCAAAGCCATCTACTACCTAAAAACTTTGAGAATATCTTCCAAAATTCAACAAAAAACTATGATGAAAGCCAGACTATAAATTACCCATAGAAATTTAAGGTAGCACATGAGACAATGATGCTAAAATTTTAAGCTCCAAAATTAACTTACCTGACATACTGCTACATTTTCAGGTAGTTTCTTGGCAACTTTATTCAGCCATTCTGTGTGTTTTCTAAGTGGAAGAAAGTCTGCAACTACACCACCAATATTCTTTTCTTTGATGAACTGTGGCAATACAGATGGGGCTTCTCCAAGCAAAACATTGAATGGTATCTTGAGCTTTTTCAAATCCTTTAAAAAACAAAACTTTGTAGTCTGACAAAATGACAATGGCTCTGCAGTTCTGTTGTTTCATGCCATGAAATTTGGATATTAAACAAAAAGATGATCCTGCTAAATGTGAAGCAATCCTCAAGATATAATGTATTTATATATTTGACTAGAAATGAAGAAAAGACTAACATTATTATACCTATCAGCAAATGCATGTAGAATTAATGAAGATAACCATAACCAACTTGAACAAAACGTAGCATGAATCAAAACCGTAAAGGTTGGAAGCAAGTAACTCAAAATGCTTCTGGCTACATTCTTAACAGATCTTACATAAAAATTTTATGAAACCAGTATCTAACAAGAAATTATCACCACTTTCTAGTACTGTTAGATATTTAATGTGGTAGTGGGGAAGTCTTACCTTTTCAACTTGTTTCAACCCTTCTATCATAAATCTGTATTGTCTTATTGTAGCATCAAGATAAGTTGATGGCATACAGAATGTGACAAAGAGTGGAACTTCTTGTTTCAGTGCCATTCTCTGTGCCCAAAGCAATGCCCAATTATCTAAAAGCATCAAATCATATAAAATTGCTGCAAGGACAAAGCAAGTAAAAATCTGGAGGTATTGCTTTGGGATGCAAAGCCTACCTGTGCCATGACCTTGAGGTGGAGGGCAAGAACCATATCTGAGTATCTAACATCCAGGTTCCTAATCATGTCGGGGAGCAAATCATACCAGGCTTTAAATTGGGGTCCACTACCCCATGCTTCCTGCATTTATATACTGGGGGCAAAGGCTTTAGATGTATCATATGAAATGCCTTGTACCTGAGCTGGGGAGAGCTATCATGAATGTTTGGGAGTCAGGGAGCTGGGGTAACTATACTCCTTCACTTATGGAGAGTAAGGTGCTACCTCTGGGTAAAAAACAGCCATATCCTAGTGCTGGGCATTTTTTAAAATTTTCACTACTGATGCATTACAAATAGTAAACACATGATTGAGCATTGG
>WIPJ01002255.1:170149-198788 GCA_018155075.1 Cassiopea andromeda | reverse complement strand
TTCTGGAAATGAGGGGGTGGGACAGTGAGGGGGGTGGTACAATGAGGGGGGTGGGGCAATGGGCAGTTCTACACCTTAATCAGGTGCTACATTTCTAGTAGTTTATTATAGTAAATGTGGGTGACAGCAGAAGTGGACAAGAAATTAATGATATAAAGTGAAGTATTGCTAATTATGTTTTTAAGGTGTGCATCTTGTCAATAAAAAATGGGTGGAATCAGAGGTGTCATGGTACCTGTAGAGTAGGGGGGCCAGGTTCAAAAATTTTCCAATAAAACTTAAAGCCTTTATCTTTACTAACAGCAAAAGTCTGAAAACCTCCTGAGTCAACATTACAATTTCTGAAAATCCCACAATTTAGAAAATTAGAAAAGCAGGGGGAATGGCTCCTCTGTTCTCCCAGCCACAATGCCCCTGGGTGGAATGTATATTCAGGGGCACCCTAGTGTGAAAAACAGGAGACACTTGAAGAGGCTAGGATGCTATAGCCCCCCTCCATCGGAAGGTGAAGAGCTCTTTTCTCAGAGTCCTTTAGCTCTTGCATGGCTCTCCTAAGCATATTTCAGTCCCCCCGTTGCAAGAGTCAGCCCCCTTCGTAAGAAGATTCCTAGCACCACCCCCAGAACTCTGCAATGCATAAAGAAGCAATGTGCAAAAAATTGTGAATGGTGGGGGGCACGTGCTCCATATGACCCCCTATCCTACTTCTATCATTAGAACAATAAATGACGTTCGCACCTGTTTGAGTGATTGATGTTACATATTATATTTTACTAGGCATATTTTTGAGAGGAATACTTTCAAAAATGGACGTTTAACAACAAATGCATAAGAGAATACGAACCTTCAACCCTCTGATCTCTGAACATCCAATAAACAATCCCTTTGCAGTCTGATGGAAGCTCCTGAACTTTTGAAATCATTCTTACTCGCTTCTTGTTGAACTTAAATTCTCCTCCGCTTGTAGGCAAAGCCGATCTTCTTTTCTTAGCATAAAACTCCATTACATTATCACCACATACCTGTACCTCATCAGTCTCAGATACCTCAATCTTTGTTTTCTTAGCTGGAGATGCGCTTTTTGTTGCTGAAGCTTTTCGCTTTGCAGTATTGTTCTCTGGCATTTTGATGAGCAGTGAGAACGGCCTAAGGTGACTACAGGAATGAAGAACAGCTAACGCTTTCCAACAATGAAAATAACTTCTTACTGCCGTTGCTTAAAGCTTACTACGTGCAAGCAACCCCAATACTCTGACTCCTTCAAATGCTTCAAGACCAAAACATCCTTACTTTCTTATACAAGTTCTTGTGTAGGTAGATTTGTTTCATAACTTTCCAAGGCCTCGTGGTTGCGTAATTTGTTGATCAGATCTCACGTGTATAAACAACGTGAATGTCAAAGTGACGTAATACTTTGCGGGACTCCACAGGTGGAAAGCATAGGTGGAAGTAGTTTCAATCCCGGTAAGCCGTACCCTCTAAACTACTCCCGAGTGCCAAATAAACAGGGGGTCCTAAAAAACAGGGGGTCGGAAAAAGTTCCGAAATTTAATAGACGGGTTTCTCAAATTCTGACTCCTCCGCAGGGGGGAGTCAGAAGTTGAGAAATGGCTCTTCCTCGATATTCACTCCAAGGAACATTGCAGCAGGAGACAATGGAAGAACTTGTGCATTAAAAGCATAAGCAGAGGAAATCAAACAGAAACTAAATAATTAGAAAAAATCTCATATATCTCATAGATTAAACTATTTACAAATATACAAAGGTAACCACAACTAGCTGGCAAGATCTGGTAAATAATCAGCTATATCATTTACAATGCTTAAGATATTCACCCAAAGTACATCCTACATATTGACAGAGTGTAATCATAGCTTGGAAACCTTAAAGGGAAATAAACTTCTTTGGAGAACTTTCCAATATAACAAGAAATAACCAAAGTTAATTAAACAAATAAGTTCTAAGACTAGGATGAGTGTTTTTTGTACTTTACTGTATCATGTAAGCTAAAATGAAAGACTAACACACTAGAGGTAAAATTCATGTTAATAAGTAAGCCTAGAGTTCCTGCATGTAAAAAAGTAAATCAAATTGACAGTATCTGAGCAATATATTAGAGTCCATATTGTCTAGGGCGCTACATGTATATCCAAATATTCTGAATTGAAATGTTTTGGGTGACACCCTATTTCAACTTACAGCAAAGCAAATAATGAAAGGGAAAGCTTAAAGAATAAAGAGGCATAAATCTCTAAAAGATATACCTCATTACAAATCATAAAATTATGCTCTAATTGTCCTTGAAATTTTCGTTTTTTTCTTTGGTTCCACTCTCCGAACATCGTTGTCCCTTTCAATATAAATCGTCCTAGATTCTCTACCTTCCCCTTTCCGCCTTATATCTCTAACGTCAATTATAATTTTCTCACTATCGTCATGATCTATTGCTTGTCTATGCTTCTTTGAATGTCTTTTGACTGATTTTGCAACTTTCATGAACTTACTAGGAACTTCATCTTCTGAATCACTATCTTCTGATTTTCGTTTTCTACGGTGATTTTTCCTTTCTTTTTCTATTTCACTATCCTCTTCCTCTTCATATTTCTTTGATTTTCTATGCTTTTTCGTATGCTTTCGTTTTTTGTGCTTCCTTTTCTGCTTCTTCGCTTTCTTTTCAGTTTTCTTCCTTTTCCTTCGTTTCTTGTCATCTTCACTCTCATCTTCACTATCACTGTCATCATCTTCATCCTCAGAATATTCTCTCCTCTTCTTTTTCTTACTCCTTCGTTTTTTCTCCTTCCTTTTCTTTTTTTTGGCAGCACGCTTTGTCTCAACATCACTAGCTGATTCTTCAGGTGAGTCTTCAATCTCATTTTCAACCGACTGTGTTGAATTCTTAGAGGATTTTCCAGAACTCACTGCCTCCTCTTCTTCTAGCACCTCATTTGAGCTTCCTTCACTGACTTCCTCCATTCTTTCATTTGCACTTGTCTCTTCATATGCCTCTTCATTATCTGCTTCAGCCTCGTCTTCTTCATCTGTTTCAGCCTCCTCTTCATCATCTGTTTCAGCTTCTTCTTCATCATCTGTGTCAGCTTCTTCTTCACTTGCTTCAGCATCTTCCTCACCTGCTTCAGCTTCAACCTCTGTAGAACCCTCTACCTCAGAGCCAGGCTCGGCCTCACTTCCAACTTCACTTCTGCTATTCTCATCATTCTCTCCTTCAACCTCACTCTTGCTAGCATCTTCGGGTTCATTTTTAACTTCCTGACTAGCTAGGCTAATATTGGTGTTCTCTGCATCACTCTTCCCATCACTTACTTCTTCATCATCACTAGTTTCATCTTCATCATCGTCCTCATCATCAGTATCATCATCACCACTTTCATCTTCCTCGTCTTCTCCACCATTATCATCAACAACGATGCCTTCTCCCAATGCAATATCTTCCGTACTATCTTTCTGTGATGATTGACTATCCTCAGATACTTCAGATGCAAAACCTTTACTTTCTCTCCATTGATTTTCACTCTCTATCAAACCAGCTCTCTTGACAATCTCATGGTTCCCCTTTCCTAATTCGAGGCCAGTTCCTTCGCTGCTAACAGGACCTTGGGTTAAATCAACAGCCTTATTGACGCTTCGAGTGTCATTGTTAACTTCAGCCTTATTGTCATGAGAAGCCTCAGTTTCAGTAACCACAACGTCACATTGTGAGCCTCCCATAGCTTCTTTACTAACATTGTCATCATCCTCGTGATCATTTTCCATCTTTTCCACTTTTGCTATGTCCAGTTTCTTACTTTCATCTTTAATCTCCACTGTACATTCAATAGAACTTTGTTTTAATTCTAACTTGTCTACAAAATCATTACTGTCTGTGCAGTCTTGTGACGTAATATCAACTTCACAGACCGTCGGTTCTTGATCAGCTTTAACAGCTGATAACTCGATGCTTTTAGCTTCAGTTAAAACTTCAACGCTAGGTACAATAACTGTATTTTCCATTTCCATTTTCTCACTCAAATCATCAGTCTTCTCATCTACAGGTGCTAACTTGTCACCTTTCTTCACGATGAGAGCCTTTAGGGTAATCAATGAATCAGTATTTTCCGATACATCTTCACTCGCTTTTAAAAGACCTTTTTCATCAGTTACGTTTTCACTCAACGCTTCATCAATAGACTTCATCAACGAATCAACCTCATATTTTGCCTCAGTTACAGTCTCAGCGACAGCTTCAGTTACATCTTCTGTCACAGTCTCAGTGACAGCATCAGTGACATTCTCAGTGTCATCTTCTGGGAAAGCCTCAGTGACATTACCATTGTTATATTCAGCGACAGTCACAGTGGTAGCTTTAGTGACATCCTCAGTGACATCTTTAGTGACAATCTCAGCGACAGTCTCAGTGACATCGTCAGTGATGTCTTTAGTGACAATGTCAGTGACAGCATCAGTGACATCCTCAGTGACATCTTTAGTGACAGTCTCGTTGGCAGCATCAGCTAAAGTCTCAGCGACAGCCTCAGTGCTATCTTCAGCGACAGCCTCAGTGCTATCTTCAGCGACAGCCTCAGTGACATCCTCAGTGATACCTTTAGTGACAATCTCAGTGACATCTTCAGTGACATTAGCGACAGTCTCAGTGATATCTTCTGTAACAGTCTCAGTGACAACCTCAGCGATGTCTTTAGAGACAGTTTCAGTGATAGCCTCAGTGACAGCCTCATTCACAGCTGTAAAGCCACTAGCAGCTTCTGGCTCATGCACTGTTAAAACATGTTCCTCCTCAGTCACAGTATCCTGCACAATGCTCAAATTCTTAGAATTAAATGCTGTTTCACGTGAATCTATCTCTTCATCATGTTTACCATCAATACTGCTAAGTCCTTCATCTTTCTCTCCAAAATTAACTTCTACTTGATTTTCAATTTCATTCTGATTTGATGACACATCAAGGGATTCTTTCGTTACTTCTATTTCACTTTCTGTGGTATCTTTAATCACTTTTTTCTTCTTGCCTTCCTTTAACTTTCCCTTTTTACCTCTCTTCTTGCGATCAGCTTCACTATCTTTTCTTTTCTTTTTCCTAATCTCCCCCTGAACATTATCTAATTTTTCCTGTACTTTACCAGAAGATGCATCTTCTATCAAATTGTTCCTTCTTACTTTCAATGTCTGCCTATTATTCCTTTTCTGCTTTTCTAATTTACTTTTCTTTTTCATCTTCTTTTCCAGCTTCGGATTTTCCGCTTCTTCTACTTCTTCCTCAGCATCAAATTCTCTTCTTTTCTTCAACGAGAGTTCTCCAACATCCTGAATTTCTTTTGATTTTCGCTTTCTACTCTTCTTTTCTTTAGCCTTCTCTGATCTACCATCACGAGAATTCTTTTTTCTATCTGGTCTATTTTCATTCCTTGCACTTATAGCATCTTCTAACTTCACTGTTTCAAATTCTTCCCCACTGAAGTCCTCTCTTCCATCTTTAGATTTCTCTTCTTTCAACTGTGGAGATGGAGACCGGCTCCAACTACCACCCACACTACGGTTTGAGTGGGCCTTTGGCTCTCGGCCGATAGCAATGTTCTCGGGTGAAAATGTTTTTGATCGTGACCGTGAGGCGGATTCGTAATGGCGGCGTCTCTCTGAAGGACGATCCTCAACCAACACGTGCTCCTCATCATCAAAGCTATCATAGTCTTTAAGAAGAACAGCTAATTTTTCTCTTTTCTTTTTTTTCAAATAGTCTTCTGGTCTCGGTGAGGTTCGGACATGACGTTTGTGCTCTCGGTACTTGCGACTTTTACTTCGTGATTCGCTTCTTTCCTTCGAGCCATGATGCCTATCTCGCGATCTGTGTCTATCGTGTGATCCATGCCTATCACGAGATTCTTTGCGATCATGTGAGCGACTTCTATCTCTTCGTCTGCTTCTTCTCTCCTTGCTGCTTCGATGGCTATCTGTTTTGGATGGTGAACGACTTCCACTTTTGTGTCTCCTGCCTTTTTGACTAAATAGCGAAATAAAGACATTCCAATATCCGAAATGCAGTGGGACGTTATGCATAGAGATCGTAAAATACAAAACGCAGTTAAGTATCAAAGAACAAGAGAGAAAGAACTATAATGATGATAAAACTACCATAACAAGTACTCTTACAATTGGAGGACTAGATTTTACGTGAATAGAAAAGATAAAGAATGTTAATAAAAAATATTAATAAAAGATAAAATAAATGTGGAAACAAGTAACTGACTGACCCGTCTTTCAATTTGATCTTCATTCGATAAAACTCTTCTTCACTCATGGGAAGATTCGATGAACCACCGGAGGAGGTCAAATCAAACAATGGATCGAGCATTAGTCGACCAGATGCTGAAGAAATTGCAGATCTCCCGAAGTGTGCAGCAACACCAGAAGGAAGAATCTTTGGAACAACTGAATGCAGTGAATCAGGAACAAATGCAGTGGCCATTGAAAGTCTAAAAGTAACCAAAATAGAGACATTCATCATCAACTAGCTATCTTTTCTATTCCTATTCAATTATTTCATATACTAATTGTTACTTTGAGGTCAATGCTTAAGTGGTATCAATACAATAATGAATTAGCGTGCAAGAAAAGTATGAAGAAAATTAGCAAAAACGATACAGTAAAAGGAAGAATTACAATTTCCATTTCATTTTCTGTCAGGCATAAAAAGCTCTGAACAATATGAGACTTGAAACGAGAATCAACATAGTACTTATTTACAAATGATACTCTAGTGTCTCTAAAAGACGGAGCCCCCTGTCTATTAATTTCAGGAGAGTTTTCTTTTCCCCGTTCCTTATTAATACCCTCTTTCTATTAAATTTTACAGATCAGTAATGAACAGAACACGCAGGAAATTAAATTACCTTTTAATAAAACAATTTACCAGCATGAACCGCCTTCTCTTAGCACTCCTTTTCTATTGAAAAGCTGCCGACATGCATACCCCCCTCTATGCGCACCCTCTTTTTATTGAAAACTAGCCAACATGAGCACCCCCTTCTATTAAAAATTGGCCGATATCAACACCCCTTCTATTGCCTCCCTCCTCTATTAGAGACATTAGAGTAGGTATATAAATAAGCTGGTTTTTAAAGTGTTTATAATATAAAAAACATGAATCTCAAAAGGCCGCACAATCGATTCTGCTTCTGGACAACACAACACTTTAGTCAAATAAAAACTCTTTTCAAACATAGTTCAAAATATAATGAATAGGCTGCCTCGATCACATGGCATGAAAAAGAGACATACCCAACAACTGGTTGTGCTGAATGTACAACAGTCGGTCCAAGGTTTGCCACAGGGTTCAAATGTGTAGTATTTCCTAAAAGGAAGGATGGAGATAAGAGCTATAAAATAAATCAATGTAGCCAAGCATGGTTAAAATTTCAACCTTTATATTGGTATCTTGAGAGTCAACATATGGGATAAGCAAAGAAAAATATCTAGATGGAAGAATCTATGTTAGTAGATTGAAAGAAAGAGCAAATACAACAATGAATAAAGGAAAGAATGAATACGAGAATAATTAAAATGGATGAAAAAGTGAATGATGGAAAGAAAGAATGAATGATGGAAAGAAAAAATGAAGGATGAAAGCAAAAACGAAAGAAAGAAAAGATCGAAAAATGAAAAAATTGAATGAAAAAAAGAATGGAAGAAAAATGAATGAAAAACAGTAAAACAATGAAAGAATGAATGAAGGAATGAACGGAAGAATGAAGAGACAACTGAAATAAACAATTTAAAAATCAAAAGTTCGTGATTCAATTGACTTGGATAGTCCAACAACTTACCAGGCACAACTAATCTTTGTTGAATTCCCTGCGAAACAGCAACTGATGGTAAAGTTGGGCCTACGAGATGAGTTCCTGAAACGTTGACCTGGAAAAAATGAAAAGTGAAACATAAAACGAAGAAATTACAAAAAGGTTGCAATAATTGAAAAAATCAAGCTATAGTCCTACAATCGTATTTACTCTGCAACTTGAGAGGGCAATTAAAAGACCGGCTTTCGCTTAAAAAAATTCGACCTAAGTGGCCCGAGTTTGGTGAATGCGTAGTAGGCTCAGATGTGGATTCCCCTCGGATACCCTCGACCGAATCGGCCGAATCATTTAAGACCCCATTCACACTATACCGGATTCATCACACATCGGATCACTTCCTATATCAGATAGGCCTTCCATCCACACTATACCGGATGAATCTGATATGCTCAGTATCGCTTTTGCGGAGTGAAATCTCTCCGCTGTAAAAGTGGTATGTATCGGATTACTTTCCATATCGGATCACTTTTGACCTAGTGTGAATGCATGAATCCGATACATCGTCGCTCCGGAAGCTCTCTCTGAGCTGCAGTCAGCTTCGTTCTTGAGCGTCATTCAATTTTCAAGCAGTGACAGTTGCCATTAAACGTTCCTCTAAACAAAAGGCTTAGTGACGTGAATGAAGCGGAACGGAGTACTGTGAACAATGTAAAATTTTGATATCGGATTGGGTCAAGAATGTGGTACAAGATGAATCCGATACAGTGTGAATAGGGTCTAAGTGGGAACCGGCCTTAAGAGTGCTTTGTGAAAGCCTTGAGGTATATGACTTACGTGCTGTGCAGCAAGAGCAGGATTCACGTTCGAAACAAGAGACATGGAAGCCAGTGGCTGCTGAGCTGATTGCAAAACTAAACCATCTGCACCAACTAATCCAACAGATTGTAACTGCGCTTGGTCCAATAGTTGTGCACGCTGAGCATTAATTTGTTGTTGTTGCAATTGCAGTTGTTGTTGTTGCAACTGCAACTGCTGTGACTGGGAAGCAATTTGAGCTTCTTGCGCTGTTGATTCCGTGCTTGTTTGTGGTAGTGACGTTGCAATCGCAGGTTGGTCAGCAGCCTCATTAGTTTTATCCTCATTGACGTCACTACCTACGTCAGATGCTTTACTTTCAACTTCGCCTGTAGTCTCATTATCAGTTTTTGAGTCCTGCAATCCAGAACAGATAAAGCAACATGAAATACTATCAATAAGAGGCCGAAGATGAGTTTTAAGGTCAATAAACAGTTCTGCTTTTCAGTGATGGAGGTGGTAAGTTTCCAAGGCAGGAAAGTTTGTTACTACCTTAACATTTTCCGTCTCATCTTCCTTTTTCACTTCTATTTTTGATTCTTCTTCTTTAGCTAGCAGCTTTTTCTCGTCTTCTTCATTTTTTCGTTTCGTATCTTTGACGATTTGTTCAAACAGCTGGGCGTCAGTCAGCGGTCCTGCACTTGTATTCAGCGTGTCATCTTTGGAAAAAATTGTAAATAAAATCATGCATTAGAAACAGTCAAATCAAAATTACGTCAAGAAGTAACATTGAAATACCAACATTAACATTGCATCCAAAATAACTAGCTGAAAAAAGTTTCTCTTTTTGAAAATATTCTTAATGATCGAATAGACAAATAGCGTCACGAGTAATCTAAAACTACCACAATTGAAAACCACATACAGGGACTATCTTAAAGTGGTCTTGGCTAACCTTTGTGGTCTTGGAAAGTTAAGAGTGAGGTTAAAATTCTTACTTTTGTATGCTTCTTAATTTTCACAGGTCTTTTTCCGTCTTAGTCTTAATATGTTCCATGTACATTTCAAGAACAGCACAACATGTGGTTGAATGTGGCATCAAACAGAAGAAAGTTCTACATGAATTTTTGGATTGTTTGAAGGGCGTGGTCCGCAAAAACGCTCAAGCAGAGTGTGGTCAAGCCCTATCATAGCATAGTGTGGTCAAGCCCTATCATAGCATAGTGTGGTCTTGGCAAAATTCCTTAAAATAGGTCCTGACCACACATTATGGTAAAGATACAGTACGGTTCATGAGTCAAAGAGAGTGGGCAAAATTACCAAAAAAAATGAAAGCTTCCAGCTCTTTGACATTTTTTAAAAAACATCTGAAGCCAAAGAAATGCGGGCATTGCAACTGTAGGATCTTAAAAGACTTTTATTTATGGATTAGAGTATTTATAAGTTTCATATGTTCTTTTCTTTTTTATTTTTAAAAATCTTGTAAAAAGTTGGCCCAAAACTTTATCATTATGCTATTATATTATATATTTAGTTTTAGGTTTGCTGCAAATACATTTGCCAAATAATGTCAGAATACTTACATCACACAATATATCATACAGAATCAGGCGTGTCGTTGAAGGGGGAATCAGGGCGGCTCAGTCCCCCTTCTTAAAATTTTGAATATCTCAGGGGGCTCCGTCCCCCTTAGGAAGAATCAGCCTTTCTCTTATCTCTTATCGTAAGACCAGACAGCACTCGTATGCACAGCAATTCCTTCAAATTATACCATGTATTAACTTCTCCTTATCTAACTAAATTTCCTGCCCTTATTCAAGGTACAATGATCTTATAACTAAACTCACTTCCATGATTTTAGATTGGCATACCATTGTTTGAAACAGTACCAACCAGTCGCATTTATATTCACATAAAGCACTGACAACTATGAAGAGGGTGTGGCCAATAGCAGTTGCAACAAGTAAGGGTGTGGTCGAATATCTCCTCACGAACAGTCCCCCCTTCTTACGATTTAAGGACGATAACACTATACAGAATATAAAATTAAACTACTCAAAGTATAGGAGCGTTTCGAAATTTCTGCCCAATTCATCTTTGTTCACACAACTCCACTATGTATCTTAAACATAACACTTTCCCTCACGCATTCGTGTTACAAACACTTTCCCTCACGCATTCGTGTTACAACCTCTGCCAATATCCTATGTTATTGCTTCTTTCTTCAAGTAAAATATCCAAAGGTTTTGACAAAAATGCGGAATAGCTCGTAATTCATGTTTCAATAAATTGAATGGGCCATGAACGATGGAGATCAACATGAGCAAATCATGATTGTGTTCCACTAATTACTGTGCATTTCATACAGAACACGAAGATCCCTTATAAATCACATACCTGCTGATTTGGGCTCTTCTTCTTTCTCCACTTTTGGCTTCGGTTCATTTCTATATAGAATTGCAAGTAACATAAATAATTATGAATGTATGAAGCAAAAATAATCCTAAATATTTAGTAAAAACTCTTTGACATGCAAGTTCAGTCCCTCAAACCGTTTCTTTGAAAACTGTGGAAATTACCAAGCCTGTGAAATTGGCAAATCATTCAAATTCCATTCGTGGGTTTCTGCCATAAAATTGTGGCGCAATTCTATACCACAGAGTCTCTAAAGACCCTCGTTTGATATTTATTGGAGGAAAGAACGTCAGCCACTGTGCAATAATAAAAAGGACATACCTTTTCAAGAGTGTTATTGATATCTTTGGCTTTGTAGGTTTACTTTCTGTTTTAACTATTGTATCAACAGTTGATGATGGCGTTGATGTTTGTGGTGCACTTGTAGAAGCTGCATGACTTGTAATTTTGAAATTCTCCACAGCCTTACGCAGTGATTTATTTGGTATAATATTATCTGGTGATGTTTTCTCTTTGCACGAATGGCACGAGAAGTCGTTATCGATTAAATAATTTCTTATACCTAAAAATAATTATTAATATGAAGCAAAGTGAAGTTCACAAGAAAGTTGTAAAGAAGCTGAAAGTGAAAAATAGGTTAGAGCAATAATCCAACAAACTATTGAAATTATGCAGAACCATACGAAAGAACAAACGAAATAACGAACATATGAAAGGAACAAGGGACGAATAATAGAATATACGAAAGATAAATCAGTACAATGATTGACTAGTATGAGCGTGAGAAAACCTTATTGCAATGAGAGGAACCGTTGGGTGAACAAGTGGAGTAAAAACGAAACAAACATTAATTAGAAATATCAAGGAAACTAGAAGTTCATGTTGGTATTCTACAAAAGATAATTCAGTCCATGCCTTGAAGAGATTGATGCAAAAGCGTCAATTTGCACGTACGCCTTTGTCTGCACGAGTGATTGCTCTTAATTATTTGGAATGACAAGTGCGGTCCAAGATTTGTGCATCCGAAATACTCAGTTTCTTTTTGCTGAAGCATGTCAAATGTCGCATTTAGGAAGAAATAGGATAAAGCAGAGTTAAAACGGCAAAAAGTGACAGTCACTAGTGTTGCAGTTGTGACAACGAAGTTGCTATTTGGCATGTGTGATTGCACGGTTGACAGTGATGTTGGCACGGACGAATTTTGGTTGTGTTTGGGCACGCACATGTGCGATCGTACTTGTTTCCGGAAAAGGATTAATATTCTCAAGAACAAAAACGATACCTACACTCATCACAATAACTTGTTCCACAGCATGGAATAACGACAGCATCATTCAAAAGTTTCTTGCACATGGGACACTGCAAAGCAGCTGGTACCTCCTTCGCACTATGCGAGTCGCTACTGACAACTGGGGAATATGACCTATTGATCGTGGCATTTGCCTTCATCGAGGCTAGCTTCTCTCTGAAGAGGAGACAAAACAAAATTTAACCAGTGTAAGCAAGATGATAAAACTCCTGAGCAACATTACCAACACAAGTATGAAACAAAGATAAATAATTGTAGAATGTTTCATTAAATTAATTAATGATAAACAAAATCATAATCTGTGGCAGCATATAAACTAATATAACTTTGACATACAAGAAAGACAGATAAATAAATAGTCTGTTGGTACTACAGAACTTAACAAGAGCACGAAAATGCGGAAAAAGTTTTAGACATACTTAAAAGCTTTTTTCGTCCGACACTCGTCAGAGTATGAAAACGTCGGATAGTGACCTAAAGGTTAACCGAAATATATATCCAAATGCGGTTAATGTGATAGGGTGCGTCTAATTAGCCCCAAGTGTGACCAATTAAGACCTATTAACCATTTTTTACTTGAAGAGTCCCAGTAAGAAAACGAATTCTTTTTGTCTATGCAAGACTGGGTTTTGAGTCTTGATGTAAACAGATTCCAAAACACTATCGTCTTTTCATTTTAGTGTTGCCACTTTTTCGTGCTCTTGTTAAAGACAGACAAAGTAAACAGAGAGCATGAAAAATACCACACAACATTCGATTCAGACAGCTACAATTTCCAAATTGCATAGAAAACGTTACAAAACATGATCTGGCTGTAGGCCGGCAACAAAATAAATGAAAACAATAATAGTCCACTAACTTTTCTCTCATTTGCATAATGTAATGTTCGGTTGCAGATCTTTGATTGATTCGAGGAGTATTGTATCTTGGATCCTGATGTAACCAACAAAGCATTTTAGACACGGATCAAGCAACTGATAAGAAAGTCATTAACAGTAACAACATTTATATCCTGGTTGCTTGTTGTTTGTTCTGGGTGAGGTGTATGCTAGGTGTTAACTGTGCGATGTGCGACAGTACAGTGTGTAATTGTGAGGTGTGTGGCTGTAGTGGGTGATTGCTAGTTCTGTAGGAGTGTTACGTCTGACTGTAGGATGTGTGGCTGTAACATGCGACTGTGTGGTGTGTGATTGTATGGTGTGTGATTGAAAGTTGTGTAAGGTGTTACGACTATCGGGTGTGTGACTGCAACATGCGACTGTGTTGTGCGTGATTGCAGAGTGTGTGACTGTAAAGTAAGTGGCCAGATAACTGTGTTTGCATCCGTCTGTGTGTGTGTGTGTGTGTGTGTGTGTGTGTGTGTGTGTGTGTGTGTGTGTGTGTGTGTGTGTGCTAGTGCAAAAGTGTGTGTATTAGCTTACATAGATCATTAATAACGCAATATCAGAAACCATAAGCGCAGGTACTATAAGTAAAGTAGAAATTTGAGAAATACGTACACCAATGGTGGGACAATTGCGAATGTAATGGCCAGGATTTCCACATCTGTAGCAAATATAGCCAGCTCCAGGCCTGATTTTGTTATTCACATATCTATTGAGTTCAACAAAACGCAAGATAAGATAATGGGGATACTTGATTCAATATAATATGTAAAGAATGATATAAAACAGATAATATTAATCAAAATTACATGTTAGGATATGTGGAAGGCAGTAAGAGTAGAAAAGGTCAAAGGTGAAAAGAGTCAAAGGCTAAAAAGGTCAAAAGTGCAATGGATCAAAGGTTATGAAGGTCAAAAGTGCAATGGGTCAAATGTAGCAAAGGCCAAGAGGCTCTTGTTAAAATTAGCAAGCCACTATCTATTGTGCTAGGAAACTCACTGATCAGGTTGAAAAAGCTCTCCTGACTGACGAATCATGGCAGTAATCTTGTCATTTTCCGATGCATTCGCATTTGCTAAGTCTCCTGTCTGTAATACCAAAAATGTGATGAGAAATTTGTAAACAACACGGAAGATCTTGAATCCAAATCAGATACTGGGAAGAGAACTCGGTTTACAAATGCACAAAGAGATTGCGAACGAAAAATCATGAGCCATGCTTGGAATCTAAAGATTTTTGACATTACACGTTTTTTCTATAAGAAACCTAGCTCAAGGCTTGGTAGTAAGTTTCTTAATTTAATGAAAAAATTTGCAGTGAAAACGTAAACAAATCCGTTACGTAACCAACTAATGCTCGGTTCACACCGTAGATCTTCGTTTATAGATTGGGCAAGTCATCGACAAAACGAAGAATGTCGGCAAGTGCAAACTAAGACGCCGCGTTCCAAGAAAGTCGATGACTAACTTGTCGATGAAGTAGAACATGTTCTACTTCTCGTAGATTTTTGTCGATAGATCGATAGAATTTCATTTTCCTTGGTCTGTTTACTTATTTTTCAATATCTAAGCATAGATAAATGTCTTAAGCATATCTTTTTCCATGTTTAATTCATCAGGTACAACGCGCAAATAGTTTTCCAACATTCGTTTCTGCAGACAGGTGTCTACCCGACTTCTTCCTTTTTCTCGATGACTCTTTGAAGCTATAGACAAAAATCTATAGTGTGAAGCAGTAGTACAGCAAACAAACTGCGTCAGTGCAGGCGACAATCTACATCAATGCAATGTTCACATTAATTTGGTTCAGCTTGACGTTGAACTAGGTAACAGCGCCAAATGGCCAATTTGTCTAAAGCTTCTTAGCTCTTTCTTAATAGTTGCAAAAGTTTCTTAAACTTTAGTATGTCTAGTACTAGGTAGCTGATAAAGTGGCTTCTTGTAAAAAAAGACGCACACTCAACAAAGGTGGTAGCATATTTACCAATAAAATGGACAGCACTTTGGTCTGCTACAGAAATATTCACTCATTTTTATAAGAATAAATTTCTAAGAACATTGAGGTTAAGAATCCCTAAAATTTAAGAATAAGTAAAGAGCCATGCAAGGTTGAAGCACAGGATTTTTGTGCATCTAAGTTATATTCTTATGGGTCAACTTTTGCACTATCGATAGCAATATTTATCATTCTGTTCCACTTCGGTATTTAAGAATAAAGCCTGGTTTCCATATAACTTTCTAGTGCCGGCAACCCAACGGCGACCCACCGGCGACATTGCTATTGAAGCATGTTGCCATATACTTTTCAATCACCGGCGACCCACCGGCGGTGAGTTCTCCTCCGTAGAGAACTTTAAAATCAAATTGAAATGAAAGTCATTTATGGCAGTATTGAAGCCAATCAAACTTCTGAAACTGCCGGCGACTCACCGGCGACCTACCGCAGTCATGTTTCCATATAAATTTCTCGAGGTCGCCGGCACCACCATGGAAAAAAGTTGAACAAGTTTCAACTTTTCTTCGATGGGTCGCCGGCAGTTGAAATGAAGTGTTTCCACTAAAAAATTCAATGTCGCCGGCACTTAAAAGTTATTTGGAAACCAGGCTTAATCGAAAGCTCAAAACCAAAACAATTCAAGAATACTGAGACTCAGTGAAATATTATGTATGCTTTAAAAACGAATGTACAATATCGGAATAAAGTGGAGGTGATTCAGCAAACTAACAAATATTATAAAAATAAAAACAAGCTTGGAAGACCCAAATAATTTCATTTCTGCTGCTAACAAACCAAAGCAGAAAGAAAGCATTGCTGACGATGTGGCACTGGAAGTATGCAAGCATTGATTTGTCGTAGGGGAGAGTGAAATCTTGATGTATTATACATAAAGGACTTCAATGTCTTTGAAGATAAATGGAGGCATTGCAAAAGTGTAGTGTCGGCATAATACTTCCGATGCAGTTTCAATAGAAAGAGATCTACAGATATTCACAACAATCAAACAAAATTGTAAAAATTTCCCGAAGCTAAGAAGTTATGGGTATTTGATCGTATTAGTCATGGAAACTCAATGCTAATACTCTTGACGCAGAAAACTCTATAACAGGAGTGTCAAACATACGGCATGCCAAGGGCTTCAATGTGGCCTCCCGAAGGAATTTTGAATCAACAGAAACCTAGCGATAGCTTTCTCGCTTGAAATAGCTATCATTGCACCGGTTCCTTCTTCCAAGCCTTAGCCGTTGTCTAGCGTGCCAGATAGAACACATACAATGAGTTACATACTCAAAAGTCCTAATGGCTTAGCTATGTAGCCCCTTCGAACACGTCCGCTAACCCCGCCCCCGGATGACGTTATATTATGTTTAATGTGATTCCTGGGCCAATATGGGGTTGACACCCCTACTCTTCACAAAATGAATGGCCTTTTTGAGGTACCATCTGCAGTGGATAAATTTCCTTGGAAGGTTTTTAACATCCGATTAGGAGAAGTAGATCTTAGAACAATTTTCGTAACTAAAGGGGGCTGACTAACGGGGGCTAAACGTATATTGAATTTAGCAAAAGATAAATTACTTATAAATAAATAAACATACTTGGAGGTCAATGAACTGCAGAGACCATCACAATCAAATTACAATCAACTTCGGGGGGTGTTCCAGGAATCATGAAACCGGATTAGCTACGATGCCCAAGAGGTTCTTCATTCTCAGAGGAAACTCAAAAACAGTATTATATCAGAACAAAGGCCATGGATGCGCAGACCAAGGCTATATCATCTCCGTAATCGTTTGCAATTTAATTTATGTGATCGTTTTTTTTATTCTAGGTTGATTGTACTGACTTAGGTGATGAAAATCATGCATCAAAATACTATGGGTATCAAAAGAAAGCTTTCATATCTTCAACGCTTCCTTCGGTGTAACGGAGGTTTGAGACGATAAGTTTGCTGTGACTCAAGCAATGCGAAAGACTTACGCTCTAAATATTTTATCCATGAAAGCATTGCAAAAATAGTCCTCCGTCTACAATAAAGGCCTGTCCAAACGCTCTCGACTTTTCACTCGACTATGCTCGATTTTGATGTTGAGTGAAAGTTGAGCGTTTGGACACCCAGTCGAGAGTAGCCGAGAGAAGTCGAGAGTAGTCGAGATAAGTCGAAAGAAGTCGAGAGTTGTCGGGAGAAGTCGATAGTAGTCAAGAGTAGTCGAGAAAAGTCGAGAGTAGTCGAAAGTGGTCGAGAGAAGTCAAAAGTAGTCGAACGTAGTAGATAGAAGTCGAGAGTAGTCAAGAGAAGTCGAGAAAAGTCTAGAGTAGTCGAAAGTAGTTGAGAGAAGTCAAGAGTAGCCGAACGTAGTAGAGAGAAGTCGAGAGTGGTTGAGTAGTAGAGAGTAGCGGAAAGTCGAATGTAGTCGAGGGAAGCCAAGAGTAGTCGAACGTAGTCGAGAGAAGTCGAGAGTAGTCGAGAGAAGTCAAGAGTAGTCGAACGTAGTAGAGAAAAGTAGAGAGTGGTCGAGAGTAGTCGAGTGAAGTTTGACCATGTTCAAAACTTTCACTCGACATCTCTATTGTTCTAGGTGTTCACAGCAACTTGCCTCATACGCTGATCTCAAAGGCATTTCTCCAAGATCCGCTTTCTTGAGCATGTTATAGAAATTAGAGACATTACACAGCTAAGCGAAACACATTTGCTTCTATGACATATCTGAACATCCCGTTATGAGATTAGCTAGAACCTTTTGAAAGCATCTCTGAAGGCCTCTACACCAGACAGCGCTCCCAATCCTCAAAGCTTTTCTTTGATTTTGAACTAGCATATCCCTTTCTCTAGCATTTGCTCCTGCAGTAAATATTTCTTAAAAGGCTACGGAAGGAGGTCACTCTCTTTTAAAAGTCGACTGAAAAGTCGAGAGCGTTTAGACACCCCTACTCGACAACACTCAAAATTGCTCGACAAAAATCGAAGATAGTCGAGTGAAAAGTCCAGAGCGTTTGCACGGGACTTAACTTCAGCAAAGAAAATCGGAAAGAGCTTCGTAGGCTTCATAGGAATGAAGATTTAGTACTTCATGAAGCTCCCATTGGGGCGCACTACTCATTATATTGGACAACCACTATATGAGGGGCTTTTCAATTTGAACATTTAAGGAACTTTTCAATTTGAAAATTTTTTACAACATGCAATCATAAATCAGGAAGCCAGTTCAATTTATTTGCAGCCAAAACTAGCAAGGATACATTTATAAAGCTTCTTATCTACCTTCTTTATGCCCTTGGTGCTGAGTTCTAGCCAGAATTAAGGGCAAAATTCAGAGCTTCGATGTTTTCCCGTGTCTGTACCATTCTTAAGGGTACAGATATGTGGTGAAAATAAGGAGCTATGAAGGAACTTTTAAGATTATAATTTGATCATTGGAGGTCCAAGAATGTGGAGCTTTGGAACTAGGCCTTGGGATAGACTCATCAAAAGTAGCGTTTACTTGTTGATGTCACTCTAACGTCTAATTACACATTGCTCCACCAGAAATGATATTTCTAAGGAAACATTGCTGTCTGGTCGAGTAATGCACAACATTAAGCAATCACGTCATTTAGATTGTGCAATCACACGCACACGTAACTTGACACACGCAAATCTAATTGCGCTTGCTTTTTTATCGCACGTCTTCGAGTATTTTCGAGAGTTTGCTGATGAGAGAAACTTTCGATGTTGTCAGTCATTTTGAAGGTTATGGCCATAGGATAATAATTAAACGTTTATATTTTATTTCCACTGTATGTCTTGCTTCTTTTGTATTGTTTCTTAATCAGCTGGGCTTTTATGCAAAATATTCTTATACCAGCCAGATCACAAGTGCACCTTCATTTGCGTGTGAAAACTTTCACACGCGTCAAACTTCCTCCCGACACACGTCATATTTCGTCCTTGACAAGGGATGATAATAGTGCTTCAGCAAGATGTAATTCATTCATCCAATAAAGAGTCAACAGCTGACATAAGGTGAGCCTTTGAAAAATCCTCATCGAAAACTGGCTATTTAAGAAGTGTTTCAGACTTGGTTTACATGGGATCAATCCAAACCATCCGGATAAAACTTGATGTGGATAGGGCTTGCGTCTTCACGGGGCCAGGTATGTCCATATACTTTTGGATCCACTATCTGAACACATTTTGGTTCAATTTCAAAAGTGGACTTATGGATCCGTACACTTTCTATCTCGTATGAAAAATAGGACAAAGATCTCTATCAGACCCGTTTACACGGGACAAGATATAGATCGGATCCAAAACTAGCCGGATAGTTCCTGATTTGATTCCGTGCAAACGTGATCTAAATGTTGAAAATCTTTTAAGTTGTTATTGCATAGTGGCTGGAATTTGCTCATAAACTGGAAATCACTTTTTGTTTATTAGGATGAATACAGTTCCTTCAAGCTTCTATTACTTTTATAGTTTCTTTTATGAAATAAGCTTTGCAAAACAAAGCTATACTCCAATGATCAACTTCAAATAATTACTGTTTTTGCGAAATTTTTAAGCCACAAACTTAACGAACTCTACCAAAAAAACCAGAGAGTATTTGGAAAAATACCAGCAGCGAAAGAGTTTTACATTTTTACAATGAATGAATTGATATCTTGCACTTTGTTCCAAATTTCTATTCAAAACAACTGGTGGAACTACTTGCTTTTAGAATAAGTAAACTAGGGAACATTGATCATTTATCAAAATGCGAACTGCACTTCATCTTAAAATGATGTTTCTCTTTGGGCACTCTTGGTTAGAAAAACCACGGAGAAAATAATAACTTTACATTCTATTTCACTTTAAATTAACAAGGTTCCCACTTTTCATACTTAAACAGAACGTGCATTTCAAAAAGAAAAAAGGAGATTTTTTAGCAATTTTAAGGAGAATTTAGCTCGATTACCATAGATCCATAATAAGTAAGGACATCAAAGGTTTTAGTGCCACTAGCCCCTTCCTTTCCAACGTAATACACAACATCGGCCATATCAAACTATTTCTTAAAGCAAAACTGCAAAACAAAACAGCTAATTTTTTCCAGGTATCTCATCTATTCATCGGCGTGAAACTGTGCACATTTTAGTCTCCTTTAGAAAAATATGACAATGGCTATTAGCACTTATATTTCCTAATAAATCTTATTTTAATTAAGGATTTCTGACAATTTATAAGAATATTGTCTTTCTTTAGGAATATTTAAGGATTCTAAGGAGGCTTGGGAGCCTAGAGTAAAATTTAAACTGTATTTTCAACAGTTCAAACCACAAGTATCTTCTTGAGAGATTCGAACAATCGTGGTTCAATGCCCAATGTCAATGACACCAAATTCAAAGCCTTCATATCTTGAATGGTTTTCTCTTGCGTAGTCAAAAAATACACGAACGACTTATGTGAAAGATGGTACCATGTCCCGTTGTCAGCAGCAAAAGTACTCGACACATTTATTTCTAAAGTATTTTCTCTCCATAGGGGGCCTTGCAAAAAATAATTGAGAAGCACTGTCCTATACTATTCCGGAATAAGCTCCCAAGGGCAATCGTACCTCCTGTTTTTGGCTAAAAGATATGCTGCATTTCCTGTAAAAGAAGTTGGATTGAACGCGCAAAGCAAAACAAAACAAGGGGGTACCTGTGTTAACTGTTCAAGTGATACTTTCCCTGAATCATCAGCCTTTATTGCGGAAGAAGAATGAAATCTCTATTAGATATTGCTTCGCATTGATGAAGAACCAAGAAGCCAACAATCTTCCCTTGCATGCAGTCCTCCGTTGCCTAACAGCAGCAGCAACAACGAGTCGGCGAATGAACAAGCCAATTCAAAGCCGTTCGAAAGAGGGCCATTTGGACACAAGGGAATTTATGATGTGGCAATCTCCGTTTCATTTCAAATTCAGAAAATTCAAATATTCAACATATAAACATATATACAAATTTACATAACTACAAAACTAATAACTTTCTTGTTAAGAGATACCGCTACAACATTGTAGGGCAGTTCTTAAAAGGGAGGGGGGCTTCTTGGAAAGCTTTAACCTACACATAAAACAATTGCAAGCAAGATCATCTACCAACTACCAATACACTAGCGAAAGGGCGATCTATTCTTGACTGTTGCTAAGAGACATAGGTGAACTCAGTCCCACACTGGGCGCCAACTTCGACAATGATGGAGTAGAAACAACTTATCAACTGAAGAATTCACACCTAACACCACCCTTAATATACCTATGGCATTATTTCACTATTCACCATCTCTATCCAGATTTAACTAGTAAGAAATGGATGTTATAAGTGCCTTTATTGATCAATTTCCATATATATCTGGGGATTTTTAGAATGCTGATAACATAAGAGATACTATAGCGAAATCAGCTTGACAAAAAGTCTCTTTCTAAGCACATTTGAAAGACACAAATTAACTTCTTTGACATATTTACTGCTTTCTTTACGTACTTCTTTTGATGATGGATCAATTGTCTTCCCTGTCCTAAAATGCAAGGGAAAATGCCACTCATTTAGTGTTACACGACCTATGAGTCCAAAGTTTTAACCAAATATACTCTAAACTTTTAGCAAAGTGAGAAATGTGAGACAATAGTAAACATGAGGTTAAAGGCAAGTAGACAGCGCTGCATTCAATAAAACTATTAGTAACGGAGAAAAACCAATTAAAACTAACAAATTAACTTGTGATGATAGTAAATTACTAATTAATCAATATCAATATTGCCAATCAGACAAAAAAGAAATAAATTTGAAAGATATTTTATGTACACTTACACTGCAGCCAATCTAGCAACTGGTACTCTTTTGACAACAACAGATGTATTCCTGGGAATCTGGGATTGTTGGTCTTGATAAACTGTGAACAAAAGACAAACAATATTTGCTTGGCCACCCCACAAAAGGGTGGCTCTTGACCATGATAAATCTGTACCCTTGGATTTAAACAGTTTGATATATGAAATGAAGAGCTAATTGCACAACTTAACATGGGAAGGTTCAGCTTAAGACTAAAAATTTTGAAAAGATTCTTGCCACTGGCTGTAAATATGCAAAAATAAGAAGGAAAACTATTTTATAGGTAAAAAAAGATTTTTGGGATGTGATTTCAAGGAAGGGCTGCTGATAGTGATCAATGTAAGCAATTGAGTAGAGTAAATTTCTAGACAAGCATCAGACATGAATAAACACAATATGAATATCTTTCACGAGATCCAAAACAAAAAAGCCAAAGCAAACAAGAAGTGATATTAGGTTGACAACTGCCTTGTTCCCATGATAAAATCTTCTCCTCATTTCACTTCAAACTTTGTGAAATTTTAATCATTACTCTTGACATTGTTTGATGACAATATACAGTGAAAGTTGGGGGGCAAACAGGGCCACTATCCCTGATATTTTAGTCCTTAAGTACTGTCACATAATTGCTGAAAAATTGGCCCACAGACAGCATTAACTGACAACAACAGTCTTTCGCACCCCACCCAAAAAACCCAGTGTCTTCCACTAATTATATAAGACACCTAACAACATGCAGTCCAAAACCTAGAACAGTGAGAATATCAATTAAATGGAAAATCAAAAGACTTATTTTATGAAATTCTTAGGCTAATAATTCACAATAACATATCACCACTACATTGCTGCTGTAGTTTATTCAAAAACTTACTTTGCCCTAAGTTTTTACAAAATAGATGCCAGGGAAAGGCCTTAGGTGAAACAAGAAAATTAAGATTCTGGGATGATAGCTCAAGACAATGTGTTCCATATTTGATAGGTTCTTGTAATGACATATGATTTGTGAGCTAGAGTTCTGGATTAGATAACATAACTTGGAAAGGGTGTGATTATGTAGAGCTTCTGGTGGTTTGAACATGCGTCACTGGATCAGGAATAATATTCTTGATTTCCAGAGCAGAATGTCTAGGGGCATAGCCATAGGAAGGCGCAGTGGATGACACCCCCTATATTTAGCTTGTTTGCACATTTGCTGCATATCATTAGTGCTCGACAACACTGTATTGCCTACAAAATTCAAAGAAAGTCCCCATTTGTCAGCAAATTTGGTTCCAATCAAGTCTGTTTGTCAGCAAATTAGGGGTATGCACCCCATCAACAATTGTTTGTAGCTTCACTCCTGGCAATGCCATGAAAATAATGACAGAAAATGGAAAGATCTTCCATTTCCAAGCCATAGGATGCTCTTATGCTGTGAAACAGAATGTTCACACTTGCAAAAACCTCACACTATATGCAGACATATCATAAGGAAACTGCATTTTTCACAGGCTTTTTACAACTTTTATTTAATGGAAAATTCCACTCTCAGATTTTGCATAAAGCACTCTTCCAATAAACTACTGTGTTCTTTAATCTGATCTGGAGCATGACAAGGGTGATATTATCTACCAAACATAACCTACCTATCATACAAGAGGATAGACACCTGGTCATTGGTACTTACAATCTACAAGCTATCATTTATTTATCAGCAGAAATTTTGCTGCATCTCACTCTAAGATGACTTTACAAGAGGGGTAACAGGAAATTCAACAGAAGTGAGTATTCATCCTAACCTTTCCGTGAAAAACAAGAGATTTCATTTAGGGTTGAATTTGTGAACTTTCCTATCAGAAGGAAGGAATATAGCATTCCAGCCCATACCATGCATGGCAATTCTCAAATCAAAATGGTGCTGCAAACATTGAAATACTTGAATGCATTACTAGCTTGTTTCACATCATCTTTATGCTCACTTTTTATTCAAAAATGCTTTGTGATCATGTGTAAATAAAACCTCATTTCATATTGGCTTGTTTACATGTTACTTGTACCCTTGACATGAAATTTCATGAAATGTCAAAATAACCCACATGCAATAAGAACCACCACAAAATTTCATTTTGGCTTTTTCATGTAAATGCCATGAGAGCTTTTGGTTGACACCAAAGTGAAATCTTTTCATGACAAGTGAAATGAATCTCCATGTAAATGGCCTCTAGAGGGCCAATCACAACTGAAATCAACCAGGAGCTGGGAAAGCAAAGCTCTTCAATTGTGGCTTGCCTTGCTCACCGCAAATTTATACCAGCTTCTACCAACGCTCCATGTGACAAATCATCTACCAAGAGCTCTCAAAATCAAAGCATACACACAACTTAGCAAATTGGGAATGTCATGTCAAGGTTTTCCATTTTGCTAAAGAAAATTAAACTGAAAAGCTAGGAATGCCAAAAAGGCATATGCATTATTAAGCAGAAGTCCTGAATTGTATCAATTTTATGCCAATTGAGGACCCACAGCTTCATTGTATTTCATTAACTTTGATAAGAAAATATGTAGAGCAACCTGTAGATGTTACATATGAAATTTCCTGACTTTTACTGACTCCATCAGCAAGCTCGCTGCTACTCTATGCAAATTTTAAAATCATTCTCTCCCTTACATCAAAATCAGAGCAGATAGTGTAACATCACCTTCTACCATCAAAAACTTACAAAAGTTTTTCAAAACCTTTCCTAAAAATTCCTTATTTCTTCCTGACTTCCAAAAGAAACCAAATCATATGATAGTTCCCTAATTTTCATGTTTTCTCTCAACACTGGTTCAACACGATAATAGACAAAATATAACAAAAAATGTCGAACGTGAAGCAAAATGCCTTATCACTAGATTGAAAATAAAAGGCCATATTTGAATTGGTATTAAAAAGCTTTCTTCCTTCTTGAAGCAAGCTGATACAACTTCTTCAGTTTCAAACAGAACAGAGTAACTAAGGTATCCTCAGCAACTCTTGTGCTACCATTTATTTTAAAAATTCTTCTCATAATTTTCACTAGCAAATCTTTTGAGTAGCTGACATTCACTATGTGCAACAGTTCCAACACTCTCTGTCAAATCACCTACACAAACAACTTTCACACACTCAAAACACTCAATATGAACTTCACAAATAGGAAGTTCATTTCTGACAAAAGAGATCATTGATAGAAATGTAGTCTATATTTAAAAAATGGAGCTTTTAGAGGTGCTTCATTAACATTTGAAAACCAAAACAAAAGTAATACAACTCAGCTGTGTGAGAAAATCCTTTTAGGTGGAAAAAAAGTAATACACCAGTTGTCTTTTACATTAGCAACAGGCACTGAATGCCAAATAGGAATTCCCATAAATAGAGTGTCAGCCAAATCAGAAAAGTCATTCTCCCTGATTCAAAATAGGTTCTGAGCAAATACCACACACTACACTTGTCAATCTGAGCAAAGAGTGCTCTACTTCAATCATGGAAATAAAAACCAATACTTTCAATTTAGCATATGGGGTAATCCATAAAGGATGTCCACACCTTGGGGGAGATAAGGGGTTAGCTACAATGTGGACAAAAGTGGACTGGGGGAGGGAGGGAGGGAGTTTGGCTGTAAGTAGACAGCCTCTTCAGTGTGGTCTCTGCAAGAGAGAAGGGGGCATTCACAGGTCATTTATCGTCATCTTCCTACATTGAAGATTGAAATTAAAGAGGAAAACAAGAAACACATACAGTATGCATGTCTTTTTCAAAGAGTTTTTATTTTTCCATAGTTGTTGTAGTTCTTTACCTGTCTTCAAACTCACTTTCCACATGGACAAGGTGCAGGTAAGCAAAAGGTGGATCTGGCACAGACAAAGGGCCGGAGGGGGTTGAAAACTGGCAAAAATGTGCAGATATCCTTTATGGATGATCCCTATTAGGAAAGTGATTCATTGAACAAGCAAAGACAAACATTTTCCCTTATATTCCTTAATTGTCTCTAGCACTAGCCCAACTTCCTGACATGTCCCTGATTTGCTTTAAGCACAACCCAATTCCTTGATTTCCCTGAATAGGCAGACACCCTGTTAAGAATTTGAGCAAAATCTTTTCTACAGTTTGAGTGCAGGCCACTTCGAAACTGATAAAAAGCCAATATCAACTTTACTTAACCCTAAGGTCACTAAACCTTGCGTGTGCTCTAGTTCCATTGTCATGCGCTTCAGTTTCTACCTTGTGACGTACATGAAATGAACTGAACTGTACATGCGCAGTATAACCCTCAATGACGTAATTCCGACTTGGAAGTCAAGACAAAATGCCCCATAAATCTTCCCTCGAGCTTCCCCAGTTACTATTAAAACCGAAAAGGCTGCAATATGAAGCCTGATAGGATAATTTTTAAGGTCTCCATCATTAACCTCTTGCCCGATACGGCAGAAGAAAGAGTTGACCTGATAAAATATGTCTCCCCAAAAATACCAGTTCTACGTTTAAATAAATCGAGGGATGGAAAAGACGTCAAAACGTTTCCTCCTCTCTTTTATCGCTAAGAAAGCCTGCACGGGTAAAAGAATCCTTGAAAACTTCTATTATATACACTATCTTACCTTCCTTTGTTTGTGCATTAGTTACTTCCAAAGTAAAATCAGAGTTCTTGCCGAATTTCTTTTGCACCATTATAGCATCCCGGAGATCGCTAAGAGAAATACTAGGCCCATCGAAAGACAATGTATCGTACTCTAAACTACTTCTAAATTTATAGTGTACTGAAGACATTGTTCACAGAGCACAAGTTCAGTTAATGATAAGTTCTTCGACAGTCTTTTCAAAAGTGCTCACTCTCATTGACACCTTTCGAGCAACTCGAATTGTCAATGGCTTGCACAAAATGGCGTCAGAATGAAAGAAAGCAGCCGGATCTTCTTTCTTGATCGCCTGAGCATCCAATACCTTCACAAATAGCCAAACATGAGCTCCAGGTACTCTTCACCATACAAAGAGCAACGTCGCTACATAGTTCAAACGATTAAAGTCGAACAGTTCAATATTCTTCTTCGCTTGCCTTCCTCACCTGCCTTCCCTACCGTTAACAGGTTCGCAAACTGAAATCCTTTGTTCTTGCAAAGCACATGTCTCGTTTAAACTATTATGACGTATGCATCGCAGAGGGCGGATTAATTGTTTTTTATAAGAAACTTGTTTCATAAATCTAGCCCACTTACCTGTGTCAAGTTCAAAAGTTTGAAAGCGTTTGGAAAGGAAAGAGCTTATGTAAGTTCATATAGCATTCCACAAATCCTTGAGTACCGAACAATTGTTCCTCCTGATAATTAGCCTTTGGGTACATCACTTTACCCAATCTGCCCGTATACTAAGGACGCGTCATAAAGTTTCTACGACAAGGGGGAGGACTTGTGGCTTTATCCAAAAATTTTCATAGCTTTTATAAAAAGGGATAAAAAGCTCCATGACCCATTTTGAAAATGCAACAGTTTCTCGTAGCCCATCTTGAAACATCATCGTTTGCTTTTCAGCGTGCTGACAGCATTTAGTTATCTAGATGTTCTATTTTGTATGTATTTTTCCATCATGTCATTAAAATTGTTGCCATAGATATCTTGAACCATTATTTACACTAATTCATTCTGACCTATTGTAACTAAATTTTTATATATATTAAATGAACTCTGTTGTAGTTTGTGGTCACACGAGAACTTTTTGTTTTTATAAAGATATTCTCAGGAACAAGGTCATTATCACTATTTTCACTTTCACCACTACTGTCATCATCTCCCCTTTCACTGTCACCATCGTTATTGACTGTTGCACGAATCACATCATCCTCTGTGCTGCTGCTATCATCCCCAAAATTGCTATCATTTTCATTGTCCGAAAGATCATCTTCCATTGCTTTTGCTGGTTTGTCTCTAGCATCATCTCCTGCTTCATTCACTGAAACAAGTGTTGTTGCAATATGTCCTTGAATGAAATTTACCTTTGCGGGCTTTTTAAAATATAAAAGTACAAAGTAAATAGAGAACATTATTTTCATGTTTTCAAGGAAAAATGGAGACACCCACTGAAAGTGCAACCAGTTGTGAAAGTTCATCTTCAGATGCTGACTGTTTATAACAATTTGAACCTTTCCTTTTTAGTCAAAGAAATCATCATTTAATTCTAAAACTTGAGCTTGGACTTTCTCGATAAATTATTCTGGCCCATTAAGAATCTGCAAACAATTTTTGTGGCCTATTAAGAAGCAGTGAAAATGTTTGGTGGCCCTGGCCTATATCCTCCGCCCCCTGTAGTTGATACCAGTGGCGGCTCGTGGTATTTTTCGCTGGGGGGGCAAGTCTTTGAAAAACTGGGTGTGGTCGAAAATATCTTAGGGAGCCACACCCAAAAAAAGACATTGGATAGCATTACCTCCAGATAGCAAAATACACGTTTTCTTTTCAAATAAGAAATAAATTATCTGGCTTCAAACTGGAAGGTTTTTTAACATTTTGTCGAATAAAGCCTGAAATTTTTCTTAAATATAGAGAATTCTGGTGATAAAAATAACCCAGCTTAGGCAATTATGATTTAAGAAAAAGGGTGTTCAGG
>WIPJ01002255.1:143801-160769 GCA_018155075.1 Cassiopea andromeda | reverse complement strand
TATATATATATATATATATATATATATATATATATATATATATATATATATATATATATATATGTATGTATGTATGTATGTATGTATGTATGTATGTATGTATATATATACACACATTTATAAGTATATATAATATATATTTATATATATATCGTACAAAAATTAATGTATAACAAAGAAAATGAATTGTCTGTTCCGCTAGTTGATCCTCCTATGATAACCTTCCAGTCAAAACTAAAAAATTCTCATCCCTGCTAAAGCATATGTAACTCATCGTTCATATGATAGCTTAAGCATGGATATTAAAAGGAAACGTTCCCCTCTGCTTTACCCCATCCTGGATTTATAACTGCTTCTTCAATTCCTTTGATTCAGAGAGTGAAGCAACACACCTTTTTAAGTGCCATCTTTTGTCGGTATTTGATCAAATCTACCTCCTTGTCAATGGCTCCGAGTCTTTTGTAGACTTTTCTAAACTCCTTTGATGCTTCATCTCGAAGCTGCAGGTGATTGCTTTTCGCTTCTTGCATGTCTTGAAGTAATATCTTTACTTTGTCTGAGGCCATCTGAAACATAAATTAACCTCAGTCGCATTGCCAATTGGAAATACGAGCATTAGCTAAGCAGTCCATGCCGAAGAAACGTGCGCGTGTCAACACGTGTGCAAAAGCTACAGCACGAACAAAATTCATTTTTCACCCCTGAAAAAGATCGTCTCTGAAACCTTTCTTGGAATTTGCCACCAAGAGGTTGTTTGTAAATTAGGCGTTTTGCCCAGATCTCCGTTGTTTCATCTATAACAATTGCAGTACACCTACATCATCGTTGACGATTTACATTGGGTATACCTAGAAAATTCCTAACGAGACTTGGGCTACGTAGCAAAATAAAAAAGTTGCATACATCAAGTGAACTTACTTGACTTTCGAAATTTATGTCATCTATTTTTGAATGAATGTCATCAAAACTTTTCTTCATTTTCTCTATATCCTAGAAAATAAGTAAATTAGCATTTTCCATCGCACATCTAAGTGAATAATAGTCATGTGCCTTCTCGCAAACTGCAGGCTGCGAAAATTATGGCAAGGTCTAATAGGTATTGATGACGCCAATTTGAGAAGAGCGGGTAACGCACCTTTCTTACCAACAAAAAATCCTCTGCCTGTTGGGCACATTTCTCAAACTCCACCAACAGCTCGTAGAAACATTGCTTTCTTGGAGAGAGTTTGGAAAAACGATCACCTGCTTCAGCACTCCTAGAACGCGTTGTTTGTGTCCCTTGCTGGGGATTGCCGCGTGCTGATCCACCGCTGGCTCCTACGCATTGGTCGTTGTAGGTAGCTTCTGAAAAGCGTAAAGTTGTCGAATGCATTCTGGTTGAATCGCCACCAATTACGGAATGTTATAGTATCTTCTCAGCTTCCCGTCTTCATGGATGTATGCATTGGCGTTCTTTAGAACGCATCTTGAAGCCCAATCAAGGAAAACTGAATTGCTATTGCTTTGACGTAATATGCGCTTAGTAAAGGAAGAAAAATCAACGCGCTCCTTCACAGTGATACATAATGAAAGCAAGTAAGAAGCATGATCCGTCTGGTTGAAACAGACTTCATGGTTAAGAACAATATTTCAACATTGTAACTGAGTACTTTAACAAAAAGCTTAGCGTTTGCCTGATGAAGACTATATATGCTACAGTTCACGATTTAAAGGACTTGAGACATGGTCAACAGTCAAGCGCCATGAAAACTGGTCAAAAGGTTTATCTAAGTTCACCTTGCAAACTGCCTCAAGAGCGAGAATGTATGGCAATAGGGTGAATAGAAATTCGCGCTTTACCACAGGATTCATAATGGAGAATTGATCTAATGAAGGCTGTGAAAGAGAAAGGAATAGGTGAGGTAAAACGAAATAGGGGTGCGAAGACGCTTGACCGAATTCTTGATAATGTCTACTTTGAAAACAGGATTCAAAATGTTGCAAAGAGACCCCTCATATTGTTATGGAAAAATACCCCCTGGTTTTAGATCACATGTTTATTAGTATCGTGTTGAGTGGAATAAGTGAGCTGGTGTTGTGGTTGTGTAAAGAGCGTGATGGTGTGATCAATAGCGAAAGTTAGTTTGCAATTCTATGTTATGTTCTCATAAAATCGTAAAAATTATAACCGGAATATTGAATTGTTTCAATCTGGCCCATAATTACAACACAACAACTCATATTTTCGTTTCATGTTTATTCGCTTTCCTTTGATGCATGGCGTTGTCAAAAAATGTTGAGCAATGAATGGAATTATCTAATTTACAAAAAAAATTTATCAAAACTAAATTGTTAAATTATTTGAGTTTCCTATCAAATCAACCTTTGAATGGAACCCCACAGGCAAGCGACGAGTTGGTCGACCCAAGACGACATGGAGGCGATCCTGTGAGGAAGATCTCAAGACATGTGACCTGAGCTGGGAGGAAGCCAAGAACATTGCCCAAAACCGAGCGCTGTGGAGAACTGTTGCTGAGGCCCTATGTTCCACGAGGAATCCATGGGATTAACTAGTTAAGAAGTATCGAATCAACCTTCTGTAGTGTAAGCCATTAAAACTCTTGAGTAAAACCATTAACGCAACATTGTGATGCGTCAATAGCGAATACAACATAGTAACAACACACATGATAAGAAGTTTCTGGAATAGCATCCATTGTCCAATCAAGTTTTACTAACGTGACATGTGATCTAGGTAAATAATAATCACCATAATCATCATCTCAACATAAGTCCCCAGTCATTTAAATAGCACGTGAGAAAATAACAAAATCAATAGAGCCGTGGAATTTCAATTTGACATGTGATATTGTCAGAAATAACGAACACTGAATGTAAAAATCTAATTTATAAAGGGTAAAAAATATACACAAATGAATCCTTGCATTATTTGATTGGCTGGTGAAAGATAGCAAAACCAATCGAAAAATCATATTTCAATCTAGCATATTTTAGCTAAACACTAAATTTCAAATTCCATAATTCTCTAATTTGCTAAAATACTTTGAAATTCAGTGTTAGGCAGGAGAACTCAACACCAAATTCCAAATACATAACGTTCAAAAAAGATAAAATAAACTACAGAAGTATTTTTAAGGAAATACCATAAACTTCGAATCAACTACCTGGGGGCTCATTTGAGGGGGCGCTTAAAAACTACTCTTATTCTTGAATAGTCTATTTTAATTAGTGTCTCCATATATTATGTATCTTTTTACCAACTTTCAATATACTTATTTATCTATTTATTGTATATGTTCCTCATTCTAGCAGAAATCTGTCTACTAATAAACTACTTGTAATTATATTTTTCTAATGTCCTCAACCTACCAGTGCTTATTCCAACTCCCCAACCAGTTATATAAAGTTCAACTTTTTGAGTACATAGAAATCATTTACTTCACTTTTTACGTAGGGATTCTTTTAAGTTAATTCATACTAAATAATATATTTAACCACTCCTGACTATCAAAATAATTGCCTCCCCCCCCAGGTTGAAATTTTGTACTTTTATTGTGGGTTCCCAACCCAGAAGTGCTTATTCCAACTCCATCCCTAACAACATGGAAATCCAACTTCTCGAATACATAGGAAATATTCATCTTCTTTACTTAGGGATTGAATTAAATTTTACGTTCATATATACTTAATACAATATTTGGTAAACAGGTCCACATCAGTTTTTTTGATGCAAAATCTTGACCTGGGTAAAACAAATTATTATGTATGTATGTATGTGTATGTATGTACAGGTAAAAGTAGTCCCGTATATATTCACACGTGGGGGAGTGCCTATTAGAAAGGACACTTATCCTGAGCCATCGGCATGTGAGGTAGGGTGGCAAGTTCCTTTCCTCGCCGCCTTTATCTCCCTAGTGTTTCCATTGGGTACCCATTCGCTGCTGGGTGAACAGTGAGCGAGTATTGAATCAGGGCATTGGGTCGGACTCGAGCCGTAAACCTTCCGCACGGGAGTCATGCGCTCAAACCACTATGCCACCCCACCCATGTGTATGTATGTACAAATGCAAAAAGTCCTTCTGATGAATCTCTAAAAAGTAGCAAGTAAATAAACATGTCAAAGGTAGGGTTTATTCAAAGAAGGTTTATTAAAAGTTTCTTGCTTTAGGGTGGGGGTTAATTCTAGGGGACAGCTCATTAAAGAATGGAAAATTCAAAAGTTTATGGTACATGTCAATTAATAATTATTAACAATAAGATTGTTTCTAGAAGCAAACAACGAATTCAGAAATTGTTGAACTCGGCAATGGGATAACCGAAGATTTAAAAAATTCTACGTTTTCAAAACACGCCACGGAGGTCATTCAATTAGTACGTACGCACGAAAATGGCAAAATGTTACCCCCTACCCCCATCTTAAATACATCTACCCTTGCTACGACCCCCCATTGTGTACGTACTCTTACCTATCTGACCTTACTCCCCAATTCTAACGGGAATTTTTTTTAACATCCCTTCAATAATTCTATAGAGAAAAAGGCTGTAAAACATTTGAGAGACAGGAAAATAATTTATACAAATATTTTGTAAAACAGCAAAGAAAGTCGACGCCAAAGACAACAAAGTATGATAGAAGTATCTTGCATATGAAAGTACCACAAAGCACGTGCATAAAGAGAATTTTTTGCGTACGTACTTAGATGTGTCAATTCCTTTTCTTCTTTGTACGTATGGCGTACGCTTTTGCTCGACCCCCCACCCTCCCTCCTTCGTTCGTACGTACTAAATGCATGACCCCTACACTTTGATAGTTTCCTATCAGCTCGTACAAAAAAACGTCACTAGCGTAAAATATATAGCTAAACTCTTGAAGAAACTCAAGGCATTAGGCAATATGCTCATATTCTGTCGCAATATGTTCATATTCTGTCGCAATATGTTCATATTCTGTCGCAATATGTCCATATTCTGTCGCAATATGTTCATATTCTGTCGCAATATGTTCATATTCTGTCGCAATATGTTCATATTCTGTCGCAATATGCTCCTATTCTGTCGCAATATTCTATCACTGGAGTTACGATTTGTCGCCGAGGACATTTTCATACTTGAGTAGTGTTTACAGTGGAACGGTGTTTAGGTGGTCAAAGAGAAGAAGTGGGAGATTCAGGGATTAAGGCTATTGTAAGTTTCAAGACATTATGTAGCACAGCGTTTCTCAAATAATGAGGCGCAATCCTCAAGAGGGGTTCGATGCCATGCTAGAGGGGGCGTGTATGACTCCAGGAAACAAGAATACATATAAAATTTTTATAAATAATGGTCTTATTTATAGCGAGTGGGGCACGAAATAGGGGGCCTTGCAAAAAATAATCGAGAATCACTGATGTACCAAAAAGGTGTTTGGCCACGGGTCATATGCTGCTGGAGGAAGAATGTGTTGTGTTGTGACAAACCTGAATGGGTTTGACGTATATGCAATAAACTTAACTCATAATGCATCCTGTAGGACACGATGAGACAAAACTAACAGGGACAGCTCCTCATCTAGAAATGCTAACTATCTCTCCGGAAGACGTTGAAAAATGAGATTCAACGAAGATCAGTATGAACAAAAGCCTCTGCAATTCTAGCTATAATTCCTCTGTTGTCTGAGGGAACAAAAAGATTGTATACTCGAAAGAAAGATACCGACACAGGTTCTTTCATTAGCAGCCACGAATGTCGTAAAGTAGAAAATTGTCATCAAATATCAATAACTGTATAATCTGTGTTTCATTTTCAGGTTCGTGCACTGAGAGCACCTCTGGACACCTTTCCAATTTACAGGAGATCTATAACATGAAATCGCTCTGTTCTACTTCCACTTTTTCTGATATAACCAAATGACCCGCTTCTACCAGTAACCACGACGATAAGAATTTCGATGCACAGTCAGGTGGTAATGATGGTACTTTTATGCCTCTTTTTGTGCCTATTTTGTCCCTCTTCTGGCGGGCCAATCGACAAAGGTCGCTTTGTTCCACTTTTTGCAGTTCCAGAAGCTAGGAAAATGTAACATGTGAACCATGGTGCTGACAATTAATTGCAGAGGCAATTTTCTAACATACTAGGAAATAATTAATCCACTTGGAGATTTCCAGTTGAATAATACATTAACACTAAATTCATTGTGCTCCACTTATAAGTTGAAAAGGTGAAAGGAGAGGGATCGGATTTAAAGAGAAGAGGGAGGTGACTTCACTACTTAAATCCACTACTAATATATTGGGTAGCTTTACAGTAAACACCAAGAGTAACATTTACAACACTCTTTCTTGGTTCTAATCAGGGTTGCCAGATTGAAATTCTATAAATTCCCAAGGCTCAAAAAAATCCCAATATGCATAGTATTCATAAAATAAATTTCCCAAGGCTCAGTTGGTTGTAATGACGTCATTTACTCATTTCAACTTTTGCTACTAATTCTATCCATCATGTGTGGTTATACGCACTTGCAGGGCTGTATGGCCAAATGAAGTAGAGCGATGGAAGCTGGATGACAGAATTTGAGTCAGGGGCGTGACCTCTGAGTAGATTTTTAGAACAACACCCTTAATCTTAAAGAAACACTCTTTTTGACAATAAAGATATGTCCATTCTACATAGGAAAAGGTAGCCTTGCTTACTTGCTTCAAATGCTTATTTTGTGGTGACGTAGTTGAAAAAATTGCTAACAAGCAATATCAAGGGAAAAAAAGAAAGGTTTCTAATGAGTTAAAAATATCGATTGAAAAGTATCTGGAGCATTTTCCATAATTCCCAAGATCTATCCCAAGGTTTTATTGGGCAAATTATATTTCAAAAATATCCCATAGGCCTCAAAACTTCCCAAGATCTCCCATGGCAACCCTGGTTCTCATCATCATAAAAAGCTTGAATAAAAAAGCTCCAGGCCGTATTCGTAATAAATAAAAAAAATAAATAAAAAGTAAGAATAAATAAAAAATAAAAATAAATACAAATGAATAAAAATTAAAATAAATAAAAAATAAAAATAAACACAAATAAATAAAAATTAAAATAAATAAAAAATAAAAATAGACACAAATAAATAAAAATTAAAATAAATAAAAAATAAAAATAAATACAAATAAATAAAAATAAAAATAAATAAAAAATAAATAAAAATAAATAAAAATTAGAAATAAATAAAAATAAAAATAAATACAAATAAATAAAACATAAAAAAAATAAAATTAAAAATAACTAAAAACCCCAAATAAAAAAACTAGCTACACAAAAACTGCAAAATTAAAATTAAACTACCTTGGGGGTTTTTATCTGTAATCTTTCCAACTTCCCTCAAAGCTTCTTCCTTTAACTCCCTTACTGCTCTTTCGTCATCTTCCTGTTAATTGGAGGCAACAGAATCATTCTGCGATTAATTCATTGAAAGCAACGTCAATAAAAATGCAGCTTCAAAAATCTCTGTGACCAATGGCGTAACAGAGAAAATAGGGGTACTTAAGATTCACTAAGACTAGACACCCATCTAAATTTTCACTCCAAATAATACAAAGAGCTTGTTGTTTGAAAAACTCTGACGGCCCCTTTCGTGCCTCTAAAGTTTTGGGGTCCTTAGGAGCTGTCCTTCAGGATTCATACAAACTCCTTTAAAATAATTTCCAAAACTTTCCAAAGCCAAATAATCAGAATTCCAAAACCATGACACTTGTTACGATTTTGAAGCTGCTCGTAGAGACCGGTGATATTCTAATAGCCATTACGCCTTAGAGCCAAGGCCTAAGGTAGAACTATACAATGAAACTACGCCTTGTTCCTTTCTATTGCGTTGTAACTTGAAGACTGCATTAAAACATCAATACATAGAATATAAGCAAGGCACTAAACAACACATTTTACGTCAGAGCACAGGACACGTTAACAGACACCAATACATTGCCTGGAAAGGTGGTACTGCACTACATGGAGGATTACTGACACAACAGGACTTTACACAAGCATGTGATTTTAACATATAAAATCAAAGGTAAATCGACACACCCTACAACGTAAAATAAAATAACAATGCAACAGCAAAAATTACACAATCATTTTTGTTTGGATTTTGAAACCCCATAGTAATACAACAACGCTGTTTTCGACGATATATTTTATAAATTTTTGATGCACTGTGTTTTGCATTATAAATAGTAAAATGAACAAATACAACATATCTTTATATGTTTAACACGACACAAAGCTACATCCACTTTAGGATGCTTTTAGAATCTTTCCGAAAAAAATCCATCACTTTTCCATAGCCATTTTGAAAATCTTCTCTTTTCGAAAACTTTCCAGGTCCTGGAAAATGGCATTTTCAACTTCCATAAATCCCCAAAATTTTCCAGAACCAGTACGTTCCCTGGTCCTAGCCCCCAACCTTCGCCGGTTACCCCCTAATGTCTGACAGCTTGGTTCTACAAAAATATACCAACAACTGAACTTTGGAGTAATTCAATTGAAGTAAACAATTCACTAAAAAATAAGTGTGGGTGTAAATAAATACCGAAGTTTGGAGGAAGACATACGAACTATATAAAAATCAACTTACCGTCGGATCGGTCCATAAGGAGCATTTCTTGCAAAGATCGCCTTCAAAAGGTATATAGATGTAACAATAAATGTAAGAAATAACTCAAGATTTCATTAAACAACAAGTATAAAGATTCAGCAACACACGACATCACATTAACGATGACAAAAAGGTCACATAATGATAAATATGTCAATTTCAGGTACAGAGGGGAAGAGGAGGACTTCAGGGTCGAATGCAGATGGTGACACAAGGGATTTGAAAATGACATGGAAATTGAATGAAAAAATGAAATGGAGCTGTACACATTAAAATTTCACAGTCTCTAAGTGGACCAACCAACAATCATCGCTTGAAAATGAGGCCAAAATGCAGTAAAACATCCTACTTATACACGACTTTTCAAAAGCAACTCAGAATATCGACGATATCTCTAGTTGATAATTTTTCATAATCAATTGTTGTTACTCATTTTTAGTATCATATAACAGAAAAAAGAAGAAATGAAATCATTTCTTCAGTACACATTAGGTATTTGCTATCTACACTAATTACTTTTGCAAAATTGAAAAACATTTGTTTGACTCTTTCACTCAGGTATGAACAAATTGAAGTTGCTAAGGAATCTTTTGAATCGAGGTCTGTTGCCCATTCTCGAGTACCGAACACTTGGTGGGTTGCAATAAATGAGAGGGGTTAGAAAATTCTCGAAAATTTAATAAATGGGGGATTGGAATAATTGAAATAATTCATAAATTCATATATTCATTGGCCTGACGATTCTAACTAAAGTCGGCACGTTGTCATTATCAAATGTGATGGATTTTCGTTTTTGGTTCACGTTTGGGGCAAATTATAAATTCACGTCCTCAAAATAGGAATCACAATCGAAGAATTCCTGCCAATAATGTTGCGAGAATACGTTCAAGAAAAGATAGATGGCTTGTGATGTCGATAACGTTCGATCTGCGCAAAATATAAAAATTGCTCCTTCTGGAAATGGGAATTGAAGCCTTTTTCAGCGTGCTTCCAAAATATTTTCAATTATTCGAAACTATGTGTTATCAGTTTTTTCGCAAAGAAAGTACACTATTTACCACCAAAACACCCTTCTCGAACGAATTCTCGCAACGCTATTGACAAGAATCCTTCGATGCTGCATTGAACATCAACAGGCATATATAAAAGAGATACGAAGTATCAAGGTGATGACTTGAAAAGAAAATTAGCTAAATTTATCTTACATCCTTTTCCAGGGTCGCGAGGATGATTACAAAAATGTTCATAACTAATCTAAAAGAAAGAATTATGAAGCTAATCAAAAGCTAAGCATTAAAATTTATAATATCATCAAACAGTAAAAATAATTTTAAATAGTTTAATGAACGAATCGTGTGGTGGCAATTTCAAATGGTGAAACAGTAAGAATTTTAAAACTCTTTTCATTTGGCATAAAATATTTGTAATGCTGAAAGTTTTTAGTCAAGTTGATGGAGCTTTCAAAGGGAATTGGGAAGGCAACAGGCTGTTAATTTACATGAAAATACTTACTTTGGATGAACGGCAGATGTAGCACATTGTAGTTCCACATCTGCAAGTCATCTAAAAGTAAAAGGGCAATGAAGAACCCATAGTCACCATCTTCAACTAAGGAAGCATATGGTTAATGAATTAAGCACAGCAGCCAGCGGGTACGAAAAATAACATGGAATCGAATGAGTGAGCAAATGAGTGAGCAACTGTATGATTGGGCGATTGAGTGAGTGAGTGAGTGAGTGAGTGAGTGAGTGAGTGAGTGAGTGAGTGAGTGAGTGAGCAAGTGAGTGAGTGAGGAAACAAAGATGTCATTAACTGTTTTATGATAATGACTACCATTTCTTCGAATGATTTTCAAACGGAATGAACACAATACTGTAGTACCGCTGCATAGAAAGCAACGTGAAGAGAATAGAATCGCAAGAAACCAATAGATTATAAATTTTCTAACTCTTTCAACAAAAAATCTTTTCTGTAACAAGCCATGCTTTGTATTATCAAAGAGGTATTATAATTTGCACAAATAGAAAAAGATATAACTGCAATACCTTATTACATCCATCCGTTTTCATAAATCCACAATCGCACTTTTTGCAGGTGCGAATTTTTGCCATAGACATCCTCTCTTCACTGCCGGGGGGGGGTAAGAGATTTAAATTTATTTTCATGTACTGACTTGAAAAAAATTCAAGTTCTGAAAAATAGGCAAATTGAATTTAAAGTGTAATATTTTGTTTCTAAAACTTCAAAAAACATCATCTTTTATTCAAGGAAGTCCAACAAACGTTTGGGTGAAAGGATCAATATCTCAATTCACTTTGTCACTGCCATCAAACTCAACATCCCCCCAGTTACTGATAATAAATATAATTATTCCTAAAAATGAAAAACTGCTAGAGACATGGCTTGGATATAGTAGTAGAGAGTTTACGCAACACGACGCGCCTGCTGACAACGAGCCAAAGAAGTCTAGAAACGAGCGCGGTCACGCCATCCTCTCGCAAGCTTTGGCGCGAATCTGAATATCGCGCTAGTTTCTAGACTCCTTTGGCTCGTCATGAGCGACGCGTTGTGTTGCGTAAACTCTGTAGTAAAACATATCTATGACGTCTTAGCTTACTATGTTGTTCGTAAATTTTTTTCTTCTTTTTTCTCGACCTCACTGCATGGAATTCCAAAATGCTCATCCCATGGTTCTTTGCAGTAACGACACGTCTCCTTGAAAAATAACAGTAGAATAATGAACAAAGGATTCAAAGCACAAGAAAATAGAAAGTAAGACACGAAAAAATTATGGATTATAAAGTATTCTCGATGAAAATTGTAAAAACCTGTTGTCGACTTTCGCCTCTATTACATACTGATGATAACAAAGCCCTTTCCCAATCAAGAAAACTACAAATTACGCAAACTCTAGAAGCAACTGTTTCATTCAATACAGAAATTAAAAAACGAACCTTCATACACTCAGGGTTTTGGCATTTGAATACTTTGTCCTCCGCAGGAACTTCAGCGGCAAAGTCACAAAATGGGCATCTAAAAACAAGAGGTTTAATGAATTAGAAATATCTACTGACATAAAAAGAATGATAGTAGCTAAGAAATATGGATATAAAATATCAAGTAATATAAATTCTGAATGGTAGTTCTTCCAAAGAGGAATTCTGAATGGTATTTCTTCCAATGAGGAATTCTGAATGGTATTTCTTCCAATGAGGATTGCAACACAAACAACCACCCAAAAACTGAATTACAACCGAAAAACAAAACAAGAGAACAAATATTTCATTTGAAGCACGGAGAATAAGATTGTAAAATGGCATTTAACGATACGTTCCATCTTGCTATGGCTACAAAAGTTTCCTTCCCTTTCTCATTCTTTTTTCAATAGTTAATGTCAGGGAAAGGCCTTAGGGCCTATAACAAAGCCCTAACAAAGGAAAACTAAGGCAAGGGAGAAAGGGTAAGTAGATAGGGAAGCAAATAGGGAGACAAGAAAAGCTTGTTGATGGTAGATTTGAAAAATGATAAGTTTTAGTATTTCAATTATTTCCGCATTTCAAGTATTTGCAGTAACAGAAGTTATTATTTTAGGGGGGAATGCTTCATAATGCAGGGGTGAGGCTTCTGTTTGGGGTAGTGCTTCCATTGGATGTAATTATGTATCTTTCTGGGAAGCATACACGACCTAAACAATATGGGGTAAAATGGGTAACTAACTATTTCAGGCATGCAGAGAGGGTAAACAATATCTTATGAGCATACTTCACAAGGTCTGGCAGCTCCGCCATTTTGATAGATTCGTCTTGCAACCGTTCTTGATATTTCGCCATCATATCATCACTCAATGCAAGCCTCAGCTGGCCTAAAAGTGTTGAACGCGGTTGCAAAAGCTTTTCAGAATAATCAACAGCAAATTATCAGTCAATTACACGTATTTTTATAAGAAAAAAGTTTGTGAGAAAATGAGGTTCAAATGGCTGAAATCTTTAGAAAATCTTTGAAAATCACAAGGCTCAATTTCCAAAGTGTTTTGCTTGTCAAACATCGATATTTCGTCATTATTACATTCAAAATGCAAAAGATGGAATTAATATTAGAGTATACAAGATAAATAAAGAAAAGGTAACCCATTTTAGCAAATTTATTTTAGTAAAAGTTAAGAAATTTTAAGAAAATCTCAGGTTCGATTTCGAGAAAAGTTAAGAAAACTGAGGCTCAGAAAAAATGACGATTTTCTTATAAAAAAAAACGTGAAATAGGAGAATTTCACTTGCAACTTGATATTTGAGGAGTGAACTAAGAGGAAGAAAATATCTACAAGCAGTTGGGCCACAATTGGACAAATGAAATAAGCATAAATTCCGTAATAAAGATAGAAACTAATCAAATGCCAAAAAGACTATGCTTGTTTACAAGGGGCGATATGCCTACACGGTAATTTTTCCTTGCAGCTGCGATTGTTTCCACGGTGAAATTAAAACTGCACAGCGTTTAGCCATACTCAAACACAAGAAAATCAATGGTTGGAATGGCAATCATTTGCAAAAGCTAACTATAACTGTACTTCGCTTTACTTTACTTTACTCCATGTAGACTAAGTAGTTGATATATTTTATTAACCTACCGAGTATGTTGGCTTTTTATTAGTTAATATTGGATATCTTACCAAAAGTAAATCAATTTATAAAATGCAAAGCTTTTGTCAAAGAGAATCCTTAAATGAAAAAGTCATATGGATCCTCGAGCTTTCCCATTTCAGTAGTTCCAATGTCGATGAGATTATTAAAACAGTTGTGTCTACATAAATCATAACGCTACAAACACACATCAGAAATGAAAGTCAGAAGTGATAGTAAATCAGAATAAATTTCTGTCATTTGTTTGTACTTCTCTTTTTACGATATATTTTTCATATTCTTTGGGGACCATTTTCTGCAGGTTTTGATTGAAAAAACGAGTTTATCTTAGATCTGCTGTCCAAGTCTCGAAATTTACATCTCCAATATTCGCAAATTAGAGTAGGGAGTCAGTTGATAAAAGCAAGCATTACATTTCAACACTGAAAATAAATTCGTTTTTTCAATCAAAACCTACAGAAAATGGTCCCCAAAGAATAATAAAAATAAATCGTAAAAAGAGAAGAACAAAGATAACAAATTACTTTGTGGAAACATGCTTTTGCATCCCTCTGTCATGCATGTCAGTTGCATTTTGCCAGCTCCGTAAATGGCCTCACGTGCGTAACTTTGCAAACATTCCTTGCAGAAAAGATGCCCCTAAGAAGGAGAAAGACAATGAGGAAACATGACGTATTTAGTCAGTGGAGAAAGAGTTGCAGTGCGAAGAAATATGTCCCTTCACTGACTATAAATATGAAATCAAAATTATGCCATTAAAACATCATATTTACAACAAAGCGTACATATTGTAAATCAATATATTGTAATATATCAAAGTCAAAGTCCTTTCCCGCGCCCAATGGTGTATAGGGCGGCGCCTATCTCCATTTCTATAGCCCTAGGCCACGCGTCTGCGAATGCAGTGAAGGCTACAGCGGGGGGCAGGTCCACTGGTAGTTCCGCGTGTTTAACTTTCCCACTCCATTCTCATATGTCGAGCGCTTGACGAGAATGCAGTGAGTACCATTTTTAAAGCCTTTGGTATGACTCGGCCGGAGCTCGAACCCACGACCTACCGGTTGTTAGGCAGACGCTCTACCACTGGGCCATCACTCCGGAAATATATACAAGTGTATTGTAATATATACAAGTGAGTAATTAATTTACCTATAAATTCACTATATAAAATGCTTACTTGGTTTATTTCAAGCCATCATAACTACTTAAAGTTTAATCAGAAAACCAAGCAACAAAAACTACGAGCTAAACTAGAAATTACGAAAAATTTCTTGCAATCAAAAACTCTTCAAAAATATGCAAAGCAGGCCAACAACATTGGTATTATTTTGTTAATTATAGGCCTAAAATTTCATGGAAAATTACTGTTAAACTTGATGTTGAAGGGAAGAGACTGATGGCCATTTGAATTAGTTTTCAGCATAACTAAAGAGCCTATGGTGCGTAAAATGAAAGACTAGTCAATACTGGCAAACTTCACCAAACCATTACTTGCAAACTCCATGTTTACCAACATTTGAAGCAGTTTGCAAGGCTTGTCTACACCATCAAACTTAAGAAAACTCTGCAAAACCTTTCATTTTTGAATTTTGTCACCTGCATGCAAAGTTGCAGGGAAGCAGTTGAAAGTACTAAATAACCTGGCAGGTTTTAAGGTTTTAAGGTGCTATGGTCATGATGAACAGAGGCATAATGTACATTTTTAGCAACAATAACAACAAAAAGCGATAATGCTAATAATAATATTGATGATGCTTTACCTCTGTACATTGAGTTACTTGTTCAAAGACCACTTCACCAAAACAACAACCACATTCAATCAGCTGGCCTTCCTGCAATGAAAACCATCTTTTAATTCAAAATTGTAATATTTAACATATTGAAAGCTTTAATCTAACTTCTAAGTAGCATCAAGACAGACAACAATCTAGAAAAATCAATAAAATAAGATTTAAAGAGAATAAATTCGAACGGAATACTGAGAGAACAATATGCTAAAAGAAAATAAAACTTAGAAATAAAAATTCATAGAGCCACAAATCATTTAGCAAGGATTGATGGTTGGGATTTCAAAACAACAACATACATAAGAGAGTACAAGATACCTCTTCATATTGCTTGGCATTCATTCTCAAGGCAGTTGCATAATCAGCAAGCTGCAAAAGAGGTTACCATCAAAAGAAGGCAATCAACACATGCATATGCACTTCTCTCAATCGATCCTTGAATCGTATACCTCCCTCTCATTCACTCTATCTTCTCCATTCACCCATCAATCCAGTCATCAATCCAGCCATCAATTTGTCTGTCTTTCCGTCCATCTGTCTGTCCATCTGTCTGTCCATCTATCCATCTATCCATCCATCCATCCAGTCATCAATCCAGCCATCAATTTGTCTGTCTGTCCGTCCATCTGTCTGTCCATCTATCCATCTATCCATCCATCCATCCATCCATCCATCCATCCATCTATCCATCCATCCATCCATCCATCCATCCATCCATCCATCCATCCATCCATCCATCCATCCATCCATCCATCCATCCATCCATCCATCCATCCTTCACTCCACCCATCCATCCATCCGTCCATCCTTCAATCGATCCATCTATCCATCCATAGGGTGTCAAACCCTTTGGTCCAGGGGCCACATACGGCAAAATATAGCGTCAAACAGGCAGGGAAGTATATAGGTCTGAGAGGGCTAGGCAATTGGTAAACTAAAGTATACAGAACTCATTGCATGTTTCTTATCTGGCACGCAAGACAATGGTGAAAACTGGGGAAATGACCTTGTAAATCTAACTAGTACAGGCAAGAAAATCAATGCTAGGTTTCAGTTTATTCAAAATTTCTTCAAGGGATACATTGAAGACCTTGGTAGGTCGGATCTGGCCCACAGGCCAAATGTTTGACACCCTTGATCTATCCATTCAGTCTAAAATCTAACCAGGCAATAAATATAGTATGATGCAAAGTTCATATAAGCATTCACCTTTGCTTCATAAATATAGCATTGATGTATTACAGGGCACACATATGAAGACATCCAAAATGAATGGAAGCCAATGAACAGACACACTTATCTAGAGAAAGCTAAAACCATAAAGACATTAGGAATCAAAACTTAAGAATCATTATTTAGAATCCATTTTGCACACCTCACTTTGCTTTTGCAAATACGATTTTACAAAATCCTTCTCCTTTATCACATCTTTGTGTAGCTTTGCTGGCAATGTTCGACGTGGGCGTGGTCTTCGCAACAAATTAAATGGCAGAGCTGCCTCTTTATCTTCTAAGTTGCAAAATAAAACATAACGCTAATATAAATGCTGATATAAATGTTTAAACTTTAAACTGCATAGCATTTATCAACTGAGGCTTTGCAAAGCATATGGCAAAGAGGCCATGGCAAGATGTTATGTTATCACTTCTAAACAGACCTGCAATAACAATTTTAGTCAAATATTGTAAAAGAGAATGAAATACAAAACTTTGATGGCAGGAGATTTGTCATAGAAATTACTATATTTCTGGATTGACTAATAATGCTTGGAAGCAGGTTGAAAATACAGTGACTTATATCTTGATCATTATTTTTCAGATGCAGCTCAAACTTGTCAACAATAGCTATTTCAGCATGCATTTCAAGGATATATATATATATATATATATATATATATATATATATATATATATATATATATATATAT
>WIPJ01002255.1:123840-137515 GCA_018155075.1 Cassiopea andromeda | reverse complement strand
TATATATATATATATATATATATATAAAGTAATAAAGGAAAACAGCAAATTAAACTACCATTTCATCCCTATGAGCCTGTTTTGTGGTTGCCCACTCATCCTCTGATGAGTGGGCAACCACGAAACAGGCTTGTAGGGATGAAATGGTAGTTTAATTTGCTGTTTTGACTTATTTCATTTCATTTCACATATTTAAGGAGGGTGGCCCTTCAGTAATAACTGATTTACAAGGGGCCCTCCATCTACACAATACTACACATAAAATGGCTTTGTAACAAAGGAACAATGTTTTGGCAAATTTTTCAAAAAGAGCAACTTTTTCAAAAGTCTTGGAATCTTTTGGGCAAGTTTTAGATACTTTTTGAGCCACTTCAGGACATTTTGGGCAGCTTGTGGACAGGGCTAGTATTCAGTTTGATGTACTATAAAAATAGTGAGAGCCTTAGTGGCTCCATTTTTGCCACTTTTGCTAATGACTTTTGTCCTTCTGTTTCTTCAGGGCAAGCTGCAGTTTCACATGAAATGCAATCCTGTCACAAATAAATACAATTCTTTGTCTACTATCATGGTGACCAATGATCAGGGAACATAGGGACGTCAAAGAATTGTCAGGGAATTTCATTTCTGCCAAGGAAGTGAGGCAAAAGTTAGTGAAAACTCAGGGAATTTTGTACATTATATATGCCTTCTGCTTGCAGTATGCTTGGATTCATATCCTCAAATTAGCCATTTACTAAATCTGCTGTGATTTTTGGTTAGACGCATAGGTAGCTTTTTTGAGAATTACTTTGAACAGCAGTGAATTTCTTAGAAACATTTGCAAATGTGGAAAAATTCACTTGTTACTCTGAATCTTGCACAACAACAGCTCATATAAAAATTTGGCTATGGTTGAGTCTATTGTTTATTTTTGTAAACAGTGCCTTTAATTTGGCACTTTGTGCCAGCTTGTTCCCATGGAGACAATACATGCTACTACTCTAGAATTGGGGTATTTTCTACTTGTAGTCATATTGCATTATCCATGAGTTGACACTACACCATCATGTAATGTATTGTAATGTAATATAATCAATTATTTATACACAAAAATAACACTGTAGTACAATTTACTCTATTTTCAGCAGTACATGTTTTTCTATGAGAAAATAGTCTATAAGAAAATGAGGCTTGAATAATCAAAATTTAAGAAAATCTTATAAAAATCACAAGGCTCAATTTCCAAAATTAAGTGCTGTTGTTGGCCAAAAATCAATATGATGTCATTATCATATTCAAATGCCAAAGATAGAATTCAAATTCAAGTATGCAAGACTATTTAGAAAGGGTAACTCATTTCAGCCAGGTCATTTCAGTAAAATCTCAGGCTCAATTTTGAGAAAAGCCAAGGAAATGAGGCTCAGGCAAAATAATGGTTTTCCTATAAAAAACACGTGCATCGGAAGACATTGAGGATTGCAGAAAAAGATGATATTACAACTCACAACTATTTTAGCAGCTTCCACAAAAGGGTCAAGCAGTTGAACAGGTGCCATTGAATTGCCAACGGGAATAACTATTGGTACTTCAATGCTACTTTGTGTGTCTGTTGAGTTTGAAACTGACGTTGGGGTTTGTGACTTACTATCTGTATTCTGAGATCGTTTTCTTTGTTTTTCTGTTGACAATTTGTTTGTAAAAGATAATGAAGTTGATGGCGATGAGCCATGTGATGAGGAGCTTGACCCGCAACTGCAATCAAAACTCTTCATGTATTCATCCAAGCTGTCGTCTGAGTTCAATTCAATTTCACTCTCCTTGTGACGATATTGCTGAAAGACTTGCGGGTAACCTGAATTAATCTCACTAGGCTCTCCGCCATTTATACCAATTCCACTGTAATTTATTCCCTGTCCAATACCCGCATTCCTTCCCATTCCATCATGCTCATGCTCAAGTTGCAAGTTAGTTTCCTGAGGCATGTCCAACAGAAAATCGATGCAAGCCGTGAGCAATTCTGGAACTGGCCTATTGGCATTATCATTATTATTCCGAATAATAGTGGTGACATTCCTAATAAGCTTCTCTGATAACTGAGGAAAAACTGGTGTAATCTGAGCTAGAAGTTGATTTTCTATTGCATCTGGCATATCCACATACCAATCAGGTGACGAATGTATCTGTGAACTTGATGTTATGCGATTGCTTCAAACGTCCTAAACTTCCATTTTCCCGCCATGAATGAGAAGTGGAAAGTGCTAGAATACTTCATGTAAAATGCATTAATATCCGTTCTCTCACTTAGATTATCGTGAAAGTGTAGATTGATATACACAATTAACATCAATGTGCCAGCAGGGCAACCGGGAGTGAGCTGGGGGGGGGGGCAAATTGCCCCAGGGCCTCAGGCACCAAGGGACCGCATAACACCCATTGCTTCAAGGTATGGGGGCCACTTATGGACGTAGGAGGACGTCGAATTTAGGGGACTGTAAACTTTCTTTACACTTTCTTCTCGAAGTTGCTATTGTTTTTTCAGAAAACTTAACCGAGTAAAACGGATTTCTGCCCGACTTAGGGGGCTGCCCTCCCGCCTCCTCCACTTATGGGGGCACTACATGACTGAGACAAATACCGCCACTGTGGTGCCCTGCGAAAATTGTGTCTGTGGCCTTTTTTTAGTATTTGATCAATTTTTCCTGGGTCCAGTAAGTTGCCCTACAGAAGTACAATTGCACTGTCGTTCTTGCCCAACGAAATGACAAATTTTTAAGGTTAGGGGTCGCTCACCCCACATCTCCCTTAAATGTCGTCCCTGTATGAAGGTTTTCCTAAAAATAATGAGGGTGGATTTTCACTGGTGAGGATTTGTTACGCAATGGTATCGCAGCCGAAGATGTAGCAGGGGTTATTGTTTACAACTATTTATTGCCAAGTTTACATCAAGTTTCCATTTATTATCGCGGCATAAGATTTTACGTTGCTTGCAGAAATGAAAGCTTTGAAAAGTTGTACTAACATGCAGGCACACAACTAGGAATTTTTAGGGCAGGGATCCAAGCCACGAAAAAGGGCGCACTAGAGCTTTGCAAACAAGATACGGCCTTTGAGCACTATTTTGAAGATTCAAAAACAGAAGAAATAGTGTGGGAGTTTACTGGCATGGCTACTTTTCAAGTCCAATGATCCTCATTGCAATCTCTTTTCACGACAACAAAGGAAACTTTGGGGTTGAGGGCGAAGCCAGAAAACTTTGGACCCACGCCTTTTCAATCTAAGGAGAGCACCATTTTTTACATAACTTGGGCGCTAAACAAAGGCTACTTTCGTTCTTTTGCTGAAAAAGACAGGGGTCTAGATCCCCAGGACCCCTTAGTTGTGCGCCTGAACATGGAACAATGCGCACAACAGCAAAACAGTGTAATATTGGTCAAGTAAGCTAGTCCGCAGATTGTTAATGTCATCCCATAAGCCTTTACGATAGGCAAAATTCGATCACATTTTCATTTCAAGTCTTTCAAGAACTTTACATCACGTAAGTTGAGGAAACTTTGTTACTTTTAAATCGGCTTTCATCTGACTTGGCCTTATTTGCACAGCATTGTATCTATTTAATTTACAATGAAAAATATGTATATGTTTCTTTAATTATTTTATTTGAATGAGTACTGTAGATAGAACTGCTGTTTTTCGAGCATTTACCATGGTGCATTTCTTGCACTTAGGCCCGATTATTCCCAGCATGATGGCGTGGATATAGCCTAATCTATACTCTTGAGCGTACTGGCTTCATATAATGCAATTATCGGGACTCTAATCTTTGATCTTTTCGGTTTTTTTCCACTTTTTGGTTTCGGTTTTTTCAAGTTGACACGAGTTTTGCACAATGCACATGGTGCATGAAGGCGATCGTCGTATCGTTCCCTTGAAATTTGGAAGAAGACATGAATCTTTGTAACTAAGAAGTTCTGAAATCACATTAGTTAAATGTAGTGACTTTTTTCTGGTTTTTGGTGTCACAGAGTAGGAGAAACATAGTGAAATCTCCTATTTAGGAGAAGCATAGTGAAGTCTCCTATTTAGGCCTACGTCTCAATATTGCCTTTGTGTTTGACAGCAAATGGCAGACGCACGAGGATCAGCCGGTGGTGGACGCGGAGGATTTAGGGGTGGCTTTGGCCGTGGCGGAAGAGGAGGCCGTGGTAGGGGCCGTGGACGTGGAAGAGGAAGGGGGAAAGCAGAAGAAAAGGAGTGGCAGCCAGTGACAAAGCTGGGAAGGCTAGTAAAAGATGGCAAGATTAAGTCACTTGAAGAGATATATCTATACTCACTGCCAATTAAGGAGTTTGAAATCATTGACCATTTCCTTGGTGCAGCTCTGAAGGACGAGGTATTAAAGATCATGCCTGTTCAAAAGCAGACACGTGCTGGGCAGAGAACACGCTTCAAGGCGTTTGTTGCCATTGGCGATTACAACGGCCATGTAGGTCTTGGTGTTAAATGCTCAAAGGAAGTTGCCACTGCTATTCGTGGTGCCATAATTGCAGCCAAGCTTTCGATTATCCCAGTTAGAAGAGGGTACTGGGGTAACAAGATTGGAAAGCCCCACACTGTGCCATGCAAGGTGAGTTTTGTGAACAAAGCAAGAATTCATTTTTAATTATTTGTATTGTGCCACAGACAACTTGATTAGTCAAGCTGAGATGATGTCATACTTTGAAGGCAGGATTTATTGTAAATCTTTGGAAACTGGTACCAAAGTACCCAGTTGAATTTGGTGATTTGTGCGTTGTATTTCAATCTCTATGCTGTGCATAGGTGTAGGAGGACTTCAAATTTGGGGGGGGGGCTGTAACATTTCTGCCCAAATGAGTAAAGAGATCTGGAGAGCAATCAGAACAGTTGCCCAAATTTCCTATTGTCCTGAATGTAGCAGACTTCTGCACAACTAAGGGGGGCTACACCCCCCCCCCCACCACTCCCTCTCCTGCACTTATGATGCTGTGAAATCTAGCTTTCATTTTTACATGTTGTCTCCAATTGTGCAAAGTCATCTTATTGCCATTGAGTGATGAAAACACGACGGTCTTCATAATACTTCAATAAATGAGGAAATGATGACACTTGAACACGAATCTGACAATGGCATCAGTTTATATCAATTATTTAAAGAAACATAGCTCACATATTAAGCACCTGGCAATAATTCTACTGGTATTTTTTCTAGGTGACAGGGAAATGTGGTTCAGTCACTGTCCGTTTGATCCCAGCACCTCGTGGTACAAGCATTGTTGCTGCAGGTGTTCCTAAGAAGCTACTGCAAATGGCTGGTGTTGAAGATTGCTACACATCAGCATGTGGAACTACAGCAACAGTTGGCAACTTTGGTATGATAGTGACTTCAAGCTCATGTTTTGCCACAAATTTCATTGTACATATTGAAACTGCTGTTTTAGCTGTTGTTTTGCATGTATTGAGGTGTAAAAGGAAAATAAGAGGTGTTGGATTGTACCTGTACATTATGCATTTTGAAATGTTTGATTGCTGCAGATTCTAGCCACAGTTTTCCTAGAAAAAATGGTTCACCACTTGGCCTAAATTTTGATAAATCTTGCCGAAACTCACCAAATTGCCATTGGCAGGTTTCTACAATGGTTTGTGCTCCCCGCAGTTAAGTTTAACTGAAGAAAAATTTATCCTCAATTGTAAGGCTTTAGGATGATTGCATTTGGTTCCCTATAAGCACCCATCTTTAGTGTTGGCCTCATGGTTTTCACTATGCAATTTGTGGTCGTCAATGGGAATAGATTAAAAACTTCCTTTGGGTGAAGTCAGGTATGAGAATTCTCTATGACCTTGCACTTCAATCAAGGATGGTACATATTGAGTTTGTTATTCCTCATTACATAATTTTTTCTTGATGAGTTTTTATATATGATTTTATAATGTAAAATATGTAGGGTTATGACATTTATTATACATGATTATAAATTGATGTTTCTTTATTTTGTATTAATTTACTAAGTGTTTGGTGAGTTGCTTATGAAATTATATTTTACTTTGCCTGACTGCTAACTCAGTGTTTGTTAGCCCAGAGTGATAACCTTTGGTCATCATTGATGGAAATTAAATTTGTTCTTAGCAATGGCAACATACATGGCAATTTCAAGAACATACTCCTACTTGACACCAGACATGTGGAAGGAGACACAGTTTGGTAAATCACCATACCAAGAGTTTACAGATCATCTTGCTAAGAGTCATGTTCCAGGAGGTCGTATGGCTGCCCCAGTATCAAACTGAAAATGAACTCAACATTACGAGGACAACAGAAAGAGCAAATCTGTAAAAAGCTTAAAATTTATAAAATTGTGTTCAATATAAGCAACGATATTGAAGGAATGTTGCATTTGTCTTGATTGTATTTCCTTTTGAGCTTTAGTTTGATTGTGTTGGGGTTAATTTTGGTATGGTCAACTTAATTTTCAAAGTAGGATTGAGAAAAAGATATGATAATCAGGTTATCAAAGTATTGTGAAATACAAAAATACACATAGTGAGTTACAATTAATGTTCAATTAAAGCAACATCTTTATTATAGATTAAAAAGTTTCATTCAGATCTCCTTTCTTGTATACGCATAAATACAACTACCTCAATTGAAAAGCATACAACTATTAGCTTGGAAAAGTAAATTTGACTGTCATCTACCAAATCACTAGGTTTTTTTTCATGAAAAAATCAAATTAAAACTTGCTAAAGAGTGAAGCTACATAACACAAGAGCAAACTTTGCGTTATCTTGTTCAAGTACATGCAAACGTTAATCTATAAATGTATCTTACTTACAAAAAACATGCTAACTTGGTGAGAAAATTCAAATGCTAAAGGAGGAATTTCAATTAGTTCTCTAAGCACTAAGATAGCAGTAGTAGTGTTTGTATCACAACAGCAGAGACAATGCCAAGGAAAAAGGATTGCCAACATTTCAAGTTAATACACATTTTTTGTAAGCAAACAATCATTTTGCCTGAGCCTTGATTTTCTTAACTTTTCCCAAAACTGAGTCTGGGATTGCCTTTAAATATTCCGAACTTCTACAGAAATAAATTGGCTAAAATGTATTACCCTTTGTTTATCTTATACACTTGAATCTGAATTCCATCTTCAACATTTTGAATGTAATAATGATGTACTATTGATTTTTGGCCAACAAAAGCACTTAAGTTTGGATACTAGACCTTGTGATTTTCTCTAGATTTTGGTTATTTGAGCCTCATTTTCTTATATACTTTTTTATTAAAAAAATGGTAATACCTAAAGCTAGGGTTGAAGTATGCAATAAATTCTAGCAGGGGTGAAACTAAGATGCTTCCTATGTGGAGTGGTAGGCATAGTTACCATGCAAAAGGGGTTCCTATCAATTATAAAAGGGTGTGTCATGCCTAAAGTATATTTATGGCATATAACCCCTGAAAAATATTCTGCCAAAAAAGTTGCTGGTAAAGTCCTCATTTTTTACTATTGGGGTTACTGCCCCTGAATGTTAGAATGAAAAGCTATAAATAAAAAGTTCCAAATGTCTTGTAAAATAATGGGGTAGTGAGTCTATCTGGTAACATAAATGCAAAACTTCACACTTAAAGGTGCACTGAGAGCAAAATAACTTCGTACAACCATCATATGATAGTGTTTTGTAATATATGGCCTAAGCGTGCTGATGAAATCAAAGGCAACTCAACAAATGGACCAAACTATGTCCAATTCTTTTCACCTTAACGAGGTTGCAACTTCTGTCCTTTATGAGAATTGTCACAAAAGTTTGAAGTGAAAGGAATGCAGTTCAAGTACTCACAACCTGGACAATTGAACTCTTGTTCAACATAGAACAATATGCATCCAACAGTTGTTAGGGCGATGAGAAGAGCAAGGGACACTAGTATTTGAATACGCTTTCTTCTCAGGTCCCACTTTCCAAAAGTGACGTAAGGCAGAAAGGCAAATGCTGACAAGAATCCATAAATGAAACCAAAAATATGAGCAAAATTATCCACGTATGGTAAGAGGCCAAAGAGGAAGAGGATGAAGGCAATAAAGCTCATTTTACCAAGAGCTCGGAAAGGCCGTTTAACCAGCTGCCAGCTTTGGAACAACTCAACAAAGAGACATGCTATAACGCCAAACAAGGCTCCTGAGGGGCCAACCTGCAAGAAAAGCATCACTTTAATCATATAATCAAACAAATCATTCGGATCATCTTTTACATACCTTATCAAACCATTTAGTACCAAGAAAATTAAGCTATTCGGCATATACCACACGTAATCCCAACCAAATGACTGGAAAAATACTATCCGGGTCGTAAGTCTATCTCGGTTTGTATCCTTTGATCAGTCAAAATAGTGTAAAATTATCTTAAAGAAACAAAGAGTCAGACTGCATCCTAACAACCCTAACCGCTTGATAACGGTCACTGGCTGCAATGAACAGAGATAAAATAAAGATTATTAAATGATATTTCTACTTACCTCAACTTGATACGGAGTAAGAACTGAACTCCATAAGTTACCACCCATGCCACTTGCAAGATAGATAACAGCTATTCTTCCCCATCCAGCCAATTTCTCTATATCTCTCAAAATCGTGAAATTGAAAACCAATGTGATGATGATATGGATAATTCTAAAAACGGAAATAATAGGGTGCTAAATTATGATGATATATGATAAAATATGATAAGGCAGTAAAGTAAGATCAAATATATTGCCGTGAGGAGATGCCACCTCAACAATGCTTTAACTGGGAGATGCTGCCATGTGCTGTTGATATGCAATGCCAGTGATGTGCTTATTTAGGACATGGAGGGTGTTAGGCTTCCCCCAACACGTACGAAATTGTAAGAAAGCTAGTGATGCTGCAGGAGATTTAGCGTTATATCGATGAAATTGTTTTGCGTGACCCCTTTATTGGTCATTGTAGTTGGTCAAATGGTCAAAGTGCCCCCGCCCAAAGCAAACTGTCTAGGCACATTCCTGTGCAATGCTATGAAACAAACCCAATGGGCGTAAATTACGGGGATGTGGGGGTGTGACACCCCCAACGATAAAAGACCAATTCGTAGGGCAAGTTCATCTCTTTGCAAGGCAATGATGATGTCAAAGATTCGTGTCGCGCATTAAAATTCCAGTGCACATTCCGACTTGAACTACCTTTCCCTCGGCGCACTGGCGTGAGATTTTATTTCTAACGTTTGACTACATGCATACAACACCAAAATAATGGGTTAGTGTAGCATACTCGCATTTCGTTTCCAGTTTAGAGGATCAGTTGTCCTTCAGAGCACAAAAATCAATGATGACAGCAACGTTCTCCCATGCTCTAAAATGGCGTTTTCTGACGTTCTAAAGGACGTGGCTCTGAAAATTTCAAAATGTTCCCCAGAACCCCCATCTCGCGTTACCCTCTACATGGAATAGGCACATCTTGGCGTCTATCAAATGAGGATTTTTATCATTGGAACATATGGCTTCGCGCCTTATATTTGTTGCCACTGCGATGGTGTTCTTTTACATATCTGTTATCATAATATGAATGAATTTTTCGCATGACAAAATCCACTTCTGCAGGGCAAAAACCTCTAAAACCCTCCCCCCACCCAATGAAAGTATCCTAGCTACGCCCCTGAACACATCAACTACAAATCGACTTTTTCAGCTCCCTCTTACCCTGCGTGAAGGAACAGCGAAAGCCACCATCGATAGACTTGATCGGGAGTTTCTGGCTTGAGAAATGGCAACATACCGCAAACGGATCCAAGGCAATCCACCTACAGAAATTAGAAAGCAATCAGAATTCAAGGGGTCGCAAGTAAACGATTGACGTAAAAGGCTATATAAGATAGATATGCATGCAAGTAGGCAAATATTTAATATCCCATGACTAATATTTAAAAATAAAATATCTAGGCTTCCATTTCCATATTCACAATAACTATACCAGCAACTGTGTTTGCAAAAAGACAGTGATGATCTTTTGAAGTAGCACCAGCTCGATTCATTATATATCAAATTCTTGCGACTAAAAAGTGAATTCTAAAAAGTAGGTCTAAATAGTCAAATCGTTGACGAGGAATTCTATTTTCAGCTATCAAAATTACTTGAAAATTGTCTGAGGTAATCAACCATTGCAATTTTATTTCTTTGTCTCTTCAACCACATTTAGTAATTTTCTGACCATAACATAGCCAGTGGCGATTTCTAAAGATTTTAACAAGGGGGGCTCTAGGCACAACCAAGCCCATAGTTTGGGTGTGGCCCAGCTACAATCACCCCCATGTTTTCAAAGAAGGATACATGATAATTTAGTTTAATACTGATATAGTATAATCAACAATAAGAAATGCCTCAATAACCATATAACAGTGTACAATTGATCATAGCACTTTGGAAGCAAGGCCAATAAACTCTGAAAAGCCAAGCCAATGCAAGAGTTTTAGGGGGCTGAGCCCCCCAAAAATGAGCAGAAATTTTAACAAGGGGGCTCCGCCCCCCTGAGCTCCCCTAGAAATCACCCCTGAACATAGCGCCAAGAAGTATGAGAAACCATCTTCAAGTAACAAAAGAAAACTACAATAAACTTTGGTGTAGGAAACAGTAGCCTCAAGATAAACATCAGCAGCAAAAAGGCAACAAAAAAGGGAGACATTTCTGCAATTCTGGTACTGTTGAGTTAAATAAAAGTATGCAAGCAATAATACAAATATTTATACAGGATTAAAACACTTTAACTTAAAAGCTGTTATCAATGTGTGTCCTGTCTAACGAATAGTAAAGTAAAGATAAATCTTGAAAGTTAAAATGTCTTTTAAACATAAAGTTTGTGCCAACTATAGATAATTTGAGCTCAAGCTAAATTATGCTTAAGGGGGCAGTTGATAGTAAATTTTTGAGATAATTTTAAGGCTCTGTTCATAAGCGATGAATTATTAAGTTCTCCTCCGCAGCTGAATTAGAAGTTCATTGTAGATGATCGTTCCCATGAAACAGAATGATTTTCGTGCGAATTCTGTTTTATTTTTGGAATCTTTATAAGAAATTGATGATTTCTTGTCGACACAGTATTGTCATTGGTATTGAAGTACCCTTGAAAAGCGTCGAAAAATAACCAAACGACGGATGAATTTGACAATTTGTTGAATAAGTTCATTGACAGTTAAAACAATTCGACCTAGTAGAAGGGAAGAAACTAAGTGGAGTTAGCTATCTATAAAAGAAATCTGATATAAAAGAGACCCACCTGAGAACACAGGGTTGCCTGTGCGTGGAATCTTCCCCCAAGAAACTTACAATGCTCGCTGCTAGTTATCAGACATTTTGCCTGTACACCAACACAACATGGCCTGCCAGTGATTTCACAACGAAGATGAGGATAGTCCAGTTTGTTCAATGTTTTCAAGTTGATGGTCTTCTTGCAAATCTAAAACAAGGTAAATCGTTGGTCCATCATGAAACTCTAACTGATGACGTAATATAGATGATAATATATACAAATAATAAAGAATGTAAACAAATCATTACCAATGAAAGAAGTCCTAATCTTAACAAAAAATTAAACTTTCAATTTCACTTCCAAGTTCAACCAATTATTTTAATTTCTTTCACCTGCAGCATGTTTTTCTGGTGCATCGCCTAACCACAACAACACTAGGATCTGAGTTTGCCTGTAACAGGCTTCTAGCTTACAGTAGCAGTAACTAAAATTTATAGCAACTGGAAAATGATTATAACAAGGTTAATCTCGAAAAGCTCTCGATAAGCGCTTTGGACATATATGACAAGAGCACTACTGACTTTACTAACACGATGACAACTTTGAAATGTGACAAAAAAAACAAATATTACATCATTAAGAAAATAACCAGCATGCTATTCGAACCTCCTATTATATCTTCTGTATACAGAAGAAAGAATGGACAGATCCAGAACTTATGACACTCTGATACTATTGTTTTCATGCCTTCTCCTTTTCCTTTGTTTTCTTTGTTCTGCTTGTTTCTTTCACCAAATATACATTGTAAACTACCTAAGATCTAGTGAGGTTTATAATTGTAGTAGATGAATGTTGCATTAACTATATGAGGCTTTCATTATGGTCAGGCAGCCAAATGTAAATTATCTTACAGTGAAATTAATATTTGTGGAGGAAATGATACATTTATAAAAACCAAGTTTGAAAAAAATTATTAAGATACTTACCGGCCATTTTGTGATGTCATAATGAGGCCATTCATTAGGCGCAACTGAGACTGGATTTAAACATGCCCTGAAATGTAAAGAAACAGTCAATTATTTCACCAGCCTCGTTCCCAGCTCCGGGAACAGGTGAGATACGAGCATGCGCCCAGCAAGATCACTTTCGAGATACGCCCACAAGCGCACGCGCTTCTTGGAGACGAAGAGAAACTGTTAATGTAAAGAAACAGTCAATCTTCCAGACGTAAAGTTACAAACTTGACGTCACATAAAAACAAAGAACGCCATCTCTTTGTTCAACCAAACAAAGGTAACTTACTTTGGATCTTGGCCACAAACTGCCTTTGATTTGCTTTTTGGACTGTAATCAACAAATTTCGCGAACGAAGTCTAAAATGAATAAAAGGTAAGGTACCAAAATGATGATCCACCAAATTGAGATGATGACGACATGGTTTTGCATCAATTTCAACCACATGATCACATTTTATCTTGACTTTAATTATTAAATGTTTTTCATTGCGACATAACCAGAATTAAGACAATACCAGCAAACAAAACCGTGTAAGACGAGGATTTAAAATAAGACAAACCATGATTTCGACATAATTAGTATGTTCAAGGACAATACCCGTCCTATCCTCAGCCACAGAATCAGAAATACCAGGGTTTTTTTTACGAGAAAAGTGGGGTAAAAGCATCTGGGAAAAACGATGAAAAATGCAATGAGTGGGACTATAACCAAGCCAAAATGCCTAAATAACGGCAGGGGGGAAATGGCAAACATTTGAACATTCTTTCGAATAAAATTAAGAGATCAAAAGGACATTCAATTGATATTATTAGCTCTATCTGTTACACTGACAACGAACATTTATCCTACTCAAGAAAGATCATAAAAACAAACATTTAATATATAATTGAGATTTAATAATGCTCTTTTCGGAAATGCCAGAACGAGGTCCACAGCAATGCGAGGACATACTTTCCCCGTAGAACCTTGTAGTATTCAGAGACTAATGCCCAGGACACTGAACAGTGTGACATTTTTACATCTACGTAAATACATTGAATTGATATGTCTTTTTATGTTCTGTTGTAAGAAGGTTGTTATTTATTGAATTGAATTTTCTATCCAACACATACGGAAACAATCAAACAAAACAATCAAACAAAATTGCCCATATATTCTCGTGAACTTATGCTTACCATGCAATCGGCCCTTGATGTCTGTATACAGCCGGTGTAGTAAGTCTGGACACAACAACCAGTTTTGTTCTCATTTACCCTCTCTTGATTCATTGTCCGAAGCAGCAACTTGTCTTTTCTCATACACGGTGCATATTTAGCGCCAAGACGCACCAATGCTTCCTACATAAAACGATGCAAACACATCACCTCAAGCACGTAACTGAGGATGTCATCCGGGGGGGGGGGGGGGGCAAA